>OX336382.1:31357749-31957749 GCA_946902895.1 Fragum fragum
CACTAATGAATTGATAATCGTAAACCTAAGTGGGGTAGCAACTGGAGGCTAGGAAAAGATGCAATGGTAGTACTGCTGCGAGATATACAAGGGAACCCATCGTTAGGTGCTCCAGCCGCCGCGATATAACTGAAAAGTGTTAAAAGCGGTAAACAAGAAAAAAAAGTACTGTAAGCTTGCAAAGCATGGTTTTGTTAAATGATCTTCTATGTCTTTTGTGGTGTAGAAATATTGTGGACACTGAAGAAATTGCTTGTTACAAGCAATTTCTTTATTGTCGATAATGTTTTTCAAAGCCTTTTTCTTGGGATTTTTAAAAAGCCGGGTTGACTAGGAAGTGGGTGTAATAGCTCGCCTTTGAAGAACTACTTTTTATTGCTTAAACATTCAATACATTTAGCGGTTAAGCCTCCAATGGCGGTTTGCACTCATTGAACTCATAGATACGAAAGACCGGTGGTGACATCATGTATTCACAGTTCACACTTCAAACTTCATACATATTAAGTCTGAAGTGGGAAGTGTGAAATGTGAATTAAGAGAACCTTGGTGCCTTCTTAAATTCACAGTACATTATCAAACCAAATTAAATATGAAGTATGAAGTCTGAAGTTGGAAGTTTGAAGTGTGAAGTTGGAAGTGTGAAGTGTGAAGTTGGAAGTGAGAAGTGTGAAGTTGGAAGTGTTAAGTTGGAAGTGTGAAGTTGGAAGTTGAAAGTATAAAGTGTGAAGTCGGATGTTTGAAGTATGAAGTGTGAAGTTGGAAGTATGAAGTGTGAAGTGTGAAGTTGGAAGTTTGAAGTTTGAAGTGTGAAGTGTGAAGTTTGGAATTTGAAGAGTGAAGTGTGAAGTTGGAAGTATGAAGTATGAAGTTGGAAGTTTGAAGTGTGAAGTTGGAAGTTTGAAATGTGAAGTTGGAAGTTGGAAGTATGGAGTCGGAAGTTGGAAGTATGAAGTGTGTAGTTGGAAGTTTGAAGTGTGAAGTTGGAAGTTTGAAATGTGAAGTGTGAAGTTGGAAGTTTGAATTGTGAAGTTGGAAGTCTGAAGGGTGAAGTTGGAAGTCTGAAGTGTGAAGTTGGAAGTATGAAGTGTGAAGTTGGTAGTTTCAAGTGTGAAGATGGAAGTATGAAGTGTGAAGTGTGAAGTTGGAAGTATGAAGTGTGAAGTTGGAAGTATGAAGTGTGATGTAAGAAAGTATGAAGTTTGAAGTTTGAAGTGTGAAGTGTGCAGTTTTAAGTATGAAGTGTAAAGTTTGAAGTGTGAAGTTGGAAGTTGGAAGTATGAAGTGTGAAGTTGGAAGTTGGAAGGTCCAACTTCACACTTCATACTTCCAAGTTCACACTTCAAACTTCCGACTTCATACTTCCAACTTCACACTTCATACTTCCAACTTCACACTTCATACTTCCAACTTCATACGTCCAACTTCATACTTCCAACTTCACACTTCATACTTCCAAGTTCACACTTCAAACTTCCGACTTCATACTTTCAACTTCATACTTCCAACTTCATACTTCAAACTTCCGACTTCATACTTTCAACTTCATACTTCCAACTTCATACTTCAAACTTCCGACTTCATACTTCAAACTTCCGACTTCAAACTTACGACTTCATACTTCCAACTTCATACTTCAAACTTCCGACTTCATTCTTCCAACTTCTCACTTCCAACTTCAAACTTCCGACTTCACACTTCAGAGTTACTATGTATCAAGTGTGAACTGTGAATTCTTGATGTCACCACCGGTCTTTCGTACATAGAAGACCTTTAAATTTTGTCTGTTAACTAAAGCTATCAAAGCTGTCGCTTTGCTAGCTAAAAAATTGTTATGATGATTCTCGTGTAAAAAGTGCTTGAGCTATTTTTCCTCCACAAAAAATTCTGAACGTCCACCCGTTCAGTTCGGCTTTCCCATTTCAAGACGGCAATAATTAAGACTGGTCCAAATTCAAAGTAGTTGCAGATGAAATTTCGAATTTGAGGAATTTAAAATACATCTGTTGTTCTAGATAAAAAGTCAATTTAAAAGTGAAGAAATGGCTTGCAACAACTAATTGTTTAAGGCCCTGCGCTCTCGATTCTATGGTCGTGAAATGGATCTCCAAGTCGGCCAACGTTTGACTTGACATTTGTTAAAAGTAATTTCGAAATACATCATTTCGCTCTCAGCTTTGAATGTTTCGTACAAGATTAAATCAATTTGAAAACTTCAAAAAAAACACTTTATTTAGACAAGACAAACACTCATAAAAAAGGAAATGTAATTAAGGGATGAAGAGAATATTTTTTGTTTTCATGGAGGTATGAACCGAAAAAACTAATCACACTGTATGAATACTCGAAGCGGATTCATACATTGTGTGATTAGGTTTTTCGGTTTATACCTCCATGAAAACAAAAAAAATTCTCTTCATTTCTTACGGTTTAATAGTATCGAGCGACAAAAGCAAAAACCCTACATCTTTTGGTACCTTTTTATATGGGACTATTTTGTGCGGAAGCATACAAAATCACTGCGTGCTCAAAATTTCATTCATGGAGGTATGAATTAAATTTTTGGACCAATCAGAACGCTCGTTTTGATAGACAAAACTAACAACTAATTTATATTATTCTATTAAAGGTAGGTATCGATGTTTTTTTCATGTCACAGATTTGAATTATTTTTATTTCCTCTCATAAACTATTTGAAAACAATATGCCGAAAAGTAGTTTTGCAAAAATATGAGGTCGCTTATCAGAAAAAAGCAGGGTATTTCCCTAATAGCCTACGTAGGCTATTAATCTATTTTTAGATTAATCCGAGATAGTTACGAAGATTATAGGGCATTCACGTGGCGCGAATAACCGTTAGAACCTTGCATCTAGTTCAAATTACATCAAACCAACGTCATCGTTACGTCATCAGGAGTATTGTTCCTTAGCCGGTCTGTAAATATCAGTCCTTTCATGTGACATGATTTAGGACGTTGATGTTTCGCTAGTAAATTTGTTACCTTCATTTGACTTGGTCATATGCAAATGAGGTCATCCGATGTCGACAACCGAATTCCGTGATATCTAAAAATAACCTGGAATTCCGCCGAACCTTTCCGATAAAAAGCCACTTTAGGTCTATTAGATTACCACCAAGACAATACCTGACCTAACTTAAAGTATTAAATGTTCGTTTGAGTCTTTTTTTCGGCACTTGGTAATTTTTCTTATTTAGGTTTCAGAAACATCGATACCTCCCTTTAACTATATTTTTACACTGTGTAACCTGATAATTTAAAAAAATAGAGGCTAGGAAAGGATGTAATGGTAGTGCTGGTGTGAGAAATACCAGGATTCCATTGTTAGGTGCTCCAGCCGCCGCGATATAATCGAAAGATTTTTGAAAGCGGCGTAAAACCCCATTCAAACAAACAAACAAACAAACTTAAAAAATAGAAGGGATACAAAAATGCGGTTGTATTGTTGTTGTATTGTTGTTGGTATTGTTGCTGTTGCTGCTGCTTAAATCGTTGAAGTTGGCCTAAATCTTCAACATAAAACATCATTTGGCGTCATGCTTACCTTTTGACGTCATGTAATAATTTATGACATAAGTACAAGAATGAAAATGATGTTTAAGATTTTTTATTATACACGTGTACCTATAAATGATATGAATTAAAATCTGGCTATCTAATACAACTCGACAGAAAAAAATCCGTATAAGGCGCGTCTTATGTGAATTGACGTTCGGGATTTTTCGGAAAGTTTTTTTTTTTTTTTATCATTTGAGAGAATTATCTTAATGTCATGTCCTAAAGGTATATAACTAAATGAATATTACAACAGTGTTGTTTTCTATTTATGTTCTCGAAACGGTCTCATCCAATAAAAATTACCTACACACGATTCACGAACACGATAACAACATATAGAAAAAGACACTGCTGTAAAATTCATTTTGTATTACGTGTCTCCGCAGTTTTACCTAAGCGTATGAGTTACAAAAAAAGTTCTCTTAAAACACACTAAACCCTTTCCCGTTTTTCAAAATTTTAGACCTGTCCAATTTCAAAGGATTCACGGGCGAAAATCTAAAGTGGATTTGATTTGGAAAACAACCATTCAGTTGGGTAGAAAGTATTGTAGAAAAAGAAGAAATTGCTTGTAACTAGCAATTTCTTTCTTTCTTTTTATTTCTACATTATCTCCCCATTATAAAATCATAGTGCCGTAAAAAGCAGGGATTGAACAGGAAAGGGTTAAAATTATTGATCGTGATTGCCAATTACAGATTTAATCAACCAACCAAATCATTCATTTAGAAGGGAGGTGTATTTTGAACTTCGATATTGGCCGAGATACAAGTGAAGCACTTTTGTTGGTTTCGCGACTTAAGCGTCGTAACTACAGCTATTTCAAGCTGTATCATGACGGTTTTTTTGTCAACCAACCTTTTTGACACATGTTAGTGAAGTAAAGTTTGACAAATAACGCCATTTAATATCTAATTTGAACTTCCTGTCGGAGTTAAGTGGGCGTGTCTAGCGTTTCCTCAATTGTCTATAAGTCGACAACTAAATATACCCCTTTACAAGATGGAACATTTACTAACTAAACTATTCTGAGATGAAAATGAATGCATATGACTGTTGAATAGGATGAAATGTACACAAATATTAAGTATCAATAATGACAAAATAGCATTGTTGAAAAAGGAGAAATTGATTGTTACAAGCTCTTTATTCTTTTCCTACAACAGCGTACGTAGATATTATTTTAGTATGATTATCATTTTAAATTTTTTCTATCGGTTATCACCATCATTTTTACAAACCATCATTTTCATCTACAATAATTTTCACTGTTATCATTATCGTTTATAATTATCATCATTTTTTATCACAAAAAGTAGATGATGATATTTCAATATTACTATTTGGTATCTATCAACTGAATGTTATAACTTTCTTTTCTATTTAGATTCCAACCTTGTTATCCAAGTTTAAAAGCCAAAAGGGGACTTTGATCACTTCTTTGTCCAACAACCAAAGTTCTATCACTCTCTCTGTAAGCCAAACACTGTGGTTGATCTAGTCCGTTATTAGCCTGGAGAAGAATTTTGTGTTTAGTTCCGTCTTTCTTCACCACGTGTAGATTATTAAACCTCTTCCCACACACCATAAAGTTATCGTACGAATCAAACAACACACCACGACTCCATCCCAACTGCTCGTCAGTATATCTATATAACTCAGTACCATTGATGTCAGAACACAAGACATCTAATGAACGACATCCAATAATTTTGTTTCCAGAACTGTTGACAGTTATATAAAAGGGTTGATCGCTCATATTTAAAAACATAAACAAACCCAATTCTTGTTTAATCTTAAATCTGTTCACAATGTCACCATTCATCGTCAGTATTTTCATCTGCCATATTGTACCTTCATTACCACTAAGGTACAGCCTCTCGTTCTTATAGTCAATTCCGTAACATTTCATTCCGACAGAGATTGTCTTTCCCTCAGTCAGTGTGTCAGAAATGTTTATATATTGAATGTATTCGTTATCTGGGACAGTAGCCACGACTTGTTCTGCAGATACCGCTGTTACATCCCAGACTTGATACCACAGTTCCAGAGTGGATTTCAATATAAAGTCTTGTGTAAAGAGTTTTACCTTTTTGTTTTGGCTATCACATATAACTAGTTCTCCTTGAGGTAAAAATGCACCACCAGACACAAAGTTCGATTTAGGATAGATAGTGTTTCCCTTGATAGCTGACTGAATCTCCGTAAAATCTAATGGAGAAATAGAGGCTGTCGAAAGTTCAGGAAACGTGCCTTGATTTTCGCCCCATGTTTTAGGGGTTTTTTCTTGTTGTTTTTTCGATTTCCTCGAATTGTCGTTACATCCGAAGTAATCCGAGTTTTTTTCCCGTTGGTCAAATATTGCTTCTGGTATGGTATTAATTGCTTCAAACGATTTTGTGATGTCATTACAACCAGACACAATGTTAGATTTAGGATAGATAGTGTTTCCCTTGATAGCTGTCTGAATCTCCGTAAAATCTAATGAAGGATCAATTGCTAATGAAAGTGCAGGAGAAGTAGCTTTGACTTTTAACGCATTCTCCATAGGAGAAGTCAATTTGTCATTTGCTGAAGAATTTGTTTTATTGCTTTCCTTGGGATGAGTTGAACTGGTATTAAGGGTGCCTATTGTCAGAATCTGGGACATAACTCTTTCCAACTTTTCTGATCCCTGAAAATCTATTTTTGGCGAATTGATTTCTCGCTTAATGTCGTCCTTGATATTAAAAGAATCCCTCAAACGATCCCGGTTCTTTTCCCGTAGGACGAAAATGGCTTCTGGTATGGTATTAATTGCTTCAAACGATTTTGTGATGTCATTAAATTGTCTCAGTATGGCGTCTGATGTTGTGATGTGGGCATCAATTTTATCTAAAATGTCCTTTTTGACATTAACGATTTGTTTTAGCATGTCCATTTCCAGTTTTTTAACCAAAGAAACTATTTTACTCTTAAAAGTTTTCAAATCTTCTTTACATGTCTGCACTCTTTGCTCTAATTCTTTCTTATCTATTTCTCTAGAACGTTTGATCTCTTCAACTTCGTGTAATAAAATTTTGGTCCTATCGATAAATTGTTTCTCTTCGTCTTTAAATTCTCGTTGTCCCGCTACGTCGCTCAGTGGATTTGTGTTACAGTTTCGATGTGTTGTCACTAAACAAAGACGACACACAGAATATTTGTCTTGTTCGCAATATTTCGTCAAAGTTTCTGACGGGTGAACATTACAGGCCATAACTGTTGAGAGCATTGCTTTCTGCTGAACTGTTAAGTTACTGCTATCGCTAAAATGTTCAATGTTATGTCCGCGTGTGGCCTTAAAGCTTCCATGAGTGACTGTACACGAATCACAGAGATCTTCAGTACAATCTACACAGTGAGAGACGGCGATTTTCTGAAGTCCGAGATATTTACAAGGATCACAGTTCCTCGTGTTATCTTCATCTGATGTATTCGCCATTTTGTTACCTGAAAAATACCAAAAGAAGATTACTTTTTTCATTGTGTATAAAATTGTCGAGTCGCGGCTGTCAATCAAAGAATCAATCGACCAATCAAATCATTCCTTTAGATCGGAAGTGAACTTAGAACTCCGATATTGGCCGACATCTATGTAAAGTTTTTTGGTTGGATTTGAACTCAAACGTCTTAACTACAGCTTATTCAAGCTGTAGTTACGACGTTTAGGTCGCAAACCAACAATTTGAATTTTTGTTGCATGTCCCTAGCCATGATTTTTCGAAATAACGCCGGTTATCATCGAAGCCGAACTTCCAGTACAGAGCGCCAGAGGTCCCAATGCAGAGCGTCAAAGGCGTAACTCCATCTTTGTAGGATCTACATGATCGAAAAAGATCCAAAACACAAAGACCAATAGCGATCTCATAAGATCGCAATCAAGAGATCGGCACATAATCGATTAAACCGCCAATCGAAGTTTGCTTAAGCGCCAATATCGTAACTTAAGTTTTGGATACTAAATCTTTCTCATTGTAACAAATGGGAGTCTGCTTTATTTTGGCCACGACCATGATGGAGAAAAATTTTCAATTATATTCATCACGAAACTATTTTTTCTGATTTTCTTTTCTTTTAATTATATGTTACTTGTCATAAATTTTACAAAGAAAAACGCCGTTTATTATCGAGGCCGAACTTCCTGTACAAAGAACCACAGATCCCAATGCAGAGGGTAAGGTTCGCCAAAGATGCAACCCCATCTAAACAGTATCTACATGATCAACAAGATCCAATACACAAAGATCCGTAGCGATCTCATAAGACCGCCATCAACAGATCGGTACCTAATCTTTTAAACCCCTTATCGAATTTTGCTTGAACGCCAATATCGTAACTTAAGCGAATACATCGACATAGGAAAAATAGTGATTTTTTTTTCAAATTTGGCAAACTAGATCTCTCTAAATGTAACAAATAGGAGTCTTCTTTATTTTGGCCACGACCACGATGTATAACGCTTTCCATCATATTTACCACGAAAGTATTTTCTCACATTTTCTTTTCTTTTAATTAACTTGGATGCATTTTAACCCACAAGAAGTTAACGACACCTCTCATGACGATGTTAATGGTAAAAAGGTAGCTGCAAACTCGTACAAAACTGTCGTCTTTCCTTAATGTTTCATAGTGACAAAACTCGTACAAAACTGTCGTCTTTCCTTAATGATTCATAGTGACAAAACTCGTACAAAACTGTCGTCTTTCCTTAATGTTTCAAAGTGACAAACTACTTAACGCGTGACAGGCTACCGTTGGTATAATGATATCAGACAGGACTTGGAGTGGGCGCAAAATGATCAATATTGGGTCTGCGATGGCCGTTGAGATCGTACTATTGGATCCAGACAGAGAGAGCCGTAAGTCAAAGTTGCTTGCAGCTAACTAACAGCGCTCAGCACAAATGATATGCCTCAGATCGCAAAAGAATATAATATAAGTTTGTTCACACAATGAAGAGACGAGAGCATGCAAGTACAATTCCATAGCTGTTGGGTTTGAATGGTCATAACTAGATCATCAGCACAGCGTTAATTAGGTTGTAATCTGATCGGAAATACCCTAAAAGTTAGTAAATTTGAGGAAATTTTAGGCGATCTACGGTGATCTGGCAAACTGCGTGGATAGCCAAAAGCCTAAGTTATCGAAAACAAATCATGAAGGAAATCATAAAAGGTGGACCATTTTTGGACGTTTTCTTTCTTTTGCAGTTGAGTATACAAAAATCGTTTGTTATCAAATAAGTTTCTAATATGAACCTTTCGATTTACCGAATCTCACGAAAAATTTTAAAACTTATAGGCACAGCAGTAACGAAGGCTAATTGCGCACTACATTGTTCCAGGCAATTATACAATACATTATTCCAAATACAGACAAAGTCTTCGAGAAATATCATACATAAAAGAGGGATAAAACTCAAAATTCTTTGAACCTACCCCACCTGTTTCAAATGTAGAAAAAAGAATCACACTACTTCGTTTGCAAAATTCTCCGTAACTTTTACGGAACAATAGTTCCTAGCAATTCAATAAAGACTCTACACAATTTGTAATATGATCGATGCCCCAGGAGTGAAATACACCCTTTGTATATTTTTGATATCACACTGGTGATAATACACCAGTGTAATTATTACACAAATAAATTCGAAGCCTTTGATAACAATTTTTGTTAGCGCCAAAATCACATCACAACGCATTTTACAAACGATATATTTTAGCGAACTATCATATATCAATGAATTCTATTGACTTTTAGTGGTTCATTGCTAAAAGTAAGGTCATTTTATATACAGAATATCAAATTCGTTTTCATGAAATACAGAATATTTTAAACTCGTCATCTAAATAAGATAAAAAAAAAAATCTGTAGACCTTCGTTTTATCTATTTATAGATAATTCGGTATTCCATAACCTCTCATTAAATATTCTCTATTTATTAAACTAGTAAACCTCAATTCTGCACGTTTGTAGGGAAAAGACACGTTCACCTTCAACATGGCAGTAACAAGCATATATCCGCGTTAAGATTTTTTATTGATTTTTACTGTAATTGACGAATCAAGATCAGTCAGTCAAAATCGATTGGAAATTCAAATCATTCATTTAGACCGGAAGTAAATATTGAACTCCTACATTTATGTTAAGCCCTTTTAAATGCTTGGAGACTTCAACGCTGAAAGTCAAGCTTTTTTTTCAAGCTGAGGCTACCAGCTTTAGGCACCAACCAACGATTTGCCCTTTTCTATGTCTAAGACCACATAGTTCACAAAATGAAGTGGTTTATTTTCTTGCTAAACTTCCATAACAAAGGTCAATGAGCGTGGCAAGTGATCCGCCAGTTAGCTTACATAACTGCTCCCCGTGCATTCAACATAAATATTAATCAAAATATTTACCTCAGCTTGTTTTTGTTTATTTATTTTTTCTCACAAAGTCCGTTTGGTGCCTACCCGCCGTACGTTATAAGGTTACGTAACACACCTAGCTATCCCCAATTCGATCAAATATTCATAAATCACAAATACGGGTAAATTTGAAGAGCAATCTATTTCAGATCATTTCAAAATGGTGGACTGATATCAAGTATGGCTCACCCTTTGCTTTCATGTATTCCTAGTGAGGAGGCGAGAAAATCAATGTAATGGCAAAAGTATGAAATTGCTGACAATAAACACCTGATCAATAAAGAAAGCAGTGCGTAAAAACTATGATAAACAACAAAAGAAATTGTTGTCGGATCTTTTCACCAAGTTTGATGGCCAAGTTCAATATTAAACCGTGGTGGTAAACATGATTTAAGCGGGTAAAGAAGTCAGGGTTATAGATTTTTTCAACACAACCTACTTTATATTTTCCAAAAACAAGCCTCTTTCATTTTTAACCAATTATCAGACGATACAATGTCAGAAAGATCCAAATCGAAAAAGATTGCAGACGACTATTCTATGCTGGCGGCATCCCTGTTTTGGAAGAAAACATTGTGGATCAGGAAGAAAGTGTTGTCAGATCTTTCACCAAATGTTTTTCAACATTAATAATAAACCGTCGTATTAACCCTTTCCTGTTTTGCAAAATTTTAGACCAGTCCAAATTCAAAGGTTTTGCAGACAACATTTAAAAGTGGATTTGATTTACAAAATAACCATTGGGTAAAGTAGAAAATATAGCAGCTGGAGGCTATAGGAAAGGATGTAGTGGTAGTACTGATGTTAGAAATACCAGGAATCCATGGATAGGTGCTCCAGCAGCCGCGATATGACTGAAATACTGTAAAAAGTGTCCATTCAATCACTCAATTAATTCAACAGTATTTCAGTAATATGTATGTGTTGTTAAACGACATCTAAACTAATAGGGGATTATTGTCAATCTTGATTCTTTCACTGGCCATACATTCAAGCCACGCAGGACCGCCGGTCGTTTATACCTATCCAAACTGAACGCACTTCAATTCAGCTACTTGGTTTTTTGGTGCCCATCGATGTTACCCAGTTTGGAAAACCCAGAAGGTTGTTTCTATGTTAGAAGAGATCTAGTGCCCAGTTAGGTTCGATTAATTATTTTTCAAAACCTGTCTCCCCCAAACAACTGTACATTTTGAAAATGGCGTATTTACGAGGATTCTACATAACTCGTAGAACGCGTTAAGACTCCTCTTAAATACGAAAACACCTACCGATAACCAGCTTAGCTTAGATGCGGTCACGGTTTAAAATCAAAGTACTGAAAGTACTGTAAGCTAGCAAAGTATTGTTTTGTTAGGTAATCTTCTTTGCCATTTGTAAGTTAGAAAACATTGTGGACACTGAAGAAATTGCTTGCTACAAGCAATTTCTTCATTGTCCACAATGTTTTACAAAGCCTTTTTTTAAATTCTTAAAAAGCGGGATTGAATGGAAATGGGTTGTATAGCATGCTATGAAGGTGTTCTCTACAATTTGAATAAAGTTAATTAATGTGACCAATCATTTTGAACACAATATGCTCGAGTATACACAAAAACTACTTTTTTGGCGTAGACATTCAATGGATTTAGTGGTTAAGCCTCCAGTGGTAGTTTGCACTCATTTGAACTCTGAGAAGACCTCAAAATTTTATCTGTTAACTTAAGCTATCAAAGATTACGCTTTGCTAGCTAAAAAACGCGGAGTCTTTTAATTTTATAGTGAGTTACTGACCTTCTTCTCTTAGAACTGTGATAAGAAAAACAGTTACTGATGCTTATTATCATTTTGAATTAGCCTTTCAAATCCATTACCAAATGACAAAATTTTGGACAGCCGACATTTCAAATCGCTTTGAGTTTGAATACTAAGGCCCGAATAGGATAGAAAACATTGTGAAACAAGCAATTATCCCTTTCTCACAATGATTTCTTTAATATAATTCTCAAGGGACTTAAAAAAGCGTGATTGTGTGGGAAAATGATAAGCTTCTACTGGATCACGGAAGGCTTAAAAGTTATGCAAAAGATCTCATTTGTTTCTTACATGTCATGTATATTATAAGAAAAAAACTTTATATTTAACTTTGAACTTTAATCTTTTAATCGACGAGATGTAATCAACTAAATACTTATACCTAAGTATCTGAAAATTGGCGGATCGCGGTTTTTAATGAAAGAATCAGTCGACAAATCAAATCATTCATTTAGACCGGAAGTAAACTTTGAACTCCAATACTGGCTGACATTTATGTGAAGTTATAACTTAGGGGACATACTGGATAAATATATAGACTCGGCTGAGTTTTCCCTATTCCGTCAATTTCTGTCGGTCTCTCTGTCTGTCGCCGTATTCCCTTCGGTCTCTAGTCCCCTCCTTTTTCTGTCCCTTTGTTTTTATATTTCCCCCTCTCCCTCTCCCTCCTGAAAGGTAGTGATGGACAATAACTCTAGTAGTACAACAGTACAGTTAAACTTGTATGAAGCGACCACTCAAGGGACGGCTAAATATGGTCGTTTAATAGAATGGTCGCTTAATACACATTTGTTTGACATAAATGACGTATAGATTCAGCTGCATACATTTGTTTGTTTGAATGGGGTTTTCCGCCGCTTTCAACAATATTTCAGTTATATCGCGGCGGCTGGAGCACCTAACAATGGAATCCTGGTATTTCTCACACCAGTACCGCAATCACATCCTTTCCTAGCCTCAAGCTGCTATCCCACATAGGTCTACGATTATCGACCCATTGGTGAAAGACAAATAGTCTGAAAGGATGAGTGCCGCCGTCGGGGATCGAACCCGGGACCTCTAGATTGTCAGTCCGACGCGCTACCAACTGCGCTTTGACGGCGGCTAGCTGCATACATACGTTATTGAAGCATTTGTGTTGGTTTGGCGACTTTAAAGGCATAAGCACAGCTTACTAAAGCTGTAATTATGACGCTATGGTCTCACACCAACTATTTTTGTTACAATTTATTGACCACAAATTCTGCAAAATAACGCCGTTCCCTATCTAAGTGGCTCTTTTTGTTTAAGATCAGTGGGCGTGGTCAGCTTTTCGTCAATATATATACATTCTTTTTTTTTTTTTTTTTTTTTTTCATGTTTATAGCTTAAAGCTTACACATTTTGAATGCTGAAAAATGAGATTAAGACTACCAGCATAATGCATTTAACCCTTGTCATGCTGAATATTAGATTAATTTTAAGAATATATGATAAACCTCAATTGAAATTTGAAATGATTTCAGCCCTTTTAATTAATGCATTTCCGTAAAGAGATTTATTATTTAACATTACAAGGGTTAAGTTTGTTTATCTCGGCTGATCATATTGGGACTTCTTTCAGCGGACTCCGCTCTTAAGGTAGATACTTCACTTGGCTAAGTAATGAAATAGGACTCGTACTGAGATACAATGACATCAATTTTCGGAATGCAGATAGTTGAAAAAAAGATCGGAACCGTCACAGGTCAACCGGATTCTGTTTCAAAAATGGATATACAAACAAGTAAAATTGCCACTCTTAATTCTTAAAAAAACAGCAGACGAGAGGAGACAAAAACTTATAAAAAAGGTAATGTGAATAATTCAGATAACTATATTTTTGCATTTTCTAACCTGATAATATAAAAAAAGAAGGGATACAAAAAATGCGGTGTGTTGTTTGGCGTTACGCTTACTTTATGACGTTTCGGAAAAGTAAGTTTTTACACTTCGATATAAGTGCAAAAAATGAAAACAATGTTTAAGACTGTATATGACATGTCTTCGCAGTTTTACCTACGCGTGTGATTTACAATTATTCTCTTAAAACGCACTTAAAATTAATGATCGCGATTGTGAGTTAAAAGATTTAATCAACCAACCAAATAATTCATTTAGAAGAGAGATGAACTTTGAACTCCGATATTGACCGACATTTAAGGGAAGCATTTTTGTTGGTTTGGCGACTTAAGCGTCATAACTACAGCTATTTCAAGCTGTATTACGACGAGTTTTTTCAACCAACCTTTTTGATACATTTTATTGAAAGTAAAGTTTGACAAATAACGCCGTTTGATATCTAATTGGAACTTCCTGTCAGGCTTTAGAGGGCGTAGATAGTTTTGTCAATTGACTATGAGTCGGTTACAAAATGTACCTCTTTATAAGATGGAACACTATCTAACTAAACTGTTCTGAGATAGAAATGAATGGATATGACTGTTGAATAGGATGAAATGTACAAAAGTATCATAGGATCAATAATGGCAAACAGCATTGTGGGAAAAGGAGAAATTGATTGTTACAAGCTCTTTATTCCTTTCCTACAATAGCGTACATCGATATTACTTTTATTATGATTATTATTATTTTTTATTTTTTTTTATTATCGGTTATTATCGCCGTCATTTTCATCAACCACCATTGTCACTGTATCATAATTGGTTATCATTATCATCATTTTTATCACAACAAGTAGCTGATGTTTATTTCAATATTACTATCTTGCATCTATCAAGTGAATTTTATAACTTTCTGTTCTATTCAGATTCCAACATCGTTATCCTAGATTAAAAGCCACCAGGGGACTTTGATCGCTTCTTTGTCCAACAACCAAAGTTCTGTCCCTCTCTCTGTAAGCCAAACACTGTGGTTGATGTAGTCTGTTTTTAGCCTGGAGGGGGATTTTATGTCTAGATCCGTCTTTCGTCACCACTTGTATATAATTAGACCCCTCTCCACACGCCATAAAGTTGTCGTACGAATCAAACAACACACCACAACTCCATTTCAACTCCCTGTCAGTATATCTATATAACTCGGTACTATTGATGTCAGTATACCAGAGACGTGGCGGATAAACACTGCCAAAAATATCATCGTCTGAATCATAAAGCATATCATGACTGTGAGTATATGAATCTAACTCAGTACCATTGATCTCAGTACTACAGACACCTGATGAACCATCACATCCAATAATTTTGTTTCCAGAACTGTTCACAGCTATGTACATAGCCGATTTAACTGTCAATGTGTTTACGACGTCCCCATTCATCGTTAGTACTTTGATTTTACATGTGTTATAAACAATGCCACTAACGTACAGCCTATCGTTCTTAAAGTCAATACCTCTACAAGTCATTTCGACAGAGATTGTCTTTCCCTTAGTCATTGTGTCAGAAATGTTTATAAATTGAATGTATTTGTTATCTGGGACAGTAACTACGACTTGTTCTTCAGATACCGCTGTTACATCCCAGACTTGATACCCCAGTTCAAGAGTGGATTTCAATTTAAAGTCTTGAGTAAAGAGTTTTACCTCTCTGTTTTGGCTGTCACATATAACTAGTTCTCCTCGATGTAAAAATGCACAACCAGACACAGAGAGAGATTTAGGATAGATAGTGTTTCCCTCAGTAGCTGTCTGAATGTTCAGAAAACTCTTATGAAGAAATAAAGGCTGTTTAAAGTTCAGGAAAACCGGCCTTGTTTTTTTGCCTCTTGCTATTTCTACACTGTAAAAAATAATTCGGCACTTTACACCAATATTGGTGGCAACTTTGCTGCCACCAATAATGGTGTAACTTTACACCTGTTTTAAAACGGGAAAAATCACACTTAAAATAGTGTACGATATATCTGTGTTAAGTGTAAAGTAACACTGCCAAACAGTAAAAAACATTACACCAATATTGGTGGCAGCAGAGTTGCCACCAATATTGGTGTAAATTTACACCATTGTAAGAGTTACTTAACACCGACGGACAGAGAAAAACATTACACCAATATTGGTGGCAGCAGAGTTGCCACCAATATTGGTGTAGCTTTACACTTTTGTAAGCGTTACTTAACACCGACGGACAGAGAAAAACATTACACCAATATTGGTGGCAGCAGAGTTGCCACCAATATTGGTGTACCATAACACCATTGTAAGAGTTGATTAACACCATAATAAATGTTACTTGACACCGATTAACAGAGAAAATATTACACCAATATTGGCGGCAGCAGAGTTGCCACCAATATTGGTGTACCTTTACACCATGGTAAGAGTTCATTAACACCATAATTAGTGTTGTTTAACACATATAGGCAGAAGTAAATGTTACACCATTAATGGTGGCAGCAGAGTTGCCAAAAGACAGACGAAAATGACTTGTGATTGACTGCAGATTTATGGAAATTAAACCTGACAGGAACCCAGGGTTTGGCCAATAAATCTTTATCAATTTTTCATTTAACCCAGTCCGGCTTTATGACACCCACGAAGAAAGAGTTTAGAAAACATTCTGGACAATGACAAAATGTTTGTTCCAACATAGGTCCAAAATGGTTTCTAACCTGAAAGACAGATTTTTAAAAATCTCATCAACTATACATTGTCGTCCACAACTCGTTTGAATTTTGACCAGTCTTAGATTCTGTTACCTGGTAATGGGGTGAAGTCTAAATAGTTGAGAATATAAAACAGCAAAGATAATAAAATCAAAACATATGAAAAGATTAACATTTATTAAACAATGACCAAACTGCCCAAGTAAGCATCCAAGAACATTTGTCTACACATGGTAATTGAAATAACTAATTTCAGTTATCAAAGTATATGGTCCATACGCTAGAGTATTGTTGACAGTAATATTGAATTAATATAAAATAGATATCTTATAAAACAAGTTTCACACAACTATCAAATTTGAATCTCTGGAAGCATGATTTCCTTTGTCAATTTTTGTGCCCTATTTCAGTTCAGGAATCAAAGAGGGACACATGTACTTGCAGACATTTTTTTCTGTTTGTGATTTCTCATACTCTACCACTATAATAATCAATTGAAAAGAAATTTAACATATGTTATCCATATCAAGTAATGGTATATCATGGACTATAAAATATTGCATATTAATGTGTTAACAAATGCCAATATACATTGAATCAGAGTATTGATCACCAATACAGGGTCAATAATATTGTCAGTCTACAGGATTGACACAAGTATTGATCATTTATTGCTGTTATTGAAAATTGATCAGTACATCTACTACATATCATTATTGTCAATAGTATTGACAATTTATGGGTTGTTTTAGACCCATTATGTATGCATACAGCTTTTTTAGAAAAGTCTGAAACAAAAACTTTGGTGACTGGGAACTTTTTCCTTTTCTTATTCCTTCATAAATCATTATTGATTTGAGTGGTCTACAATTGACTACTCAGGAAGTTTTGAAGAACAAGGTGTGTTTGTGAAACACCATGCCCCCAAAACAGGAATTCTTTAGAAATGGGTGATTCTTATGGGTTTTTTCTTTAAGGGAAAAAGGTTAAAATTTTGACTTTGACCTTGATGAAATGACCTTCCCCAGTTGCACCTTGTTGAGACCTATCGGTATCTACATGGCAAATATTAGCATCTATTATGTTCATTTTTCATTATTAAATAAAATTCATTTTGTCAACAGCAGCAGCTTTAAATTTGGCCTAGTCTAAATTTTTGCTGTTTAGGAAAGGGTTAACCAAATTTGGAGATATAAACGTAGGCAAGATAGAAAAGACAATAAACAAAGAAGATGAGTGTAAAAGCGCACAAGTAATGATCAAATGAAATTGTCAAACTTAATGATGTTCCAGGCACATCCACTTATCATGGTTGATATATGTTGAAAATGTAAAATTAGACATATCAAAGGACAACAACTCAAAAAAGGGCATGGCAAACTTTGAAGTTACTAGCACTTATGGTTTAGGGGATATGTTCAAAAAGAAATGTACATGTTAAAACAACAAAAGACAATAACTTGAAAAATGAGCAGGATAAAGTAACGGCTCTTGTACATGACACTTCTCCACATTGTAATCTATAAGTGTATCTAGTTTGAAGCTGCTAGCACTTATGGTTTGGGAGACATGATCCAGACAAAAGTGTGACCGACGGGCAGATGGACTCAATCCAGCAAATCTATAGTCACCAGTAACCGGTTGGGGAATAAGAAATCTTTTGTCTTTCCTGGAAAATTGTGATAGTATCTCTTTCAAAAGAAAAAATCTAAGTGCAGTAACATAAAAGATGAGTTTCTTAACTCTTTCCTGTATAATCACTTGTTTTTACGTACATGCAATTTTACACTTAAGAAAATATTGTGATAAATGAAGAAATTGCTTGATAAACCTGAGATAATTGTGGACTATTGCGTACACAAGAATATTTTGAGTAAAAATCCATAAAGCCCCTTTTCACGGATCTACCCCATTTTTGAGAGGAACCTTCCTTATGACCCTACAATCATCCTGTGAAAGTTTCAAGGAAATCTGATAATATTTGTAGACTTATCACATTAACGAGAAAGAATATTTGAGAAAAAATTCGTAAGGCTCTGTTTCCAGTGTTTTCCAAAAATTAGCCCAATTTTCAAAAGAAACCTTCCTTATGATCCCAAAATCATCCTCGGAAAGTTGCAAGGAATTCTGATTATATTTGTGGGCTTCATCACGTAAACGAGAGTTTTTTATGGATAGACGGACGGGAACAACGCCATTGATATAGCTCTTCTAACCTTCGGTCAGTAGGGCTAAAATTATGGCAGGTGTTGAAGAATTCTATTTTGATAGAGATGACCCTGAGAAATGATCATAACCTTGTCTGATGGCCTAAGTTTGGTATCAACAAATGGGTATTACCAAATGTTAGTATTTAACATTGAATAACTATAATCAACTTTTAAATTTTATTCAAAATCTAAAAGATTTATTATAGTTATCTTTCAGATGAACAGATAGGACAAGAATTTATATACCCCTGATCTATATAGACTTGCTCATTGTGAAAGTATGAGCTCAAGTCAATAGCTCAGAGTGAAAATGTTGTATCTGCCTATAAACATATAGACAGTTACAAATGTTTCACCGAGCCATCGAGAAATTGTGTGAAATATTTAATTGACAGTAAGAAACAGTATGATTCTTTATTATTTATCTGCCAAGGCAATTCAATTTCTTACACATTTCAGTATTAACAAGTGGATGTTGCATTGCGATGCAATACAGGAGTCCACCACCGGACTAGAAAAAGTATTTTTTATTCTTAACCTTTTCCCTAAACAAGACCTGGTTTTGACGTCCCTTTTAGTAAGCTTTGGAAAACATTTAGAAAAATGAAGAAAATGCCAATAATTAACATTTTCTCCTTTTTCTCCAATATTTTCTGAACTTCAATTTTCATTATTTCTAAATTTAATAACATCCATTTTGAAGTCTGCAGCATTTTCGAATTCTGCCTAGTCTAATTCTTTGTATTTGGTAAGGGGTTATCCAAATTTGGAAATAGACAAGATTGAGAGACAATAAATAAAAAAAGATTATTATCAACACTATGGAAAGCAATGACTGGTTTTGATATCCCAAACAGAAAATGCTTTCGAAACTTGGAGGAAAATGCCAATAACCAGCAATTCTTTCCTTTTCTGCCATTTTGTACATAAGTTTAATTTTCAATATGGTGAATTTTCTTTTATTGCAGCAGCTTTGAAATTGAAGAAGTGTAATATTTTATTGCATGGAAAAGGTTTATATTTAGAATGTTTCAATTTGAAAGTGTCTGCAGATGAGAAATCAAAGTACTGAAGTACTGTAAGCTAGCAAAGCATGGTTGAATTTAGAAAACTTTCCATTGTTGGGTAGAAAACATTGTGGACATTGAAGAAATTGTACAAGCAATTTTTTCATTGTCCACAATGTTTTCCAAAGCCTTTTTCCAAAAGTGGAATTTATTGGGAATGGGTTAAATAGCGTGCTTTTGACAGACTTCACTACAGTTTGAATAGAGTTTGCAATATTCCTGAAATACATAAGAACTAATTTTAATGGCGTACGCATTTAACAGATTTAGTGGTTAAGCCTCCAATGGCAGTTTGCACTCGTTGAACTTTGAGACAACCTCGAAATTTCGTTTGTTAACTTAAGCTATCAAAGCTGTCCCTGTGCTAGCTAAAAAGGGTTTGATAAAGATCGGATTTGTTTTATATCACAGAAAATATAGAGGGACAAGAGCCATGTCAGACATGGCCATCCCCTACTGTAAAAGCTTGATAGTAAACTGAGTTGTGATTCTTGTACTCTGCACTTCTCAATGAGATCTATCAACCTATAAAGTTTAAGTTGAAAGCATTTATACTTTGGGAGATATGCCCCAGACAAAATCTAAGTCTTTCAAACAACAAAGGGCAATAACTCCAAAATTATGCAAGCAAGAGGTGTGGTTCTTGTGCACTGCACTTCTCCTCCATGAGATCTATCCACCTATGAAGTTTCAAGTTGATAGCTATTATACTTTCAGAGAAAAGCACCGGACAAAATCTAAGTCTTAAAAATAACAAAGGGCAATAATTCCAAAATAATGCAAGCAAGAGTTGTGGTTCTTGTGCACTGCATTTATACTTTAGGAGATATGCTCTGGACAGGCTTAGTGACAGAATAACGGACAGAGAGCATTACTATTATCCCCTTCGCCGAAACGGCGGGGTATAAAAAGGAGAAAATGCAGGTTGTCAGCATTCTTCTCTTTTGCCTCAATGTTTTCCCAAGCATTTTTTATAAAAAGGACGTCAAAACCAGGTCTTCTGATGAGTGCAAAAGTGCAAAAGTGATGATTAAATGAAATTGTGAACATAAATGCAACACTAAATTGCTTCTTAAAACTACATGCAGAATTTGTCCATTTTTCTTGAACTTTGTATGGTAATTTGATACCAGACAATGAGTCGTAATATGCAAGAAGGGGGCAAACTTTGGGTCCTCTTTCTAACTCTCAACATCGGCCAAGTCATAGAGTTTTTTCAAATCCTAACCTAACTAGGAGAATTTTCTACTCTTTTAGTTAAGGAATGATGCACAATTTCAGGGGCTCAAAAATTATCTTCCAACCTATCCCAAATTTTTGCTAAACTTCTTCCGGGAAAATTTGCATTGAAGCTGTGTGTAGTCAAGGCTTGTTAACCCTTACCTGTTTGCAAAATTTTAGACTTGTCCAAATTCAAAGGGTAGAAAATATTGTGGAAAAAGAAGAAATTGCTTGTTACAAGCATATTCTTCTTTTTCTACAATTTTTTCTTAATTATGAATTTACAGGGAAGTAAAAACCAGGGATTGAACAGGAAAGGGTTAACTTGAAATAGTCCCAAAATATTTAATCAAAAGGTTTATTTCTTTCAAAGCTGCAAACATAGCCCAGTAACAACACTCAGGAAAGTTGCTCTCAAGAGTGTAAAAAATTATGGAATATCATCAAACTCAACTAATCTATTAAGAAGTAGCTCTTTCTCAACCCATTACCAGACAGCAAAGTTTTAGACTGGTCCAAATTGAAAAGAGTTGCAGATGACATTTTAAAGATTATGAAATATTAGATTCTTTTTAACTTTCTAGGTAGAAACATTATGGAAAATGAAGAGATTGCTTGTCACAAGCAATTTGTTAGTTTTACACAATGTTTTCCCTATTTTTCTTATATTGAGGGGCGTCCTAAAGCACCACTATTTTGGAGTAGATTAAATGAATTTGACTTGGTCAGGTTGCTTGTTTACTGACAACACAAATTTATCGGGTTCTGCCCTTAACCCTTTCCTGAACAATCCCTTGTTTTTACGTCTCTGTGATTTAATACTTGAGAAAACATTATTGAAAAAGAAGAAATTGCTTGTAACAAGCAATTTCTTCTTTTACCACAATACTTTCTAACCAGTAGGTTGGTTTCTTTTCAAATTGCACCCACTTTTAATTGTCGTCTGCAACTCCTTTCAAATAGGACCAGTATAAAATTTTGAAAAACAGGAAAGGGTTAAGGGAACACTAATCAGTTAATCATCAACTTTAGGTAATAAATTTATGAAACATTCTGTTTTCTCAACGGAAGTCAAAGGTAGAACTGTCAAATTCAGTTTACACTATAGATTTATCTTAGATCTTTGGAGTGACCATTCGAGTTCTTCTACTTCTGCCTCTATAGAGGCAATGTTCTTTTGATCATAAAGAAGTTCAATCTCCCCAGCTAGCTAGTTTTGTTGATATCACAGACACTCTGGTAGCATCTGAACCCTTTGGTGACTCTTTGTCTTTCTTTTCTAAAACCAAATCAATCTTTTCCAAATAACATGATGCATTAAAGGATTTCTCCTTTCATAAGTCATTTTCTTTCTCTCTTAAAAGGTACATGATATCAACTATCTATCAATATTCTCTCTCAAATTTATCAATTTCTGTCTGAAGTGCTGCACATGTTCATTTAATAGTTGTTCACCCTTATCAGTCCACTCCTCACTTGATCTCTAGCTGTGGTACCTATGTCTTCCATAAATATGAATCTTCCTTTACTGGTGCAGCCTTGTTCACATCTTTATAGGATTTCAACTCTGATTCAAAGTGCTTTAGGTGCAGGTTTCTTACTGTAATGGCACTCAACATGATAAAATGATTAGATACTGTTTTCCCATGCCAACTGAAATACAAATACAAAAATTCCTTAGAAAATATCCATATCACGAACTATCTTGTATAACCTCTAAATCAAGTACCCACAGCATAGGGACAACACAGGGTAAATTGTTTGCAACATGACAGTAAACAAGTGAATATTCACTACTATGATGCAACCAACACGAAGACTAGAACAAGACGAAATGTTTATCCAAACAACAACAAGCAAATTGCTTCAAATTCTCTTTAGGTACCACAAAAAGTTAGCTTTACCCTTGGAAATTGCAGAAGTATGCATGTGGCTGTATTTAAATGACAGACAGTTTGTAAAATAAGATACGGTCTGAATTGCCCAATTATGCTTGACATCATAATCTGACGACTTTATTAGGTCAAAAATTTGCAAATAGATTTATAGGTAAATCGATTATCTACCAAACTTGTATTTTAAATATAGAAAGTGAAGCCATTGTTCAACCTGCACAACATGTGCTGAACGACCAGAGTCCACAATATCTGCGAATCTAAACTTCAATATCACTGTACTATTCCTGACACACCAAACTTTAAGCATTAAATTACTTGTAGGCCTATCTTATTGAATTAAGCACTAAACTAGATGCATGTCTACTCTAAGAATCAAAAGTCAAGGCCAAAAATATCTGTAAGAACAGAAAGGTGATAACTCCACCAAATAATTTTAGTAAACCGACAAAGGCTAAACACTTTCAATAATTAGATATGGATGCATGTAACAGGCCCTAAACTAAGAGAATATTAAGACTGAATTATGTGAGCCATCATTACCCTATGCACAGCATTCGATTGAAGGAATCTTCAAACTCGATCGGTTTTGCTCACCGAAAACACAACATGGGGTTACAGGGAACTATTCCGTTTTTCCATAGGCGACCATTATAAGAAAATAGCAAATAGCTCATCCCCAAAAATTGCAAGGGAGTCAAACCATATATCAAATTCAAGAACAATCATTCATCCGTCAAAATAACTGAATTGTGATATGGCATGATCCCTTTTATCAATGAGTTATGACGTCATTTTTAAGATAACCCTCTTCGCGCAGCTAGTTTTACTTCATTTTTCGTAAACTACCCTAGGGTATAGAAACCGCCCCTCAAGGGCCGAAATACATTAAAATGTTATCCTTTTTGCTCCTAAGTTATTAAAAGAGTATCAATTGATCGGATCAAATCGTTAGATTTCGCCTTGATATTTTATGGACCAATCAGAGGTCACCTTGATCTTTGTTTACATGCCCGGACTTTCCCTATACAAAATGTGACAGATGGCGGGAAACTGTATTAGTTCCCTGTAACCTAAAAGTAATAAAATATTTTTTTTATTATTGCATTTTATTATATCATAGCATAAATACACTTATTCCGGAAAAAATGCCCAAATTTCAGTCGGTTACGTAATACGTGTAGTGAGATATGGCCACAACCCTTTACTCAGTGAACGGAAATTCATAACAGAAATGTGTTGAGATATAAAATTCTTCCTAAACAGAAGAGGCGCCTTTAGCATTCAAAAAGTGCAATGTGAAATCAGTTTAGAATTTATTGTGATACAAATTATCGTTTACCAGTTTCTTCTTAACAGATTAGATATCGATATTTACAAGGAAATCGGTATTTCGATTTTTTATGATTTTTCTTAAACATAACCCTTATCCTTAACAAAATTTCACCAATTCCAGGCATTTAATAGCCTCCGATACAATTGTTTTCCAACAATATTTCTTAAATAAGGTATAAACATATACACTTATATATTGACAACTTACATATAAAAATTAAATGAGTTTGGTTGAATAGATTCGGCACAGATAAGCCCGAACCCTTCACACTGGTCGGGTGATGCAATATGCATGTACGCACGATAAACATGGTCCACGCAACCAAGTATTATTCAAACCTGCGGTTTGTTCACGTGATTGTGTCTGTCTGCCTGTAATAAACATTATTAGGTCATATTTTTCTATTTAAATAGTTTCAAATGAATTCTAGAGTGCAGATAACCCTTATCTTTGAAACAATTTAGATACCTGTCTTACGTCTTTTTAGACTGATAGACCAATTTTTATCGGAAAGATTCCTTTAAAATATCATTTTCTCACACAAAATTATATTTTTACCTTTTCCCGGTGATTCTAAAAGCGTTAGGTGGAATAGATTTTTGACAGATAAGCGCCAATCCTTTACCCTCGTATGGCGCAAAATTGGGGTTCCCGCGCTAGAAAGCTACCGAACGTCACATAGAAATAATGAAATCAACGTTTTTCTACTCGGAATCGTGTTCTCCTTTACACAATGAAAATTCCAGTGGGGCATTTCACTATTTGAATTATACACAGATGAATTTAAGAGTAAAATAACCCTTATCTTTAAAACAATTGAGGATTTTTTCCAATTTTTTTCTGATAAAATGATGCTATCTAATTAGAAAAGATATTACAAAAATCATGTTTCTTGCATGGAAACACGTCTTACATATGCACTAAACTTCAAGTTAAATTTTAAAGCATCTTTGTGAAATGGATATTGGGTAATAAAGTGATTAACGCTTCACACCGGGCCAAGGAGGAAATGTTATTGTATTCCGTCCGTCGTTGTCGGATTTCACCAAGAAATTGACAAAATAACATTTTCTACTCCGAACGGGGCTCCCTTATTACTAAGGAACATTCAGCTGCCGAATTTCATACACCAAATCTATTTTCACATTATTTAGATTAAAGAAATAACCCGAAAACCCTTATCCTTGTAACATTTTTGCCACATTTTTTATTTCTTTTAGACTGAATACCACATTTTTATCCGTAAATTTTCTTAAATAAATCATTCATTTCACGTAAATAGATTTTATTCTTCGACATAAAAGTATTTAGATGCATTTGTACCCATAGGCTTTTATATACAAGGACATAACCCTTTGCATCGGTTCCTAATAAAAGTCATGTCCGTGTACACTATACTTACCGAACGACGCATGTGATGTTAAGAATTGGACTTATTCGCTTTATTCAGGCCTCGGTTCTATATTAAACACTTTTTCTGCCTGAATTGAAGTAATGAGAGTCACGAAAGGCGAAATTTTGAACGAAAAGGGTTTCAAAACAATGCAAAATTGTGACGTCAGCGTGTTTTTAACAGCTGATCAACAGTAACTATGGGACGAATGGTCCCTTTTTGCTTGACATCCCGTTGAATTATCTGTTTTTTCTTAGGCCTTTAAAAAAGAATTTGTTAAGATAGATTATATCAACCGGAAGAAGAAATAAATTGAAGGTCAAAAAGTAGATCGACCGTAGCTACCTAATCTATTGCATTTAGGTTACAGGGAACTATTCCGTTTTCCATAGGCGACCATTATAAGAAAATAGCAAATAGCTCATCCCCAAAAATTGCAAGGGAGTCAAACCATATATCAAATTCAAGAACAATCATTCATCCGTCAAAATAACTGAATTGTGATATGGCATGATCCCTTTTATCAATGAGTTATGACGTCATTTTTAAGATAACCCTCTTCGCGCAGCTAGTTTTACTTCATTTTTCGAAAACTACCCTAGGGTATAGAAACCGCCCCTCAAGGGCCGAAATACATTAAAATGTTATCCTTTTTGCTCCTAAGTTATTAAAAGAGTATCAATTGATCGGATCAAATCGTTAGATTTCGCCTTGATATTTTATGGACCAATCAGAGGTCACCTTGATCTTTGTTTACATGCCCGGACTTTCCCTATACAAAATGTGACAGATGGCGGGAAACTGTATTAGTTCCCTGTAACCTAAAAGTAATAAAATATTTTTTTTATTATTGCATTTTATTATATCATAGCATAAATACACTTATTCCGGAAAAAATGCCCAAATTTCAGTCGGTTACGTAATACGTGTAGTGAGATATGGCCACAACCCTTTACTCAGTGAACGGAAATTCATAACAGAAATGTGTTGAGATATAAAATTCTTCCTAAACAGAAGAGGCGCCTTTAGCATTCAAAAAGTGCAATGTGAAATCAGTTTAGAATTTATTGTGATACAAATTATCGTTTACCAGTTTCTTCTTAACAGATTAGATATCGATATTTACAAGGAAATCGGTATTTCGATTTTTTATGATTTTTCTTAAACATAACCCTTATCCTTAACAAAATTTCACCAATTCCAGGCATTTAATAGCCTCCGATACAATTGTTTTCCAACAATATTTCTTAAATAAGGTATAAACATATACACTTATATATTGACAACTTACATATAAAAATTAAATGAGTTTGGTTGAATAGATTCGGCACAGATAAGCCCGAACCCTTCACACTGGTCGGGTGATGCAATATGCATGTACGCACGATAAACATGGTCCACGCAACCAAGTATTATTCAAACCTGCGGTTTGTTCACGTGATTGTGTCTGTCTGCCTGTAATAAACATTATTAGGTCATATTTTTCTATTTAAATAGTTTCAAATGAATTCTAGAGTGCAGATAACCCTTATCTTTGAAACAATTTAGATACCTGTCTTACGTCTTTTTAGACTGATAGACCAATTTTTATCGGAAAGATTCCTTTAAAATATCATTTTCTCACACAAAATTATATTTTTACCTTTTCCCGGTGATTCTAAAAGCGTTAGGTGGAATAGATTTTTGACAGATAAGCGCCAATCCTTTACCCTCGTATGGCGCAAAATTGGGGTTCCCGCGCTAGAAAGCTACCGAACGTCACATAGAAATAATGAAATCAACGTTTTTCTACTCGGAATCGTGTTCTCCTTTACACAATGAAAATTCCAGTGGGGCATTTCACTATTTGAATTATACACAGATGAATTTAAGAGTAAAATAACCCTTATCTTTAAAACAATTGAGGATTTTTTCCAATTTTTTTCTGATAAAATGATGCTATCTAATTAGAAAAGATATTACAAAAATCATGTTTCTTGCATGGAAACACGTCTTACATATGCACTAAACTTCAAGTTAAATTTTAAAGCATCTTTGTGAAATGGATATTGGGTAATAAAGTGATTAACGCTTCACACCGGGCCAAGGAGGAAATGTTATTGTATTCCGTCCGTCGTTGTCGGATTTCACCAAGAAATTGACAAAATAACATTTTCTACTCCGAACGGGGCTCCCTTATTACTAAGGAACATTCAGCTGCCGAATTTCATACACCAAATCTATTTTCACATTATTTAGATTAAAGAAATAACCCGAAAACCCTTATCCTTGTAACATTTTTGCCACATTTTTTATTTCTTTTAGACTGAATACCACATTTTTATCCGTAAATTTTCTTAAATAAATCATTCATTTCACGTAAATAGATTTTATTCTTCGACATAAAAGTATTTAGATGCATTTGTACCCATAGGCTTTTATATACAAGGACATAACCCTTTGCATCGGTTCCTAATAAAAGTCATGTCCGTGTACACTATACTTACCGAACGACGCATGTGATGTTAAGAATTGGACTTATTCGCTTTATTCAGGCCTCGGTTCTATATTAAACACTTTTTCTGCCTGAATTGAAGTAATGAGAGTCACGAAAGGCGAAATTTTGAACGAAAAGGGTTTCAAAACAATGCAAAATTGTGACGTCAGCGTGTTTTTAACAGCTGATCAACAGTAACTATGGGACGAATGGTCCCTTTTTGCTTGACATCCCGTTGAATTATCTGTTTTTTCTTAGGCCTTTAAAAAAGAATTTGTTAAGATAGATTATATCAACCGGAAGAAGAAATAAATTGAAGGTCAAAAAGTAGATCGACCGTAGCTACCTAATCTATTGCATAAAAGTAATAAAATATTTTTTTTATTATTGCATTTTATTATATCATAGCATAAATACACTTATTCCGGAAAAAATGCCCAAATTTCAGTCGGTTACGTAATACGTGTAGTGAGATATGGCCACAACCCTTTACTCAGTGAACGGAAATTCATAACAGAAATGTGTTGAGATATAAAATTCTTCCTAAACAGAAGAGGCGCCTTTAGCATTCAAAAAGTGCAATGTGAAATCAGTTTAGAATTTATTGTGATACAAATTATCGTTTACCAGTTTCTTCTTAACAGATTAGATATCGATATTTACAAGGAAATCGGTATTTCGATTTTTTATGATTTTTCTTAAACATAACCCTTATCCTTAACAAAATTTCACCAATTCCAGGCATTTAATAGCCTCCGATACAATTGTTTTCCAACAATATTTCTTAAATAAGGTATAAACATATACACTTATATATTGACAACTTACATATAAAAATTAAATGAGTTTGGTTGAATAGATTCGGCACAGATAAGCCCGAACCCTTCACACTGGTCGGGTGATGCAATATGCATGTACGCACGATAAACATGGTCCACGCAACCAAGTATTATTCAAACCTGCGGTTTGTTCACGTGATTGTTTCTGTCTGCCTGTAATAAACATTATTAGGTCATATTTTTCTATTTAAATAGTTTCAAATGAATTCTAGAGTGCAGATAACCCTTATCTTTGAAACAATTTAGATACCTGTCTTACGTCTTTTTAGACTGATAGACCAATTTTTATCGGAAAGATTCCTTTAAAATATCATTTTCTCACACAAAATTATATTTTTACCTTTTCCCGGTGATTCTAAAAGCGTTAGGTGGAATAGATTTTTGACAGATAAGCGCCAATCCTTTACCCTCGTATGGCGCAAAATTGGGGTTCCCGCGCTAGAAAGCTACCGAACGTCACATAGAAATAATGAAATCAACGTTTTTCTACTCGGAATCGTGTTCTCCTTTACACAATGAAAATTCCAGTGGGGCATTTCACTATTTGAATTATACACAGATGAATTTAAGAGTAAAATAACCCTTATCTTTAAAACAATTGAGGATTTTTTCCAATTTTTTTCTGATAAAATGATGCTATCTAATTAGAAAAGATATTACAAAAATCATGTTTCTTGCATGGAAACACGTCTTACATATGCACTAAACTTCAAGTTAAATTTTAAAGCATCTTTGTGAAATGGATATTGGGTAATAAAGTGATTAACGCTTCACACCGGGCCAAGGAGGAAATGTTATTGTATTCCGTCCGTCGTTGTCGGATTTCACCAAGAAATTGACAAAATAACATTTTCTACTCCGAACGGGGCTCCCTTATTACTAAGGAACATTCAGCTGCCGAATTTCATACACCAAATCTATTTTCACATTATTTAGATTAAAGAAATAACCCGAAAACCCTTATCCTTGTAACATTTTTGCCACATTTTTTATTTCTTTTAGACTGAATACCACATTTTTATCCGTAAATTTTCTTAAATAAATCATTCATTTCACGTAAATAGATTTTATTCTTCGACATAAAAGTATTTAGATGCATTTGTACCCATAGGCTTTTATATACAAGGACATAACCCTTTGCATCGGTTCCTAATAAAAGTCATGTCCGTGTACACTATACTTACCGAACGACGCATGTGATGTTAAGAATTGGACTTATTCGCTTTATTCAGGCCTCGGTTCTATATTAAACACTTTTTCTGCCTGAATTGAAGTAATGAGAGTCACGAAAGGCGAAATTTTGAACGAAAAGGGTTTCAAAACAATGCAAAATTGTGACGTCAGCGTGTTTTTAACAGCTGATCAACAGTAACTATGGGACGAATGGTCCCTTTTTGCTTGACATCCCGTTGAATTATCTGTTTTTTCTTAGGCCTTTAAAAAAGAATTTGTTAAGATAGATTATATCAACCGGAAGAAGAAATAAATTGAAGGTCAAAAAGTAAATCGACCGTAGCTACCTAATCTATTGCATTTAGGTTACAGGGAACTATTCCGTTTTCCATAGGCGACCATTATAAGAAAATAGCAAATAGCTCATCCCCAAAAATTGCAAGGGAGTCAAACCATATATCAAATTCAAGAACAATCATTCATCCGTCAAAATAACTGAATTGTGATATGGCATGATCCCTTTTATCAATGAGTTATGACGTCATTTTTAAGATAACCCTCTTCGCGCAGCTAGTTTTACTTCATTTTTCGAAAACTACCCTAGGGTATAGAAACCGCCCCTCAAGGGCCGAAATACATTAAAATGTTATCCTTTTTGCTCCTAAGTTATTAAAAGAGTATCAATTGATCGGATCAAATCGTTAGATTTCGCCTTGATATTTTATGGACCAATCAGAGGTCACCTTGATCTTTGTTTACATGCCCGGACTTTCCCTATACAAAATGTGACAGATGGCGGGAAACTGTATTAGTTCCCTGTAACCTAAAAGTAATAAAATATTTTTTTTATTATTGCATTTTATTATATCATAGCATAAATACACTTATTCCGGAAAAAATGCCCAAATTTCAGTCGGTTACGTAATACGTGTAGTGAGATATGGCCACAACCCTTTACTCAGTGAACGGAAATTCATAACAGAAATGTGTTGAGATATAAAATTCTTCCTAAACAGAAGAGGCGCCTTTAGCATTCAAAAAGTGCAATGTGAAATCAGTTTAGAATTTATTGTGATACAAATTATCGTTTACCAGTTTCTTCTTAACAGATTAGATATCGATATTTACAAGGAAATCGGTATTTCGATTTTTTATGATTTTTCTTAAACATAACCCTTATCCTTAACAAAATTTCACCAATTCCAGGCATTTAATAGCCTCCGATACAATTGTTTTCCAACAATATTTCTTAAATAAGGTATAAACATATACACTTATATATTGACAACTTACATATAAAAATTAAATGAGTTTGGTTGAATAGATTCGGCACAGATAAGCCCGAACCCTTCACACTGGTCGGGTGATGCAATATGCATGTACGCACGATAAACATGGTCCACGCAACCAAGTATTATTCAAACCTGCGGTTTGTTCACGTGATTGTGTCTGTCTGCCTGTAATAAACATTATTAGGTCATATTTTTCTATTTAAATAGTTTCAAATGAATTCTAGAGTGCAGATAACCCTTATCTTTGAAACAATTTAGATACCTGTCTTACGTCTTTTTAGACTGATAGACCAATTTTTATCGGAAAGATTCCTTTAAAATATCATTTTCTCACACAAAATTATATTTTTACCTTTTCCCGGTGATTCTAAAAGCGTTAGGTGGAATAGATTTTTGACAGATAAGCGCCAATCCTTTACCCTCGTATGGCGCAAAATTGGGGTTCCCGCGCTAGAAAGCTACCGAACGTCACATAGAAATAATGAAATCAACGTTTTTCTACTCGGAATCGTGTTCTCCTTTACACAATGAAAATTCCAGTGGGGCATTTCACTATTTGAATTATACACAGATGAATTTAAGAGTAAAATAACCCTTATCTTTAAAACAATTGAGGATTTTTTCCAATTTTTTTCTGATAAAATGATGCTATCTAATTAGAAAAGATATTACAAAAATCATGTTTCTTGCATGGAAACACGTCTTACATATGCACTAAACTTCAAGTTAAATTTTAAAGCATCTTTGTGAAATGGATATTGGGTAATAAAGTGATTAACGCTTCACACCGGGCCAAGGAGGAAATGTTATTGTATTCCGTCCGTCGTTGTCGGATTTCACCAAGAAATTGACAAAATAACATTTTCTACTCCGAACGGGGCTCCCTTATTACTAAGGAACATTCAGCTGCCGAATTTCATACACCAAATCTATTTTCACATTATTTAGATTAAAGAAATAACCCGAAAACCCTTATCCTTGTAACATTTTTGCCACATTTTTTATTTCTTTTAGACTGAATACCACATTTTTATCCGTAAATTTTCTTAAATAAATCATTCATTTCACGTAAATAGATTTTATTCTTCGACATAAAAGTATTTAGATGCATTTGTACCCATAGGCTTTTATATACAAGGACATAACCCTTTGCATCGGTTCCTAATAAAAGTCATGTCCGTGTACACTATACTTACCGAACGACGCATGTGATGTTAAGAATTGGACTTATTCGCTTTATTCAGGCCTCGGTTCTATATTAAACACTTTTTCTGCCTGAATTGAAGTAATGAGAGTCACGAAAGGCGAAATTTTGAACGAAAAGGGTTTCAAAACAATGCAAAATTGTGACGTCAGCGTGTTTTTAACAGCTGATCAACAGTAACTATCGGACGAATGGTCCCTTTTTGCTTGACATCCCGTTGAATTATCTGTTTTTTCTTAGGCCTTTAAAAAAGAATTTGTTAAGATAGATTATATCAACCGGAAGAAGAAATAAATTGAAGGTCAAAAAGTAGATCGACCGTAGCTACCTAATCTATTGCATTTAGGTTACAGGGAACTATTCCGTTTTCCATAGGCGACCATTATAAGAAAATAGCAAATAGCTCATCCCCAAAAATTGCAAGGGAGTCAAACCATATATCAAATTCAAGAACAATCATTCATCCGTCAAAATAACTGAATTGTGATATGGCATGATCCCTTTTATCAATGAGTTATGACGTCATTTTTAAGATAACCCTCTTCGCGCAGCTAGTTTTACTTCATTTTTCGAAAACTACCCTAGGGTATAGAAACCGCCCCTCAAGGGCCGAAATACATTAAAATGTTATCCTTTTTGCTCCTAAGTTATTAAAAGAGTATCAATTGATCGGATCAAATCGTTAGATTTCGCCTTGATATTTTATGGACCAATCAGAGGTCACCTTGATCTTTGTTTACATGCCCGGACTTTCCCTATACAAAATGTGACAGATGGCGGGAAACTGTATTAGTTCCCTGTAACCTAAAAGTAATAAAATATTTTTTTTATTATTGCATTTTATTATATCATAGCATAAATACACTTATTCCGGAAAAAATGCCCAAATTTCAGTCGGTTACGTAATACGTGTAGTGAGATATGGCCACAACCCTTTACTCAGTGAACGGAAATTCATAACAGAAATGTGTTGAGATATAAAATTCTTCCTAAACAGAAGAGGCGCCTTTAGCATTCAAAAAGTGCAATGTGAAATCAGTTTAGAATTTATTGTGATACAAATTATCGTTTACCAGTTTCTTCTTAACAGATTAGATATCGATATTTACAAGGAAATCGGTATTTCGATTTTTTATGATTTTTCTTAAACATAACCCTTATCCTTAACAAAATTTCACCAATTCCAGGCATTTAATAGCCTCCGATACAATTGTTTTCCAACAATATTTCTTAAATAAGGTATAAACATATACACTTATATATTGACAACTTACATATAAAAATTAAATGAGTTTGGTTGAATAGATTCGGCACAGATAAGCCCGAACCCTTCACACTGGTCGGGTGATGCAATATGCATGTACGCACGATAAACATGGTCCACGCAACCAAGTATTATTCAAACCTGCGGTTTGTTCACGTGATTGTGTCTGTCTGCCTGTAATAAACATTATTAGGTCATATTTTTCTATTTAAATAGTTTCAAATGAATTCTAGAGTGCAGATAACCCTTATCTTTGAAACAATTTAGATACCTGTCTTACGTCTTTTTAGACTGATAGACCAATTTTTATCGGAAAGATTCCTTTAAAATATCATTTTCTCACACAAAATTATATTTTTACCTTTTCCCGGTGATTCTAAAAGCGTTAGGTGGAATAGATTTTTGACAGATAAGCGCCAATCCTTTACCCTCGTATGGCGCAAAATTGGGGTTCCCGCGCTAGAAAGCTACCGAACGTCACATAGAAATAATGAAATCAACGTTTTTCTACTCGGAATCGTGTTCTCCTTTACACAATGAAAATTCCAGTGGGGCATTTCACTATTTGAATTATACACAGATGAATTTAAGAGTAAAATAACCCTTATCTTTAAAACAATTGAGGATTTTTTCCAATTTTTTTCTGATAAAATGATGCTATCTAATTAGAAAAGATATTACAAAAATCATGTTTCTTGCATGGAAACACGTCTTACATATGCACTAAACTTCAAGTTAAATTTTAAAGCATCTTTGTGAAATGGATATTGGGTAATAAAGTGATTAACGCTTCACACCGGGCCAAGGAGGAAATGTTATTGTATTCCGTCCGTCGTTGTCGGATTTCACCAAGAAATTGACAAAATAACATTTTCTACTCCGAACGGGGCTCCCTTATTACTAAGGAACATTCAGCTGCCGAATTTCATACACCAAATCTATTTTCACATTATTTAGATTAAAGAAATAACCCGAAAACCCTTATCCTTGTAACATTTTTGCCACATTTTTTATTTCTTTTAGACTGAATACCACATTTTTATCCGTAAATTTTCTTAAATAAATCATTCATTTCACGTAAATAGATTTTATTCTTCGACATAAAAGTATTTAGATGCATTTGTACCCATAGGCTTTTATATACAAGGACATAACCCTTTGCATCGGTTCCTAATAAAAGTCATGTCCGTGTACACTATACTTACCGAACGACGCATGTGATGTTAAGAATTGGACTTATTCGCTTTATTCAGGCCTCGGTTCTATATTAAACACTTTTTCTGCCTGAATTGAAGTAATGAGAGTCACGAAAGGCGAAATTTTGAACGAAAAGGGTTTCAAAACAATGCAAAATTGTGACGTCAGCGTGTTTTTAACAGCTGATCAACAGTAACTATGGGACGAATGGTCCCTTTTTGCTTGACATCCCGTTGAATTATCTGTTTTTTCTTAGGCCTTTAAAAAAGAATTTGTTAAGATAGATTATATCAACCGGAAGAAGAAATAAATTGAAGGTCAAAAAGTAGATCGACCGTAGCTACCTAATCTATTGCATTTAGGTTACAGGGAACTATTCCGTTTTCCATAGGCGACCATTATAAGAAAATAGCAAATAGCTCATCCCCAAAAATTGCAAGGGAGTCAAACCATATATCAAATTCAAGAACAATCATTCATCCGTCAAAATAACTGAATTGTGATATGGCATGATCCCTTTTATCAATGAGTTATGACGTCATTTTTAAGATAACCCTCTTCGCGCAGCTAGTTTTACTTCATTTTTCGAAAACTACCCTAGGGTATAGAAACCGCCCCTCAAGGGCCGAAATACATTAAAATGTTATCCTTTTTGCTCCTAAGTTATTAAAAGAGTATCAATTGATCGGATCAAATCGTTAGATTTCGCCTTGATATTTTATGGACCAATCAGAGGTCACCTTGATCTTTGTTTACATGCCCGGACTTTCCCTATACAAAATGTGACAGATGGCGGGAAACTGTATTAGTTCCCTGTAACCTAAAAGTAATAAAATATTTTTTTTATTATTGCATTTTATTATATCATAGCATAAATACACTTATTCCGGAAAAAATGCCCAAATTTCAGTCGGTTACGTAATACGTGTAGTGAGATATGGCCACAACCCTTTACTCAGTGAACGGAAATTCATAACAGAAATGTGTTGAGATATAAAATTCTTCCTAAACAGAAGAGGCGCCTTTAGCATTCAAAAAGTGCAATGTGAAATCAGTTTAGAATTTATTGTGATACAAATTATCGTTTACCAGTTTCTTCTTAACAGATTAGATATCGATATTTACAAGGAAATCGGTATTTCGATTTTTTATGATTTTTCTTAAACATAACCCTTATCCTTAACAAAATTTCACCAATTCCAGGCATTTAATAGCCTCCGATACAATTGTTTTCCAACAATATTTCTTAAATAAGGTATAAACATATACACTTATATATTGACAACTTACATATAAAAATTAAATGAGTTTGGTTGAATAGATTCGGCACAGATAAGCCCGAACCCTTCACACTGGTCGGGTGATGCAATATGCATGTACGCACGATAAACATGGTCCACGCAACCAAGTATTATTCAAACCTGCGGTTTGTTCACGTGATTGTGTCTGTCTGCCTGTAATAAACATTATTAGGTCATATTTTTCTATTTAAATAGTTTCAAATGAATTCTAGAGTGCAGATAACCCTTATCTTTGAAACAATTTAGATACCTGTCTTACGTCTTTTTAGACTGATAGACCAATTTTTATCGGAAAGATTCCTTTAAAATATCATTTTCTCACACAAAATTATATTTTTACCTTTTCCCGGTGATTCTAAAAGCGTTAGGTGGAATAGATTTTTGACAGATAAGCGCCAATCCTTTACCCTCGTATGGCGCAAAATTGGGGTTCCCGCGCTAGAAAGCTACCGAACGTCACATAGAAATAATGAAATCAACGTTTTTCTACTCGGAATCGTGTTCTCCTTTACACAATGAAAATTCCAGTGGGGCATTTCACTATTTGAATTATACACAGATGAATTTAAGAGTAAAATAACCCTTATCTTTAAAACAATTGAGGATTTTTTCCAATTTTTTTCTGATAAAATGATGCTATCTAATTAGAAAAGATATTACAAAAATCATGTTTCTTGCATGGAAACACGTCTTACATATGCACTAAACTTCAAGTTAAATTTTAAAGCATCTTTGTGAAATGGATATTGGGTAATAAAGTGATTAACGCTTCACACCGGGCCAAGGAGGAAATGTTATTGTATTCCGTCCGTCGTTGTCGGATTTCACCAAGAAATTGACAAAATAACATTTTCTACTCCGAACGGGGCTCCCTTATTACTAAGGAACATTCAGCTGCCGAATTTCATACACCAAATCTATTTTCACATTATTTAGATTAAAGAAATAACCCGAAAACCCTTATCCTTGTAACATTTTTGCCACATTTTTTATTTCTTTTAGACTGAATACCACATTTTTATCCGTAAATTTTCTTAAATAAATCATTCATTTCACGTAAATAGATTTTATTCTTCGACATAAAAGTATTTAGATGCATTTGTACCCATAGGCTTTTATATACAAGGACATAACCCTTTGCATCGGTTCCTAATAAAAGTCATGTCCGTGTACACTATACTTACCGAACGACGCATGTGATGTTAAGAATTGGACTTATTCGCTTTATTCAGGCCTCGGTTCTATATTAAACACTTTTTTTGCCTGAATTGAAGTAATGAGAGTCACGAAAGGCGAAATTTTGAACGAAAAGGGTTTCAAAACAATGCAAAATTGTGACGTCAGCGTGTTTTTAACAGCTGATCAACAGTAACTATGGGACGAATGGTCCCTTTTTGCTTGACATCCCGTTGAATTATCTGTTTTTTCTTAGGCCTTTAAAAAAGAATTTGTTAAGATAGATTATATCAACCGGAAGAAGAAATAAATTGAAGGTCAAAAAGTAGATCGACCGTAGCTACCTAATCTATTGCATTTAGGTTACAGGGAACTATTCCGTTTTCCATAGGCGACCATTATAAGAAAATAGCAAATAGCTCATCCCCAAAAATTGCAAGGGAGTCAAACCATATATCAAATTCAAGAACAATCATTCATCCGTCAAAATAACTGAATTGTGATATGGCATGATCCCTTTTATCAATGAGTTATGACGTCATTTTTAAGATAACCCTCTTCGCGCAGCTAGTTTTACTTCATTTTTCGAAAACTACCCTAGGGTATAGAAACCGCCCCTCAAGGGCCGAAATACATTAAAATGTTATCCTTTTTGCTCCTAAGTTATTAAAAGAGTATCAATTGATCGGATCAAATCGTTAGATTTCGCCTTGATATTTTATGGACCAATCAGAGGTCACCTTGATCTTTGTTTACATGCCCGGACTTTCCCTATACAAAATGTGACAGATGGCGGGAAACTGTATTAGTTCCCTGTAACCTAAAAGTAATAAAATATTTTTTTTATTATTGCATTTTATTATATCATAGCATAAATACACTTATTCCGGAAAAAATGCCCAAATTTCAGTCGGTTACGTAATACGTGTAGTGAGATATGGCCACAACCCTTTACTCAGTGAACGGAAATTCATAACAGAAATGTGTTGAGATATAAAATTCTTCCTAAACAGAAGAGGCGCCTTTAGCATTCAAAAAGTGCAATGTGAAATCAGTTTAGAATTTATTGTGATACAAATTATCGTTTACCAGTTTCTTCTTAACAGATTAGATATCGATATTTACAAGGAAATCGGTATTTCGATTTTTTATGATTTTTCTTAAACATAACCCTTATCCTTAACAAAATTTCACCAATTCCAGGCATTTAATAGCCTCCGATACAATTGTTTTCCAACAATATTTCTTAAATAAGGTATAAACATATACACTTATATATTGACAACTTACATATAAAAATTAAATGAGTTTGGTTGAATAGATTCGGCACAGATAAGCCCGAACCCTTCACACTGGTCGGGTGATGCAATATGCATGTACGCACGATAAACATGGTCCACGCAACCAAGTATTATTCAAACCTGCGGTTTGTTCACGTGATTGTGTCTGTCTGCCTGTAATAAACATTATTAGGTCATATTTTTCTATTTAAATAGTTTCAAATGAATTCTAGAGTGCAGATAACCCTTATCTTTGAAACAATTTAGATACCTGTCTTACGTCTTTTTAGACTGATAGACCAATTTTTATCGGAAAGATTCCTTTAAAATATCATTTTCTCACACAAAATTATATTTTTACCTTTTCCCGGTGATTCTAAAAGCGTTAGGTGGAATAGATTTTTGACAGATAAGCGCCAATCCTTTACCCTCGTATGGCGCAAAATTGGGGTTCCCGCGCTAGAAAGCTACCGAACGTCACATAGAAATAATGAAATCAACGTTTTTCTACTCGGAATCGTGTTCTCCTTTACACAATGAAAATTCCAGTGGGGCATTTCACTATTTGAATTATACACAGATGAATTTAAGAGTAAAATAACCCTTATCTTTAAAACAATTGAGGATTTTTTCCAATTTTTTTCTGATAAAATGATGCTATCTAATTAGAAAAGATATTACAAAAATCATGTTTCTTGCATGGAAACACGTCTTACATATGCACTAAACTTCAAGTTAAATTTTAAAGCATCTTTGTGAAATGGATATTGGGTAATAAAGTGATTAACGCTTCACACCGGGCCAAGGAGGAAATGTTATTGTATTCCGTCCGTCGTTGTCGGATTTCACCAAGAAATTGACAAAATAACATTTTCTACTCCGAACGGGGCTCCCTTATTACTAAGGAACATTCAGCTGCCGAATTTCATACACCAAATCTATTTTCACATTATTTAGATTAAAGAAATAACCCGAAAACCCTTATCCTTGTAACATTTTTGCCACATTTTTTATTTCTTTTAGACTGAATACCACATTTTTATCCGTAAATTTTCTTAAATAAATCATTCATTTCACGTAAATAGATTTTATTCTTCGACATAAAAGTATTTAGATGCATTTGTACCCATAGGCTTTTATATACAAGGACATAACCCTTTGCATCGGTTCCTAATAAAAGTCATGTCCGTGTACACTATACTTACCGAACGACGCATGTGATGTTAAGAATTGGACTTATTCGCTTTATTCAGGCCTCGGTTCTATATTAAACACTTTTTCTGCCTGAATTGAAGTAATGAGAGTCACGAAAGGCGAAATTTTGAACGAAAAGGGTTTCAAAACAATGCAAAATTGTGACGTCAGCGTGTTTTTAACAGCTGATCAACAGTAACTATGGGACGAATGGTCCCTTTTTGCTTGACATCCCGTTGAATTATCTGTTTTTTCTTAGGCCTTTAAAAAAGAATTTGTTAAGATAGATTATATCAACCGGAAGAAGAAATAAATTGAAGGTCAAAAAGTAGATCGACCGTAGCTACCTAATCTATTGCATTTAAAAGTAATAAAATATTTTTTTTATTATTGCATTTTATTATATCATAGCATAAATACACTTATTCCGGAAAAAATGCCCAAATTTCAGTCGGTTACGTAATACGTGTAGTGAGATATGGCCACAACCCTTTACTCAGTGAACGGAAATTCATAACAGAAATGTGTTGAGATATAAAATTCTTCCTAAACAGAAGAGGCGCCTTTAGCATTCAAAAAGTGCAATGTGAAATCAGTTTAGAATTTATTGTGATACAAATTATCGTTTACCAGTTTCTTCTTAACAGATTAGATATCGATATTTACAAGGAAATCGGTATTTCGATTTTTTATGATTTTTCTTAAACATAACCCTTATCCTTAACAAAATTTCACCAATTCCAGGCATTTAATAGCCTCCGATACAATTGTTTTCCAACAATATTTCTTAAATAAGGTATAAACATATACACTTATATATTGACAACTTACATATAAAAATTAAATGAGTTTGGTTGAATAGATTCGGCACAGATAAGCCCGAACCCTTCACACTGGTCGGGTGATGCAATATGCATGTACGCACGATAAACATGGTCCACGCAACCAAGTATTATTCAAACCTGCGGTTTGTTCACGTGATTGTGTCTGTCTGCCTGTAATAAACATTATTAGGTCATATTTTTCTATTTAAATAGTTTCAAATGAATTCTAGAGTGCAGATAACCCTTATCTTTGAAACAATTTAGATACCTGTCTTACGTCTTTTTAGACTGATAGACCAATTTTTATCGGAAAGATTCCTTTAAAATATCATTTTCTCACACAAAATTATATTTTTACCTTTTCCCGGTGATTCTAAAAGCGTTAGGTGGAATAGATTTTTGACAGATAAGCGCCAATCCTTTACCCTCGTATGGCGCAAAATTGGGGTTCCCGCGCTAGAAAGCTACCGAACGTCACATAGAAATAATGAAATCAACGTTTTTCTACTCGGAATCGTGTTCTCCTTTACACAATGAAAATTCCAGTGGGGCATTTCACTATTTGAATTATACACAGATGAATTTAAGAGTAAAATAACCCTTATCTTTAAAACAATTGAGGATTTTTTCCAATTTTTTTCTGATAAAATGATGCTATCTAATTAGAAAAGATATTACAAAAATCATGTTTCTTGCATGGAAACACGTCTTACATATGCACTAAACTTCAAGTTAAATTTTAAAGCATCTTTGTGAAATGGATATTGGGTAATAAAGTGATTAACGCTTCACACCGGGCCAAGGAGGAAATGTTATTGTATTCCGTCCGTCGTTGTCGGATTTCACCAAGAAATTGACAAAATAACATTTTCTACTCCGAACGGGGCTCCCTTATTACTAAGGAACATTCAGCTGCCGAATTTCATACACCAAATCTATTTTCACATTATTTAGATTAAAGAAATAACCCGAAAACCCTTATCCTTGTAACATTTTTGCCACATTTTTTATTTCTTTTAGACTGAATACCACATTTTTATCCGTAAATTTTCTTAAATAAATCATTCATTTCACGTAAATAGATTTTATTCTTCGACATAAAAGTATTTAGATGCATTTGTACCCATAGGCTTTTATATACAAGGACATAACCCTTTGCATCGGTTCCTAATAAAAGTCATGTCCGTGTACACTATACTTACCGAACGACGCATGTGATGTTAAGAATTGGACTTATTCGCTTTATTCAGGCCTCGGTTCTATATTAAACACTTTTTCTGCCTGAATTGAAGTAATGAGAGTCACGAAAGGCGAAATTTTGAACGAAAAGGGTTTCAAAACAATGCAAAATTGTGACGTCAGCGTGTTTTTAACAGCTGATCAACAGTAACTATCGGACGAATGGTCCCTTTTTGCTTGACATCCCGTTGAATTATCTGTTTTTTCTTAGGCCTTTAAAAAAGAATTTGTTAAGATAGATTATATCAACCGGAAGAAGAAATAAATTGAAGGTCAAAAAGTAGATCGACCGTAGCTACCTAATCTATTGCATTTAGGTTACAGGGAACTATTCCGTTTTCCATAGGCGACCATTATAAGAAAATAGCAAATAGCTCATCCCCAAAAATTGCAAGGGAGTCAAACCATATATCAAATTCAAGAACAATCATTCATCCGTCAAAATAACTGAATTGTGATATGGCATGATCCCTTTTATCAATGAGTTATGACGTCATTTTTAAGATAACCCTCTTCGCGCAGCTAGTTTTACTTCATTTTTCGAAAACTACCCTAGGGTATAGAAACCGCCCCTCAAGGGCCGAAATACATTAAAATGTTATCCTTTTTGCTCCTAAGTTATTAAAAGAGTATCAATTGATCGGATCAAATCGTTAGATTTCGCCTTGATATTTTATGGACCAATCAGAGGTCACCTTGATCTTTGTTTACATGCCCGGACTTTCCCTATACAAAATGTGACAGATGGCGGGAAACTGTATTAGTTCCCTGTAACCTAAAAGTAATAAAATATTTTTTTTATTATTGCATTTTATTATATCATAGCATAAATACACTTATTCCGGAAAAAATGCCCAAATTTCAGTCGGTTACGTAATACGTGTAGTGAGATATGGCCACAACCCTTTACTCAGTGAACGGAAATTCATAACAGAAATGTGTTGAGATATAAAATTCTTCCTAAACAGAAGAGGCGCCTTTAGCATTCAAAAAGTGCAATGTGAAATCAGTTTAGAATTTATTGTGATACAAATTATCGTTTACCAGTTTCTTCTTAACAGATTAGATATCGATATTTACAAGGAAATCGGTATTTCGATTTTTTATGATTTTTCTTAAACATAACCCTTATCCTTAACAAAATTTCACCAATTCCAGGCATTTAATAGCCTCCGATACAATTGTTTTCCAACAATATTTCTTAAATAAGGTATAAACATATACACTTATATATTGACAACTTACATATAAAAATTAAATGAGTTTGGTTGAATAGATTCGGCACAGATAAGCCCGAACCCTTCACACTGGTCGGGTGATGCAATATGCATGTACGCACGATAAACATGGTCCACGCAACCAAGTATTATTCAAACCTGCGGTTTGTTCACGTGATTGTGTCTGTCTGCCTGTAATAAACATTATTAGGTCATATTTTTCTATTTAAATAGTTTCAAATGAATTCTAGAGTGCAGATAACCCTTATCTTTGAAACAATTTAGATACCTGTCTTACGTCTTTTTAGACTGATAGACCAATTTTTATCGGAAAGATTCCTTTAAAATATCATTTTCTCACACAAAATTATATTTTTACCTTTTCCCGGTGATTCTAAAAGCGTTAGGTGGAATAGATTTTTGACAGATAAGCGCCAATCCTTTACCCTCGTATGGCGCAAAATTGGGGTTCCCGCGCTAGAAAGCTACCGAACGTCACATAGAAATAATGAAATCAACGTTTTTCTACTCGGAATCGTGTTCTCCTTTACACAATGAAAATTCCAGTGGGGCATTTCACTATTTGAATTATACACAGATGAATTTAAGAGTAAAATAACCCTTATCTTTAAAACAATTGAGGATTTTTTCCAATTTTTTTCTGATAAAATGATGCTATCTAATTAGAAAAGATATTACAAAAATCATGTTTCTTGCATGGAAACACGTCTTACATATGCACTAAACTTCAAGTTAAATTTTAAAGCATCTTTGTGAAATGGATATTGGGTAATAAAGTGATTAACGCTTCACACCGGGCCAAGGAGGAAATGTTATTGTATTCCGTCCGTCGTTGTCGGATTTCACCAAGAAATTGACAAAATAACATTTTCTACTCCGAACGGGGCTCCCTTATTACTAAGGAACATTCAGCTGCCGAATTTCATACACCAAATCTATTTTCACATTATTTAGATTAAAGAAATAACCCGAAAACCCTTATCCTTGTAACATTTTTGCCACATTTTTTATTTCTTTTAGACTGAATACCACATTTTTATCCGTAAATTTTCTTAAATAAATCATTCATTTCACGTAAATAGATTTTATTCTTCGACATAAAAGTATTTAGATGCATTTGTACCCATAGGCTTTTATATACAAGGACATAACCCTTTGCATCGGTTCCTAATAAAAGTCATGTCCGTGTACACTATACTTACCGAACGACGCATGTGATGTTAAGAATTGGACTTATTCGCTTTATTCAGGCCTCGGTTCTATATTAAACACTTTTTCTGCCTGAATTGAAGTAATGAGAGTCACGAAAGGCGAAATTTTGAACGAAAAGGGTTTCAAAACAATGCAAAATTGTGACGTCAGCGTGTTTTTAACAGCTGATCAACAGTAACTATCGGACGAATGGTCCCTTTTTGCTTGACATCCCGTTGAATTATCTGTTTTTTCTTAGGCCTTTAAAAAAGAATTTGTTAAGATAGATTATATCAACCGGAAGAAGAAATAAATTGAAGGTCAAAAAGTAGATCGACCGTAGCTACCTAATCTATTGCATTTAAAAGTAATAAAATATTTTTTTTATTATTGCATTTTATTATATCATAGCATAAATACACTTATTCCGGAAAAAATGCCCAAATTTCAGTCGGTTACGTAATACTTGTAGTGAGATATGGCCACAACCCTTTACTCAGTGAACGGAAATTCATAACAGAAATGTGTTGAGATATAAAATTCTTCCTAAACAGAAGAGGCGCCTTTAGCATTCAAAAAGTGCAATGTGAAATCAGTTTAGAATTTATTGTGATACAAATTATCGTTTACCAGTTTCTTCTTAACAGATTAGATATCGATATTTACAAGGAAATCGGTATTTCGATTTTTTATGATTTTTCTTAAACATAACCCTTATCCTTAACAAAATTTCACCAATTCCAGGCATTTAATAGCCTCCGATACAATTGTTTTCCAACAATATTTCTTAAATAAGGTATAAACATATACACTTATATATTGACAACTTACATATAAAAATTAAATGAGTTTGGTTGAATAGATTCGGCACAGATAAGCCCGAACCCTTCACACTGGTCGGGTGATGCAATATGCATGTACGCACGATAAACATGGTCCACGCAACCAAGTATTATTCAAACCTGCGGTTTGTTCACGTGATTGTGTCTGTCTGCCTGTAATAAACATTATTAGGTCATATTTTTCTATTTAAATAGTTTCAAATGAATTCTAGAGTGCAGATAACCCTTATCTTTGAAACAATTTAGATACCTGTCTTACGTCTTTTTAGACTGATAGACCAATTTTTATCGGAAAGATTCCTTTAAAATATCATTTTCTCACACAAAATTATATTTTTACCTTTTCCCGGTGATTCTAAAAGCGTTAGGTGGAATAGATTTTTGACAGATAAGCGCCAATCCTTTACCCTCGTATGGCGCAAAATTGGGGTTCCCGCGCTAGAAAGCTACCGAACGTCACATAGAAATAATGAAATCAACGTTTTTCTACTCGGAATCGTGTTCTCCTTTACACAATGAAAATTCCAGTGGGGCATTTCACTATTTGAATTATACACAGATGAATTTAAGAGTAAAATAACCCTTATCTTTAAAACAATTGAGGATTTTTTCCAATTTTTTTCTGATAAAATGATGCTATCTAATTAGAAAAGATATTACAAAAATCATGTTTCTTGCATGGAAACACGTCTTACATATGCACTAAACTTCAAGTTAAATTTTAAAGCATCTTTGTGAAATGGATATTGGGTAATAAAGTGATTAACGCTTCACACCGGGCCAAGGAGGAAATGTTATTGTATTCCGTCCGTCGTTGTCGGATTTCACCAAGAAATTGACAAAATAACATTTTCTACTCCGAACGGGGCTCCCTTATTACTAAGGAACATTCAGCTGCCGAATTTCATACACCAAATCTATTTTCACATTATTTAGATTAAAGAAATAACCCGAAAACCCTTATCCTTGTAACATTTTTGCCACATTTTTTATTTCTTTTAGACTGAATACCACATTTTTATCCGTAAATTTTCTTAAATAAATCATTCATTTCACGTAAATAGATTTTATTCTTCGACATAAAAGTATTTAGATGCATTTGTACCCATAGGCTTTTATATACAAGGACATAACCCTTTGCATCGGTTCCTAATAAAAGTCATGTCCGTGTACACTATACTTACCGAACGACGCATGTGATGTTAAGAATTGGACTTATTCGCTTTATTCAGGCCTCGGTTCTATATTAAACACTTTTTCTGCCTGAATTGAAGTAATGAGAGTCACGAAAGGCGAAATTTTGAACGAAAAGGGTTTCAAAACAATGCAAAATTGTGACGTCAGCGTGTTTTTAACAGCTGATCAACAGTAACTATGGGACGAATGGTCCCTTTTTGCTTGACATCCCGTTGAATTATCTGTTTTTTCTTAGGCCTTTAAAAAAGAATTTGTTAAGATAGATTATATCAACCGGAAGAAGAAATAAATTGAAGGTCAAAAAGTAGATCGACCGTAGCTACCTAATCTATTGCATTTAGGTTACAGGGAACTATTCCGTTTTCCATAGGCGACCATTATAAGAAAATAGCAAATAGCTCATCCCCAAAAATTGCAAGGGAGTCAAACCATATATCAAATTCAAGAACAATCATTCATCCGTCAAAATAACTGAATTGTGATATGGCATGATCCCTTTTATCAATGAGTTATGACGTCATTTTTAAGATAACCCTCTTCGCGCAGCTAGTTTTACTTCATTTTTCGAAAACTACCCTAGGGTATAGAAACCGCCCCTCAAGGGCCGAAATACATTAAAATGTTATCCTTTTTGCTCCTAAGTTATTAAAAGAGTATCAATTGATCGGATCAAATCGTTAGATTTCGCCTTGATATTTTATGGACCAATCAGAGGTCACCTTGATCTTTGTTTACATGCCCGGACTTTCCCTATACAAAATGTGACAGATGGCGGGAAACTGTATTAGTTCCCTGTAACCTAAAAGTAATAAAATATTTTTTTTATTATTGCATTTTATTATATCATAGCATAAATACACTTATTCCGGAAAAAATGCCCAAATTTCAGTCGGTTACGTAATACGTGTAGTGAGATATGGCCACAACCCTTTACTCAGTGAACGGAAATTCATAACAGAAATGTGTTGAGATATAAAATTCTTCCTAAAAAGAAGAGGCGCCTTTAGCATTCAAAAAGTGCAATGTGAAATCAGTTTAGAATTTATTGTGATACAAATTATCGTTTACCAGTTTCTTCTTAACAGATTTGATATCGATATTTACAAGGAAATCGGTATTTCGATTTTTTATGATTTTTCTTAAACATAACCCTTATCCTTAACAAAATTTCACCAATTCCAGGCATTTAATAGCCTCCGATACAATTGTTTTCCAACAATATTTCTTAAATAAGGTATAAACATATACACTTATATATTGACAACTTACATATAAAAATTAAATGAGTTTGGTTGAATAGATTCGGCACAGATAAGCCCGAACCCTTCACACTGGTCGGGTGATGCAATATGCATGTACGCACGATAAACATGGTCCACGCAACCAAGTATTATTCAAACCTGCGGTTTGTTCACGTGATTGTGTCTGTCTGCCTGTAATAAACATTATTAGGTCATATTTTTCTATTTAAATAGTTTCAAATGAATTCTAGAGTGCAGATAACCCTTATCTTTGAAACAATTTAGATACCTGTCTTACGTCTTTTTAGACTGATAGACCAATTTTTATCGGAAAGATTCCTTTAAAATATCATTTTCTCACACAAAATTATATTTTTACCTTTTCCCGGTGATTCTAAAAGCGTTAGGTGGAATAGATTTTTGACAGATAAGCGCCAATCCTTTACCCTCGTATGGCGCAAAATTGGGGTTCCCGCGCTAGAAAGCTACCGAACGTCACATAGAAATAATGAAATCAACGTTTTTCTACTCGGAATCGTGTTCTCCTTTACACAATGAAAATTCCAGTGGGGCATTTCACTATTTGAATTATACACAGATGAATTTAAGAGTAAAATAACCCTTATCTTTAAAACAATTGAGGATTTTTTCCAATTTTTTTCTGATAAAATGATGCTATCTAATTAGAAAAGATATTACAAAAATCATGTTTCTTGCATGGAAACACGTCTTACATATGCACTAAACTTCAAGTTAAATTTTAAAGCATCTTTGTGAAATGGATATTGGGTAATAAAGTGATTAACGCTTCACACCGGGCCAAGGAGGAAATGTTATTGTATTCCGTCCGTCGTTGTCGGATTTCACCAAGAAATTGACAAAATAACATTTTCTACTCCGAACGGGGCTCCCTTATTACTAAGGAACATTCAGCTGCCGAATTTCATACACCAAATCTATTTTCACATTATTTAGATTAAAGAAATAACCCGAAAACCCTTATCCTTGTAACATTTTTGCCACATTTTTTATTTCTTTTAGACTGAATACCACATTTTTATCCGTAAATTTTCTTAAATAAATCATTCATTTCACGTAAATAGATTTTATTCTTCGACATAAAAGTATTTAGATGCATTTGTACCCATAGGCTTTTATATACAAGGACATAACCCTTTGCATCGGTTCCTAATAAAAGTCATGTCCGTGTACACTATACTTACCGAACGACGCATGTGATGTTAAGAATTGGACTTATTCGCTTTATTCAGGCCTCGGTTCTATATTAAACACTTTTTCTGCCTGAATTGAAGTAATGAGAGTCACGAAAGGCGAAATTTTGAACGAAAAGGGTTTCAAAACAATGCAAAATTGTGACGTCAGCGTGTTTTTAACAGCTGATCAACAGTAACTATGGGACGAATGGTCCCTTTTTGCTTGACATCCCGTTGAATTATCTGTTTTTTCTTAGGCCTTTAAAAAAGAATTTGTTAAGATAGATTATATCAACCGGAAGAAGAAATAAATTGAAGGTCAAAAAGTAGATCGACCGTAGCTACCTAATCTATTGCATTTAGGTTACAGGGAACTATTCCGTTTTCCATAGTCGACCATTATAAGAAAATAGCAAATAGCTCATCCCCAAAAATTGCAAGGGAGTCAAACCATATATCAAATTCAAGAACAATCATTCATCCGTCAAAATAACTGAATTGTGATATGGCATGATCCCTTTTATCAATGAGTTATGACGTCATTTTTAAGATAACCCTCTTCGCGCAGCTAGTTTTACTTCATTTTTCGAAAACTACCCTAGGGTATAGAAACCGCCCCTCAAGGGCCGAAATACATTAAAATGTTATCCTTTTTGCTCCTAAGTTATTAAAAGAGTATCAATTGATCGGATCAAATCGTTAGATTTCGCCTTGATATTTTATGGACCAATCAGAGGTCACCTTGATCTTTGTTTACATGCCCGGACTTTCCCTATACAAAATGTGACAGATGGCGGGAAACTGTATTAGTTCCCTGTAACCATGGCGCCGAATTCAAAATTATACTATTAGACTGGTATACTCATAGACTAGAAGATTTGGAACACGAACAACCCTCGACATTTATTTACACTCAAATTGATAGTTATTCGTTTTCAAAATCAGATCCACACATTGCTAAACAATGTGACTATATGAGACGTAGACGGGCAACCATCTATCCCACAACTAATAAAGAAAATACCGTCACTTCTATGCTTTATGGAAAAGTGACTGATATAATCAACATCATTATAACTTCCTTTCAACAAAAGCCACACTGCATGTCTATATTGTGGATATGAACAGTGAAATGACGTTTATTTACCTTAGCGCTATCTGTACTGCTTAAACGTCTGCAGTAGAATCCCCAGTGTCTCCAAAATGCACCAAAATCTCATACGGATGCATTCACGGTAATAAGCGCAGCAATCTTCACCGGAAGTGACTCTAGCAACCTCAGTAACACAGGGCACCCATAAGTTTCCCTGAACATAGCGTATAGTTACACTAATGGTGAAGACCATTGCGATCTAGTTTAAAAAGAAAATATACACCCAAAATGGAGCGAAGTTCCACCAATTGAAGAGTGAAGTCTCTATGAATTATGCCTATAGTAACACTTATGGAGTAAACAGTTGTTAACTAGTTTTAAAGGAAAGTAAACACTCAAAATGGTTTGAAGTTTCAACATTGAAAGAGTAAAGTTTCTCTGAATTTAGCGTTAGGTAACACTTGCGGTGTAAACTATTGCGAAAAGATTGTTTACACCAAAAATGGATTAAGGTTTCACCTAAGGAAGAGTAGAGTTCCTCTGTATAGTGTAAACTATTGTAAGCTAGTGTGTAGGGAGAGTTTACACCCAAAATGGTGTGAAGTTTCACTATTGTAAGAGTAAGGTATCTCTGAATTTAGCGTATTGTTACACTGATAGTGTAAACTATTGTAAACTAGCGTAAAGGGAAAGTTAACATCCAACATGGATTGAGGTAACACCCCTGAAAGAGTAAAGTTCCTCTGAATAGTGAAAATTATGGTAAACTAGTGTTTAGGGAAAGTTTACACCCAAAATGGTGTAAAGTTTCACCACTGAAAGAGTAAATTTTCTCCGAATTTAGCGTATAGTTACACTAATAGTGTAAACTAGTGTAAATTAGTGTAAAGGGAAAGTTTACACCCAAAATAGTTTGAAGTTTCACCATTAAAAGAGTAAAGTAACACCAAATGTTCATTGCTTATTATACACTTTTGTTCGTGTTATTTAACACCAAAGTTGAGGTAACTATTCTCAGAAAGTGCGAATTCACACTTACTTTGGTGTAGAGAAATGTTACACGAATAATGGTGTTGCTGTCAACCTTTTTTGGTGTAACTTAACACACTTTTTTTACAGTGTAGACGTTGTTTTTTTCGGAATGCTTTGGTATATTTTGTTTCACCGATTTCCTCGGGATGAGCTAAACTGGTATTAAGGCTGTCTATTATCACAATCTTGGACATATTGCTTTCCAACTTTTCAGATATCTGAAAATCAAGTTTTTTGCGACTTAATTTCTCGTTCATAGTCAAAACAAACCTGCTCAACTTCCACTTCTTTATATTTCCTATTTGATCGGGTTATTTCTGATGAATATGTTTTATTCGTTGCCTCGGGATCAGATGAACTGATATTAAGGGTGCCTATTTTCAGAATCTGGGACATAAAACTTTCCAATTTTTCTGATCCCTGAAAATCTATTTTTGGCGAATTGATTTCTCGCTTAATGTCGTCTTTTATATTAAAAGAGTCCATCAAACGATCCCGGTTCTTTTCCCGTAGAACGAAAATGGCTTCTGGTATGGTACTAATTGCTTTACACGATTTTGTGATGCTATTAAATTGTCTCAGAATGGCATCTGATGTTGTGATGTGGGCATCAATTTTATCTAAAATATCCTTTTCGACATTAACGATTTGTTTTAGCATGTCTTCTTCCAGTTTTTCAACCCAAGAAACTACTTTGCTCTTAAAAGTTTTCAAATCTTCTTTACATTTCTTCACTCTTTGCTCTAATTCTTTCTTATCTTTTTCTCTAGAACGTTTGATCTCTTCAACTTCGTGTAATAAAACTTGTGTCCTATCTATAAACTGTTTCTCTTCATCTTTAAATCCTCGTTGTCCCGCTACGTCGCTCAGTGGATTTGTGTTGCAGTTTCGATGTTTTGTCACTGAACAAATACGACAAATAGAATATTTGTCTTGTTTACAATATTTCGTCAAAGTTTCTGACGGGTGAACATTACAGGCCATAACTGTTGAGAGCATTGCTTTCTGTTGAGCTGTTAAGTTATTGCTATCGCTAAAATGTTCAATGTTATGTCCGCGTGTGGCCTTAAAGCTTCCATGAGTGACTGTACACGAATCACAGAGATCTTCAGTACAATCAACACAATGAGAGACGGCGATTTTCTCAAGTCCGAGAAATTTACAAGGATCATAGTTCCTCGTGGTATCTTCATCTGATGTATTCGCCATTATTTTACCTGTAATATTGCATTTATGGATTACTTTTTCTACGGTTAACATAAATGACAATCGCGACTTTCAATCAAAGAATCAATCGACCAATCAAATTAGTCATTCAAAATTTGAACTCCAACATTGGCTGAAATTAAGAAGTTTATCCTATAATTGGGCGAAAACCAACCATTTCGATTGTTTCGTTACATGTTACTTGTAATATCTTACGGTTCAACCCTTTCCTGTTTTTTGAAATTTTAGACTGGTCCAAATTCAAAGGTCTTGCAGACGACAATTTATAATCGAATTAAATCGAAAAATAATCATTCAGTAGGGTAGAAAATATTGTGGATAAAGAAGAAATTGCTTGTTAGAGGCAATTCCTTCTTTTTCCACAATATTTTCTCAAATATAAAAAAAAACAGGGACTTCAAAACCAGGGATTAACCAGGAAAGGGCTAAACGATACTCGGGTATTGAAAAATACATATCGTTATATCCGAATATTGTTAACCGATTAAAATTATTACATAAAGACCGCGTCAGGCCAATAAAATCGACTTTTCAGGCAATATATAGTATTTAACCCATTACCAGATGACAAAATTTTAGACTGATCCAAATTGAAAGAAGTTTCAGATGACAATTTAAAGTTCATGAAATTTTAGATTTTTTTCTTTTTTATGTAGAAAACATTGTGGAAAATGAAGAAATTGCTAGATTCAAGCAATTTCATTTTACACAATGTTTTCTAAATTGTTTTTCTTGGGGGGCGTTTGAAAGCGTTGAGTATGAATGGGTTAAAGAAAATTGCAGAAGACAATGAAAATTGGATACCATTTGAAAAGAAACCATCCTTTGTGGTAGGAAAATATTCTGAGAAAAGGAGAAATTTGCTTGTTACACACAATTTTTTTTTCCACAATGTTTTCTCAAGTATAAAATCACAGCGACGTAAAATCCCGGATTTGTGCGGGATGTTAATGGGAAAGGGTGAAGCGGGTGCGCTGGGCCTTTCAAACAGCTAACTTGGTAACCTTTGCTGTAACTGTTGGATAAATAGTAAATTATTTAACGCTACTTATGCTGAACCCGGAATATTCCTGCTTTGACAGGAGCTTAAGACTAAGACCAGCCTGCACATATGTGCAGTCTGATCTTAGTCTAAACCACCTGTTTTGCATTTTAATTCAGAGTTGTAAGTAGGATTAATTAACAAATTATAAGGAACCACAATTTCAGGCATACCAGTGATTTCAGTCCTTGTTTTGATTTTGATGAAATTTCGAGTAAGGATTTTATTCAGCATGACAAGGGTTAATTTTGCCTATGCTTGGCGATCGTGGGGTTTTCAGGACTAACGTTAGGCAAATATAGAAAATTTTACAGTTTAGTCAGGTTCTGTATTCAATAAATCAATGTACTGTAGAGTAGAATGACCATTTTCCTTTAGCAAGTTTGCCAAAACAGACAGCTTTTATATCTAGTCAATATTACTATAGATATTAGATATACTAAACAACTTAACATGTGGAACCTAAAGCACTGCATTCACTCTTTCATGTCTTTTAAATACTTTGTTTTAGGACAGTTTCATGAAATACTTAACCATTCCCACACAACAAAATTTTAGACTGGTCTGAAATGAAATGGGATGCAGACGACAATTTCAAGCCTTTTTTTATTTTGCTCTAATCTTTTGGAATGGAACACTTTGTTGAAAATGAAGAAATTGCTTGCCACAAGCAATTTCTTCATTTTCCACAATGTTTTCCAAAGCCTTTTTTTTGAGAGACGTAAAAAGGAAGGATTAAGTGGGAATGGTTAAACTAATCAAAGTGCTATAACTACTGTAAATGCTCGTCACTGAAAGACTGGACAGTTGCATTTTGGCTTCAAAATTAGGGTGAAATACAAAATTATTATAATGTACTAAAAACAAATGATGCGGTTTCAAAGCACTTCGGATTTTCACAGTAGTCCGTAAAAATAAATTAATGGTAGCGTAATAAGAAAGTACGTGTTATACAGAACGACAGGCGGTCCATTCAGTTTAAGTCCGAATTTCATTTCACCTCATACGAGACAGGGGAATCAGTAGAGCCCTGTCACACTACACGGCGATTGCACCGCGATTGCACGGCGCTCTAGCATTTTTCAGAGCGCCTTGGGATCGCCGGAAAACATCAATAATTTTCGGGAAAATAGAGATACACGACGCTGCTACGGCTCTCCTACGGCGTTCCTTCGACGATTCTACGGCGATGTATCGCGTTCCTTCGGCGATTGACTGCACTTCTAATGCGCTTCTACCGCGCTCATGGAGACGTCACGGCGCATGCACTAGGCTATCACGACGATTGCACTGCGCTGCCGGTGCGCTTGAGACACTGTAGGAGCGCAGTAGAGACGCGGGGGATGCGCGAAGAGCGTGGTATAGTCGCCGTGCAAGAGCCATTGCCTGCCATGGCGCTCTGACTGCGCTCACATTGCGGTGTCGCGGCGCTCTTATTGCGTTGTAGGAGACCTCGTGGCGCGGCTAAGGCGACCGCACGACGATCCTACTGCGCACTTACCACACCGCGCTCCCACGGCGATTGTTTTGTGCATGTTCAAAGTGCGCGCCGTCCCTCGCCGCTCTACGCGACTGCACGGCGCTCCCACTGCGCTCCCGCAGCGATCATGGCGATGTCACGACGTCCTCACAGCGCTCTGGAAATTTTTGGATCGCCGTGGGAGCGGCGTGGGATCGCCACCCTAGTGTGACAGGGGTTTAAGTTAGGCGAAAATGAGAGTCCTTCTTGAAAATTTAACGACACGTCCTCTTACAGAAATTTCGCTTGTCTCATATAGGGCTCGAGCTACACAATACAATGCGACGAGAGGAAAAAAGAGAAATCATTTGTTGCAAGTATTTTTCAGTTTTCCAACGATGTTTTTCAAAGTAAGATTTCTTAACCTATTTCCACACATTGACACTTTTTGACGCCCAACCCCGAACAAACAGCCTCGGAAAACATCGAGGAAAATGAAGAAATTGCTTGTCACAAGCAATTTCTTCATTTTCCACGAAGTTTTTTACCCAAAAGGGGCTCAGGCCACACCAGATATAGCGACGAGAGGAAAAAAGAGAAATAGTTTGTTTCAAGTATTTCCTTTTTTTCACGACGTTTTCATAAGTTAGTTTCTAAACCAATTTCCACACAATGACTATTTTGGCGCCCCAAAGACAAAAAGCCTTGCCAAATATTGTGGAAAAATTAGAAATTGCTTGTAACAAGCAATTTTTCTGTTATCCACAATGTTTTTACCAGAAAAGTTTTAAGAAAACTATTTCGTATTTATCAAATTTTGAACGTAAAGTTTTTACAAGACAAAACTAGGCTGAGTTTTCGTGATTTTTAAACAATTCCAGTTGGCTATTTTGTGTCCTCAATGTTTTTACCCGAAAAGTTTTAAGAAAACTATTTCGCATTTATATTACTTTTATCAAATTTTGAACGTAAAGTTTTTACAAGACAAAACTTGGCTGAGTTTTCGCGATTTTTAAACAATTCCAGTTGGCTATTTTGTGGAAAATCTTATTTTAAAAAAAAAGACATACTTACAGGTTATTTCTCTGAGCAGTTGACTATCGCTGTTCAAAACATACACCCACTTTGATCATATGATATTTCGTTTATCATTCGCAAACCTTATCAACCCCCGATTCATTACGGAATCAGCCGAGCTATCACGAATAATTGACCAAATCTTATACAATCGCTTTATCTGACGTCCTCAAGAAAAAAGCTTTAGAAAACATTGTGAAAAAATGAAGACATTGTTTGTTGTAAGCAATTTTTTCTTTGTCCACAATATTTTCTTTCTCAAAAGACAAAAGAAAACGATCAACTGAAAACTGTTGTCTATAACATCTTTGAATTTTGACCAGTCTAAAATTTTATCTTCTGATAATGGGATAAAACTTTGTTTTTCGGGAACAAGACAGGGTTTCGTCATGTGATTTCCTATCTGTGTTAAAAATAAATAATCAGATATCAAAACGACTTTGTAACGTCATTTAAGTGCAATGATTTTTAAAACAAATACACGCATAGATAAAATTTTCGCCCATTAACCCATCACCAGACGCAAATTTAGACTGGTCCAAATTCAAAGATGTTGCAGACGACAATATTAGTTTATGAAACATTGTGAATAATGACGAGGTTGCTTGTAACGAGCACTTTCTTCATTTTTCACAATGTTTTCCAAAGTTTTTGTTTTGTTTTGTTTTGTTTTGTTTGGGGGGGCGTCAATAAGCGTAATTGTGTGGGAATGGGTTAGACAATTACCAGACTATTTAGAGTGGTCAAAGTTCAGAGCATTGAGTCAGCCCAATTAGCTCAGTTGGTAGAACACTTGACTTCAAACCTCAAGATCATGGGTTCGAGCCCTGGGCTGATCATATCAACTAACAAACTAATTGTCTTTCGGATGAGACGTTAACCCGAGGCCCCTTGTGACTTTGCTATCCACCGAGCACATTAAAGAACCAGGCGGAGCTCTCAGCAGTTCCGTCCTGTATATGCAATATCCCCCGTAACAACTAACCGTCTTCTGGGGGCGTCGCTCATATGGGCATGTGCTACGGTAGCGACGATAAATAAACGGAAATACACACACAGAGCAGTTGCAGACGACAATTTTAGGCGGCAGAATTCAAAAGATGTTTGTCTTTATATTCCAAAATGTGTTCAATAGCATTTTATTGGTATCATCAAAAAGCGTCGTTGTGTGGGAACGGGTTAAACAATTACCAGACTATCTTAGACTGGTCTGAGTTCAGAGAAGGTGCAGACGACAATTTTAGGCGCCAGAATTTAAAAGATTTTTGTCTTTTTGGTTAGAAACAATTTGGGATATTTCAAATTGCTTTCAAACGCATTTTTCTTGGTGTCAACAAAAAGCGTCATTGTGCGGGAATGGGTTAGTCGTGAAGGAAAGGAACATCGAATCAACGCCTCTTTGACATTAACTTACATTGACTGCCTCGATTGCGGAGTCTTATAGGTGCTTGACTCGTGACCTGAAGGTCACGGGTTCGAGCTCCACCGTCACCGGGATATGTTCATGGGCAAGATACTTAATAGCCAGTCCAGTCTACCCAGCTGTAGAATTGGGTAGCAGTGGGTTTTAAATCACTGCCTCTCTTTCAGGTAAGTGAAAACATCTGGATTGTTGGTTTCGAAAGCGACTATATAAGTTTAAAGCTAGAATAAATTAATAAATTAGTTCAACCCATTCCCACACAATAAAACTGGTCCAATTTGAAAGAAACTGCAGACGACAATTTGAAGTTGATGGAATTTGCAATTGTTTCTTCTTTTTGGATAGAAAACATTGTGGATATTGAAGAAATTGCTCGATACTATCAATTTTAAAAATAAATAATCAGTTATCAAAACGACTTTGTAAATACATTTAAGTGCAATAATCTATAAAGCAAATACACGCCTAGATAAAATTTTCGCCCATTAACCCATCACCAGACGCAAATTTAGACTGGTCCAAATTCAAAGATGTTGCAGACGACAATTATACCTTATGAAACATTGTGAATAATGAATAAATTGCTTGTTACAAGCAATTTCTTCATTTTTCACAATGTTTTCCAAAGTTGCTTTTTTTTTGGGGGGGGGGGGCGTCAATAAGCGTAATTTTGAGGGAATGGGTTAAACAATTACCAGATTATTTTAGAGTGGCCTAAGTTCAGAGCATTTAGTCAGCCCGCTTAGCTCAGTTGGTAGAGCTCTTGACTTCAAACCTCAAGATCATGGGTTCGAGCCCTGGGCTGATGAGACGTTAAACCGAGGCCCCGTGTGACGGTGCTATCCACCGAGCACGTTAACTAGGGGGACTTCTCAGTAGTTCCGTCCTGTATAAGCACTATCCCCAACAACTAACCGTCTTCTGGGGGCGTCGCTCATATGGGCATATGCTACGGAAGCGACGATAAATAAACGGAAATACACACACAGAGCAGTTGCAGACGACAATTTTAGGCGACAGAATTTAAAAGATTTTTATCTTTATATTTCAAAATGTTTTCAAACGCATTTTATTGGTATCATCAAAAAACGTCGTTATGCGGGATAAACAATTACCAGACTATTTTAAACTGGTCTAAGTTCAGAGAAGTTGCAGGCGACAATTTTAGGCGACAGAATTTAATTTTTTTTTTTGTCTTTTTGGTTAGAAACAATTTCTGAGCTACGACCTCAGAAAACGATAAGTTGTTACGGGGGATAGTGCAAGGATAGAAGACCAAACTTCTGTGAGCTCTGCCTGGATCTGTAACGCGCTCGGTGGATAGCACTATCACACGGGGCCTCGGTTTAACGTCTCATCCGAAAGACAATTAGTTTTGTCAGTTGATATGGTCAACCCAGGGCTCGAACCCGTGATCTTGAGGTCAAGTGGTCTACCAACTGAGCTAATCGAAGTGAAAAGTTCGGGTCAAAAGTCAACTTTAAGTCAATGACGATTTATGACTCGATAAAAGCTTGGGAAACATTGTGCAAAATAAAGACAAGCAAATTCTTCATTTTCCACAATACTTTCTACCAAGAAAGTTTCAAACATCTTTAATTTCGCAAACTTTAAATTGTCGTCTACAACTCCTTTCAATGCGCCACTTTTAACGGATCCATACATAAGTTTGATTATGTTTTTCGGTTCTTACTTCCATGAAAACAAAAAATATTCTTTTCATTTCTTATGATTTGATAGCACTGAGCGAAAAAAAGCAGCAACTTTACAATTTTTTTACCTTTTTGTAAAGGACTATTTTGTGCGGAAGCATACAAATGACTGCCCGCTCCAAAGCTTGTTCATGGATTTATTAATTTTTTTTTTCGACCAACCAGAACGCCCGTTTTTTGATAGACGAAACTAAAGATTAAATTATTTAAAAATGATTCTTTCGATCCCCAGACGCGCGAAATGTTCATTCCGACATTTGACTCCGAATCATGGGTGCATAATCTTAACCCATTTCCACACATTGGCGCTTTTAAACACCCCTCAATACAAAAACTTCGGAAAACATTTAGGAAAATGAAGAAATTACTTTCCCAAAAGACAATTTTTTGAAGATTTCAACAATCTTAAAATTGTTGCTAGCAACTTCTTTGAATTAGGACTGGCCTAAGATTTTATCGTGTGGGAATGGACTTAACCTAAGTTGGAAGAGAAGCTGGAGGCTCGGAAAGATTGTAGTGGTAGTACTAGTGTTAGAAATGCTAGGAATCCATGGTTAGGTGCTCAAGCCGCCGCGATATGACTGAAATACTGTTAAAAGTGGCATTAAACCCAATTCAAACAAACAAAAATAATGATTCTATTCTTTAGGTCTCAGAAACAATGTATCTAAACTCTTTCCTGTTTGGAAAATTTTAGACTGTCAAATTCAAAGGTTATGTAGACAAAAATTTGAATTGTATTTGATTTGAAAAATAATCATTGAGTAGGGTAGAAAATATTGTGGAAAAAGAAGAAATTGCTCCAAAAACTCAATATTAACAATATTTCATCAAAACTATCAAAAAGATTTAACTACTGAAATTAAAAACATTAAAAAAAAGCTCGCATTATCTATGGCAAAACAAGAAAATATAGATTAATTGTTAGGCCCGAAACACTTGATTTAAAAGACTGGTAAAATTGAATTTTAAAAAAAATGAAAGACACATGCCACTTAATTAAATCACCAGTCGGCGACAACAGTTAAATGTCACAATATAACTGGAACTTAGCCCATTCCCACACAATCATCCTTTTTACGCCCAAGAAAAAAACTTTGGAAAACATTGAGGAAAATGAAGAAATTGCTTGTTGCAAGCAATTTCTTCATTAACTAAAATGTTTTCTATAGAGAAAGTTGAAAAATCCAAACTTTCATTAACTAAAATTTGTAATCTGCCGCCTCGATATGACTAAAAAAATGTTAAAAGCGACGTTAAACCCCATTCAAACAAACAAACCTAAGTTTGTAGTTTCAGATGCCGCGGTTGCCCATTGTTTCGGATCCCCTAGTATTAAAACATTATCGTTAAAATGACTTTATTTGGTCGTTTTATCGTTATAATCAACCCGGTCATATCGATAGATCTGTTCTCCATAGACTGATCCTATACTGTTGTAAATGCATATTTAGTGTTTATATGTATTTACGACTGTTTTGTACTAATAATTATGGTTTGTTTTAAAACTGGTATAAACTCGCGTGCCAATACTGCTCTATATTTGAGGCCCGAATCGAATATCATTTTCCCGATTGTATATGAAAATTTTAAAACTATTCTATTAATAACAGTTGTATCCGTGGTCGAGAGGTAGAACATCGGCTTCCCGATGAAAAGGTCCCGAGTTCGATTCCCAGGAGCGTAAGGTATTGCAGGATTCACTTAATCCTGCACAACCATGGAGTGTCATGGGTTCGATCTCCAGCGGCGGCATATATCCTTTCCGACATTTGTCTCCCACCAATGGGTGGATAAACGTAAAACTTAGTAGGATAGCAGCTGGAGGCTAAGAAAGGATATTATGGTGGTACTGGTGCGAGATATTCCAAGAATCCTTTTTTAGGTGCTCTAGCCGCCACAATATAACCGAAAAAATGGTAATAGCGGCGTTAAACCCAAATCAGACAAACAAACTAAATCCTATGTTGATAGAATCTATAAGAATCGTCTCAAATGAGACGATTCCGATAAGATCAACTAACACAGGATTTAGTTTTTATAACTGTATATAATTTAATATTTAGTTTCGTCTATCAAAATCGGGCGTTCTGATTGGTCGAAAAAAAATATTCATAACTCCACGAACAAAAATTTTTAGCACTCAGCTTTTTTGTATGCTTCCGCACAAAATAGTCCCATACAAAAAGGTATCAAATGATGTAGGGTTTTGGCTTTTTTCGCTCGATACTATTAAATTATAAGAAATGAAGAGAATATTTTTTGTTTTCATGGAGTTATGAACCGAAAAACCTAATCACACAATATAGTGTGATTAGGTTTTTCGTTTCATACCTCCATGAAAAGAAAAAAGTATTCTCTTCATCTCCTATTTGCAAAAAAGTTCCATTATGAAGATTCGTCATTGTTGAAAAAGAAGTTTAATGCTGGTCGCTTAATGAAAGCGGTCGCTAAGTAGGGGAGGTCGCTCGAGTAAAACTGACTGTAATAATTCGATCAGCTCTAGGTCATATCACCTGTTACAGGATCATTTCGAAAGGATCATTTCGGACAGAATTGACCAATCGCAGCTGTCAAACAAGGAATATATCTACCAATCAAATCATTCATTCAGCTCGGAATTGAGATTTAAACTTCGAGATTGGCCGCCATTTGTGTGGAACATTTTGTTGTTTTGTGGCTTAAACGTCGTAACTACAGCTTATTCAAGTAAAAATTGTGGTCTTCAACTTTTTTTTTAATTTCGACCAGTCTAGAAAATTTCGTTCGGTAATTGATTAACCCATTCTTACATAATCCCTACTTTTTACGCCCCGCGAGAAAAATGCCTCGGAAAACATTGTTGACAATAGAGAAATTGCTTGGAACAATTTCTTTATTGGCCACAATGTTTCTGTCACAAAATTCAAAGAATTTTAAAAATTCATCAAATTAGAATTGTCGTCTGCAGATTATTTCAAATTCGACCAGTCTTAGTTTTTATCGTCTGGTAATGAGTTAAAGGTAAAATTGTATTGTTTGACATGCATATAAGCCTGCATTTTCTAAAAAGCACATCATGGTCTTTTGTTGTTGTTGTTGTTATTGTTGTTTTTGCTTTACCCATTGGCTGTTCTTGACCAACTTTAGACACTTGAAACCTCATACACATATCCTTGGTTGATTCTAGGGGCACATAACAAACTTCAATCAAATCCATTCGGTAGTTAAAGAGAAAGTGAGTGAGCCGGATTTTTTAAACCAAGGGCCGTAACTCCGATAAAAACTGAAAGAATCGTAACAACAAAAAACTAAAAATACATCTGTATTTGAGTTAGTTTTACAAGTTTACAAATAAAAAGTTATACAAAGATTAAGATAATATATCTGTTTTCATAGAGGTATGAAAAAATTCGAATCACACTGTATGGAGCTGCAAAACGAATTCAATTAAAAAAATAGAGAGATTTTTTACTGACGCATGAGCCTAATAACTCAATTACACTAAATGAATACGCAAAGCGGATTCATAAATTAGTGCGATTAGGTACCACTAAAAATGTTCTCTTCATTTCTAATAATTTACTGCCACCAAATATTTTATTTACTCTGAGTACAATTCTATTGTGTACGCAAACATACAAAATAGGTGCTAAAAATGTGTTTATGAAAGTATTAAAGAAAACCTTAGCCGATCAAAATGCGTGAATCCTTGATACACGAAACTAAAAAAAAAATATTTTCTCACGATTAAACATTGAAATCGCATCTGTCACAAAAAGGGGTTAAAAAGTCAAAGGCTCTACCTTGCGAGAGAGTTTTTATGAATCTACTTTGAGAGAAAGCAAACAAAATAGGTCTGTAGTCATTTTTAATGAAAAAATGAAGTTGAGAAATAATATTTTTAGCCAATCAGAAAACGGGAATTTTGACGGAAAAATCTAAATTTAGATTACTCACATGCGGGAAATATAAAGTGCACGTGTATATTTCACAAGTGAAAAGTACATTTACCGATTTAACAAACCACGCTTCCAGGGCCTCGGTCGAATTGTCATTGTGTCAAGATGGCATCATGTATAGATTTGTTGAAAAGACCCGTAATATCAAGTCAATGATAAATTAAACTAATTTTTGATTTAAAAGAATTGAATGTCACCAAAAAGGATACAATGACAGATAGTCGTGTGAAACCACGTTTTCTATAACTGGTGGTTTTAAATAAAGATGGAGAATATAACGTTTCAAGCAACTTGGATAATATTTAGGTAATAAGAAACTTGCTATTGTGTGATATATTGTGCTAGTTGATCTTGATCCAAACAAAAATCGGGATAAACTCTTTTGAGTTTGGAAAACGATTCCTTGTTTAAAAATTCCGGCCATGTATGCTCGATGTTTGCAGTGGTTTATGTATAAAACGGACCTATAAAGAACGATAAGAATCACTCAAATGGCTGTTCTTTTCTAACTGCTGAGTCGTTCTGAATTAAACCAGAAAAACGTTTGTTTTACACGAATGAAATATGAATTATTAAGTTGTGAAATTGAAGCTTAACGGGTAAATTGCATAGTGATTCTCTATGTCGAAGACTGAGGAATATTCTGCTTAACATCAATGTCGTTATGAGAATCAGGATTTGATATTCAAACGTTGTGATTTTTGTGTAATTTTGCATTTTTATGGATGATACTATAGTAAGCGATGGAAGAACTATGGTTTTAAAGACCTAAACTACAATACACTATATATCTTATATACATCAATTGGTCTGTTGATAGTCAGAAGTGGCAAGTAAAACTTCAAACGAAGTTAATTATTGACCTTGTTTGTGAATATTAATTGTCACGGGATAGAGTTATATCGAATCTTTTGATCTGGTCTATCTATAAATCATAATGAGTAGAAATTTCTTTAAAAAGGGGCCACCAGTGTCCCCTAATATGCCGCCCCCAGCCCCAATGAAGTTACCCCACAAAGGTCAGCCGATGCCAATCGACGTGAATTTACTGGTTCTCGGAAATACAATGCAGCCTGGATTCGTTCCGAATCCTGCACGAAGCCGGATGCAAGATTTATCTAATTTTAGACACTTGAAACCTCCTACATCTAACCTAGACAGGGACTTTTTACGCGATAAACACGTGATCCAGTCTTTGGCAAGGCCAACCCATGTTGACGATTCATTTTATGACAAATTTGAACGACTTGAAAGAGATTATACCGAATGGGAACCCGTATCTAAAGAAAGGCCTGGGCGTATAAGGAGTGCTGGGAAACAACGCTCAGCACAAAATATATCCGGTATTTCACGTGACTCAAAGCGTCCAAAAAGTAGTTCTGTTACGTCTAAAAATAGAGACAAAGCGTCGGACAGTTTCTTTGATGTTGCCATGTCATTTGATACTGAAACTAAATCAAACACAAAATCAAATTCTGAATCAAAGACAGATATTAAAAGTTTGAGGAGACATAGCGCGAATCGTGCAACAAACAGAAAAGAAAGACCCAAAAGTGCAAGTAGTGCCGTTGGAAGACGCCCTCGATCAGCCAAGAAATCTCGAGAACGAAGTTCCTCTCGAAAAAACAACATCATCAGACGGTCAAGGTCTCTTGGAAGTGCAAGCTTTTGTTCCAGTCGATCGGCGAAATCAGACAAACGATTGGATAAAAAGCAATCGCGTGATAGAAAAAGCCGAAGTAGAACGAGGCAGATTACTACGCTTCCTTATAAAAACGAGGTTTCAATGGTTGCTCCAATTCAGCCAAGAAAACCGAGTGCGGTGAGGTCAATTTGCTCAGCGGACGGCAGAAAAAGACAAACGCTTACAAATATCAGAAAGGCTAGACTTGGTCTTCGGTCTGCTCCTGTCAGGCGTGATCGAGTAATTGAAGTGACGAGCAAACGAGCACCATTACACCCTTCTTCGGCAAAACTCGATAGAAAGCAAATAGCTGATAAGAGACCACGTGACCCAATTACTGCGGTGAAAAATGCGAATGAAATTATAGACACTCTAGCCGAAATGAAGAAGATTGATAGAATTATATTTCATGAGCCAAGACGCTATACGTCATCTGTGCCCAAATTAAAAATGGTGGTGGCGCCGACACCAACACCACTAGCCACGCTCGTGAGACACTCAAGTACTAAAATATTGATGAGTAATGCACCGAGAAATGGATAAATGTGATGATCTATATATTGAAGTCAGTTTAAACCCTTGCCTTGCTGAACCCGGAATCTTCATGCTTTGGCAGGAGGTATAGACTAAGATCAGCCTGCACATATGTGCAGTCTGCTCTTTGACTATATCACCTGCTTATCAATTTAAACAATCTATTACAAAATGATTTTTAATGTACATATTGACTAAACATTTGGTACTTCCAGTACTTTCTGTCCTTTGATTTTTATGAAGTTTTGTTTTGGATATATTTCAGCATGACAAGGGTTAAAATAGTTTGTGAACGTACCATGATTATATTGTTACTTAATGCTTTATATAAAAAATCAAATTTCCATCAAGAGTCTACATTGTTGCTGTTTGCCGCCGTCATAGCGCAGTCGATAGCGAGTCAGACTCCTAATCTTCAACTTTAAAATGTCATGGGTTCGATCCCCGGCGAAAGCATATATCCTTTCCGTCTCTCGCAAATGGATGGATAATCATAAACCTAAGTGGAGTAGCAGCTGAAGGCTAGGAAAGGTTGTAGTGGTAGTACCGGTGCTATAAATACAGTACCAGGAATCCATTGCCGCAATATGACTGAAATACTATTAAAGGTGGCTTTAAACCCCATTCAATCAATCAATTAAACGTTGCAACTTTTATTTTTCACCAGAAACGATTGCATTTTTCTTTTTTTTTAACTAAAATGACGTTAAGTCCCTAAAAAATCCTGAATTCAATAGCAAGGCAATATTATTTAGGTGTTCTCTGGCTTAAAAACTGGTGTAATGTTATTAGTTCACATTGGTCGATTGGTCGAAAAAAAATATTCATAACTCCATGAATCAAATTTTTAGTACACAGCTATTTTGTATGCTTCCGCACAAAATAGTCCCATACAAAAAGGTATCAAAATATGTAGGGTTTTTGCTTTTTTCGCTCGATGCTATTAAATTATAAGAGATGAAGAGAATATTTTTTGTTTTCATGGAGGTATGAACCGAAAAAAACTAATCACACTGTATGAAAACAAAAAATATTCGCTTCATCTCTTAATTGATATAACCCACCCCCTCCTATTCTTCCTTCATGAGATTTTTTTAATTCTGCCCGGGATTCTGCGATGTCGTGATGTTTCGTAGCTTGTGTGTGTGTGGGGGGGAGTTTTTTAATCATAATACTGTAGTGAATTCGTCACAGCAAATGACTAATGCAAAGTTCGGCTAAATCGAAATTGTACGACGAGGAATCAGGGTGTAGGGCCGATTTGAAAATATCGAGGGGGGGGGGGTGCCTGAATAATGACGTACGTCATGTCTTTTGGCGTAAAAAGCAGTTGCAGAGTTTGCAATATTCCTGAAATAAGAACTACTTTTTATTGCGTAGACATTCAATGGATTTAGTGGTTAAGCCTCCAGTGGCAGTTTGCACTCGTTGAACTCTGAGAAGACCTCACAATTTCACCTGTTAACTTAAGTTATCAAAGCTGACGCTTTGCTAGCTAAAGAGTTTAAGAATGGTCCAAATTGAAAGAAGTTGATGGAATTTTAATCTTTTAGTCTTTTGGATATAAAACATTGTAGATAACTAAGAAATGGCTTGATACAAGCAATCTCTTCATTTTCCATAATGTTTTCCAAAACTTTTTTAGGGGCGTAAAAGGAGGAATTATGTCGGAAAGGGCTAAACTCAGCTGTTGAACCACTCGACTTAAAACCTCAAGAGCGCGGGTTCGAGCACCGGACTGACCTTGATTACAAACAAATTGACCAATCGCGGCTGTAAATCAATGATTACATGTATTTCGACCAATCAAACTATTCATTCAGTCCAGAATCGTGATTTAAACTCCGATATTGGCCGCCATTTGTGTGAAACATTCTGTTGGTTTGGCGACTGAAACGCCGTAACTACAGCTTATTCAAGCTGTAGTTACGACGTTTGGGTCGCCAACCCACCATCTTTTGTTCCATGCGCCTGACCACAGATTATGCCGTTTAAAAGCGAATCGAGACTTCCTGATGGAGTCAATGGGCAGGACAAATGAGTAAGTGATCGGGACCATCGATTTGTCAGTTGTATTTCGGATGAGGCGTTAGTGCTTTACAACAAGTACGGTAAGTACGTAGTTGTTTCCGGTAGCCATGCCATATTCCCCTTAAAAATTAACCGTCTTCTTGGAACGTCGCTGGTGTAGGCAAATGTTACAATCGGTACAATAAGAAACAAATCTGCATACATACACTCAAGGCACCATTACTTTGTAGCATGTGGTCGGGAAAATGTATTTCGTTGATGGGCGACCTATACATCGTAGCTATAACTTTTGTCTCGCCCGTCGGAGAATGGTTTAGAATAAGAGTTAGAAACTTGCCTAAATCGGCTGGTGAATGCATAACTATACGAAGTGTGTATGTAATAAATAGACAATTAGAACAGTATCGCAACCATTAGTCGAAATGGGTGTACTTGTTGTCAGGCGAAAAGAGACGATTTTAATAGTAGGCGGGTGTAACTCGCGTCTTCTGGAAGCATTTTGTAATAGAACATATATACATTACACGGGCAGAGGATAATGACAGAGGAGCGAAACAAATCGAATGGGATTTCAAACAGGAAGTCTTCAATTAGAAATATAGATCTTCAAAAAAGGGGGACTAGTTTATTGCGATCACGTGACTGCTTCCGGTTTCATAACTCGAAAGGACACATTCCAGAAGTAGACCCAGAGTTGAAGGCTACCGTTTGATTTGATAGAAGTGGAAGATAAATGTTTCCTCTGTTTTTTGAAGACCTCAACCCGGGGTTGTGGAATTCCCATGTCCGACTTATCCGATATTGGCTTTTCTACTTGCGGACAAGTACATTTTCAAGGCCGTTTGCCTGGGGTCAAGTAAATACCAGGGTAAATTTTGGAATGGTACAAAAAAGATCTAAAATTAATTCATTATATATTCGAAATTTATAATGATTTTTATATTGGAGAACAGAAAATATTGTGGTTAAGGAAGAAAATGCTGGATTCTTCTTTAACAACGATGTTTTCTCAAAAGTTATCTTTTGACATTTTTATCTTTGACAAATGGAAAATCACTTGTCTTTCGCGTCCGAAAAAAAGTGGAGAAAATCTGTATTCACATATGACTGCCTGAATTGAAAAAAATTTCCGCCACATATTCGACAATATTGGTTGACACATGACCTCTTTGATGCTTCATCCTCATATAGTTTAATTTTTCGTTTCGTCTATCAAAAAGGAGCGTTCTGATTGGTCGAGAAAAATTATTCATAACTCCATGAACACAATTTTGAGCACGCAGCGATCTTGTATACTTCTGCAAAAAAAAAGTCCCTTACTAAAAAGTATCAAAATTTGTAAAGCTTTTAGTTTTTTCGCTCGATGCTATTACGCGTATTCATACAGTGTGATAAGGTTTTTCGGTTCATACCTCAATGAAAACAAAAAATATTCTCTTCATCTCTTAATTATAGTGTAACGTTCCGAGCCTATAGACAAAGCCTATCCATTTTGAGAAAAGGACCCTCAACCCTAAATGGGTCGACCTTGTCTATACATCACTCCAAATAGTCACTTAACTTTCCGAAGGTTAGGGTAAGCGGTTTCAGAAGAGGTAATTTGCCGTGATATGCAAATGAGGAAGCTTCAGAAAGTTAAGTGACTATTTGGATTGATATTTAGACAAGGTGGACCAATTTAGGGTTGAGGACCCTTTTCTCTGAATGAATAGGCTTTGTCTACGAGCTCAGAACGTTACAAGTCCGGTCTTTTGAGACCGAAATTCATGAATGATGAATTTTTAACAACTCTGACCAGAGTAGAGGCAACGTATTTTTTACACATGAAAAGGTCGGATTGTTTGCGTACAGCCACATCCGTTTGCCTTCCTCTGGAATATAAAGTCAAGGACGAAGACGGCTGAATCAGTCGTAAAGCAATAGTATAGATGCAGAACTCATGAAAATTAAACATTTAAGCACATGGATCACTATTGTGTACTTAAAAACATTTTTTTCGTGTCGGACTAGTTTTTGTGAAAGAACTACTTCTCCTGTGAGGTCACTCCTGATGCTATTGTTGTTAGTGGGTGTGTTGCTATTATATGTTTAGTTCTTTGATATCCGTATATTAAAATAAAACGTCGTGGTATAAACCATATCGCTAACGGCTTAATTTGAAAAATGTTTTTTTTATCTTAAAGGCAAAACAGTGAATCAGTTCATACTAGAAAAACATTAATAGAGTGAACACTTTCTCTAGTAGAACAGACGCGTGTGATAGTAAAGCATTTGTTCTTCACGAAATGAAAGAATTGCCGATCTTACAGGAGCACAAAACGATAATTCAAATTTGTTAATTAAAAAGTGTCAACATGATTTTTTTTTTTTTTTTTTCGGATTATTGTAAAGGCGCATGATTTCGAAATACATGTATGGCAACCTGATGACGTAATCAGAATCGTTAGTCCAGCTCATTCGGCAATTCTCGGGCGATCTCCGAAGTCTCCGATCTATGCACGGAATTGGCCGAGTTGTGACGAATGGAGTCCAGCTATAATGATATTTTGCATGGCGCTAAATGAACAAGGCACGGTTAAATCTATCGCAATAAAGAGTTTGTCATTTCGTGATTTCACTCTTTTCCGGTGAAATAATCGAGATAATCGATAATCCACCGAAAATCACTAGAGACTAAAGGTGTTCACTAACTCAAACTTAAAAATTCTCAAAGATCTTTATTGTAATGTCACAGAATTCATTTTAAAATATAGTTTGACGTTTCAATAATTGTGAGCTTTTACACGTTTTGATCGTGACTTTACCGATCTATGGCGTTGATAAAGCAGACGGGTCAATTGTCAAAATCGTCGACTCTTAATGATATTATGTGCGGTTCTCTGGCAGATTCAATGCTTGCCCAACGTCCTGACAAGGCATGAAGCATTCCGATCAGGTAGGAACACGTAAGGTATTTCGTTGCATTTTAACCCTTGTCACGCTGAATTATAAATCCACAAGAGAATTGCATCGAAATCAAAGGGCTGAAAGAGCCGTAAACATCAAATTATGGGTCAATAATTATATACAGTGTATATTGTAATTTTATCTCATAAACAATTCTGGCTTAAAAAGACAAGCAGGTAGTATAGACTAAGATCATACTGCACATATGTGCAGACTAATCCTTATGTAAACCTCCTGCCAAAGCAGGAATATTCCGGATTCAGCATAACAAAGGTTAATTCGGCGTCAAATGAACACAAAGAAGCAATTATTGCTCCATGCAGCTTTCAAGCTTACAATAGTTCGCTCGGTTAGGTCCATCTGAAATCGGAACGCACTCGGCCATTCCCGTAAATTTTGTGAAAAAAAAACTTGGACGTATATAAGCCGGAGCATTATGAAACAAAATGTTGCATTTTGTTAGCCGGAAACAGTGTAGGAAAAGGCAGTACGTAATCTCGGAAAAAACGTAGATAGTTTGGAAGTCTCAAAATCGCCAAAGATGCTTAAATTTCCATTTCTTGTTTCTTGTTTTGACCAGTTTTGCTCTGATATCGTGATTGGAGTTGCAGTCTGTGTATAGCAGCAATCGTTTACGAGATTTGTTACTAATACCGTTGACAAAGCATCACTGATCCGTATTCCTACGAGTCAAACAATTCCTATGCCGGTACCAGTGATGCTTGTCAAAACATCCGTTACCTTAAAAAGGGCAGCTGCACTACCTTGTTAATATATATGATAGAGAGATAAATTTTTGTAAGTTGTTCTAAATTCCTGAATCCAAGTGCCTTATGGTGCACGCATCGCTTTTCAGAAGATGGGACAAACAAAGAATGTCCAGGTGATATAACGGTTATTATAATAGATATAGAAAACAGGTAAAAAAACCATTAACCCTTTCCTGTACAATCACTGGTTTTTACATCCTTGTGATTTTATACTTGAGAAAACATTGTGGGAAAAGAAGAAGTTGCTTGTAACAAGCAATTTCTTCTTTTTCCACAATATTTTCTACCCTACTGAATGGTTATTTTTCAAATTAAATCCAATATAAATTGTCGTTTACAAAACCTTTGAAATTGGACAGGTCTAAAAAATGTTAAAACAGGAAAGGGTTAAAAACTGAATTGAAAGAGGAATCTATTCGCTTCTTTTGACTATGTTCAATCCAAGACAAGATACGCTGAATTGTTTGTTCTATCTTTTGAGATTAGTATACTGCGTTTTACGCAACGCACATATTGCCTAATTCATAGACGATCGCTGCTATACTGTGTCGCCAACACCTTATTTTGATAGTCAGCCCGATTAGCTCAGTTGGTAGAGCACTTGACTTCAAACCTCAAGATCACGGGTTCGAGCCCTGGGCTGACCATATCAACTAACTAACTACTATTGTCTTTCGGATGAGACGTTAAATCGAGGCCCCGTGTGACGATGCTATCCATCGAGCACATTAAAGAACCAGGCGGGGCTCTCAGTAGTTTCGTCCTGTATCCTTGCACTATCCCCCGTAACAACTAACCGTCTTCTGGGGGCGTCGCTCATATGGGCATGTGCTACGGTAGCGACGATAAATAAACGGAAATACAAACAAACAAACCTTATTTTGCGTTCAGTCTTCACTGCCTCGATGGCTGAGTGGTTTAGGTGCTTGACTCGTGATCTGAAGGTCACGAGTTCGAGTCCCAACGTCACCGGGGTGTGTTCACGGGCAAGACACTTAATAGCCAGCCCCAGTCTACCCAGCTGTAAAAGTGGGTAGCAGTGGGATTCAGCCACTGCCTCTCTTTCAGGGACATGAAAACATCTGGATTGTGTCACCTGCCAGTAATACCCGAAAGGGGAGTTAGGCAGTATAAATAGATAGATAGATAAATAACAAAGTTGAACTTTACTAATATATTAAAACAAGGCGATAAACAATACCCCTGTACCTTAATACCAGGTCAAATCGTTAATATAATGAGTATCTGAACATCTGTATTGTGTCCATTCGATATGCTATCGCGTATTCGTGTAGTGTGATTAAGTTTTTAGGTTCATACCTCAACGATAGCAATAAAATTCTTAAAAATACGCACCACTGCAAGTTCTTGGAGATCATATAGCTCTCCTATAGCACAAAGCTTGATAGTAAACTGAAGCCAGTTACATTTAGGCTTAAAAAACAACAAAGGGCAATAACTTCAAAATTATGCAAGCAAGACTTATGGGCTTTGTGCACTTCTCCTCAACGAGATCTATCCACCTATGAAGTTTCAAGTTAAAAGCAATTATACTTTCAGAGATAAGCTCAGGACAAAATCTTAGTCTTTAAAACCACAAAGGGCAATAACTTAAAAATATGCAAGAAAGAGTTGTGGTTTTTGTGCACTGCACTTCTCCTCAATGAGATCTATCCACCTATGAAGCTTCAAGTTGATATCATGTATACTTTAGGAGATATGCTCCGGGCAAGCTTAGTGACGGAATGACGGACGAGGGATAAAAAGAAAACGGTGTAGTAATTTGCCTTGACTATGATCAATTGAATTTCATTGGAAATAAGGTCATTCGATCGAGTTCACTTAAAGGGAGATCTCGATGTTTCTGAAACCTGGATAAGAAAAATTTGCAATGTACGGAAAAATCAAACGAACATTTGATAGTTAAATCTGAGTCATTTAATGTCGTTGCGGTAATCTAATAGGCCTAAAGTAGCTTTTTGTGGTTATGAAAGGTTCACCGGAATTCCAGGTTATTTTTAGAAATCATGGAATTTGGTTAATTGTCAACATCGCATGACCTCATTTGCATATGACCCAAAGCCAACAACAGGTAACAAATTGACAAGCGAAACAACCAATGTCCTAAATCTAAATCATGTCACATCAAATGGTTAGCGAAAAACTACGGTATGTGTTTATATGCGTAATAGCTCTTACGACAGTTTTGGACTGATGTTTACAGAATTAAAGATCGTCTATAGCGAACATATAGTTTTCCTGTCGACGTAATGATGACGTTGATTAAATGCGAGTATTCGAACCACATGAATTGCAACTTCCCGGCTTAATCTAAAAATAGATAGGCTTTTATGGGAATATCCTGATTTTCTCTGATAAGCGAGCTCTGATTTTCATAAACAATTATTTTTCAGATTTCAATTACTAAATGAGGGGTAATAAAAATTATTAAAATCTTAGACATGAAAAAACAACAATACCCACCTTTAACTGTGCACTTTTCCTGCTGTTCTTCTGAAAATAGTTGTATACATTGTACATGCAGTACATTCTAAACATAAATCGTGGTTAATTCATTCTCAAACAATAACGCTTTTTAATGACCCAAGAAGAAAAATCTTTAGAAAAAACATAAAAAAATGAATGAATAAAAGAATTGCTTGTTACAAGCAATTTCTTCATTATACACATTGTTTTCTACCTCAATAAATAGATAAATAAATGTATCAACTTAAAATCATCGTCTGCAACATCTTTGAAACCGGGTCTGTCCAAAAGTTGACTAGGTTTCTGCTTCTAGCTCTATCGGTAATGTCGATACCAACAATTTCTTCTTTTCGAACAACGTTTTCTCAAGTATAAAATCATAGGGACGTAAAAACAAGCGATTTTACAAGAAGGTGATATTTGAAATGTTTGGAAATGCCACGAACAGGCTCATTTTTATTAATAGATATTTGGTTAGGGTCTCTGATGTCTCGGACACGTGAGGTATTGGGTCATGTCGGGTCACAAGCTCAAAACTTGTCGGGTTGAGTAAAGCTTCCGTAAAGTAAAGCTGGCTAAGGATCGCTGGCCACGCCTACTGACTCCGTTGTCCCCGCCCACTGACCTTCGAAGACCAACTTCGATGGTAAACGGCGTTATTTGTCAAAAGTTGTAGCCAGTAACATGTAAACAAAAGGTTAAATGAATGGTTGTTTTGCGACTTAAACGTCGTAATTGCAGCTTGAATAAGATGTAGTTACGGAAAAAGTTGCCAAGTCAACAAATATGCTTCAAATACCGGCATGTCAGCCAATGTCGGAGTTCAAAGCTCACTGTCGATCTAAAAGAATGGTTTGATTGGTCGATTTATTCATGCGGGTTGACACGTGCGATCCGCCCATAGTGACGCCATTCCAATACCATTATTATGGTGTTCTAAAGTTCCAGAAAAGACAACAAGGTGCGCGTGTGTTTTGGGATGGGTCGGGGGTGGGGGTCACCAAAAATTCGGGAAGATCATAGACTTCTTCTTTTCAGCAACATTCGCTTTCTCCCTTTAGCCTAAATTTCTTCATAGGGTATCAAAATGCCCCCCCCCCCCCCTTAGGAGAAAATTTCTATAAGTCAAAAAAGGATATTTTCAGATTGTTGAGGATCAAAACCCTTGTTTACGCTTCAAACACGAGCTCCCGAAATCTACTGGTTTTCTTGACTCATTCCACTAAATTCCGCCCATTGACGAATGCTTTGGAAAATCCGCCGATAGAAACTGATTGTTGGTACCAAAAAGATTTGGGCGATTGAAACAGCGTTGGATTCTGGTATAGACTGTTTAATTTCCGGTCGGCTTGATGCGGAAGTGAGGCGTTTTTCTGGTAAGTATTGTCTTTCTATCCTGGTTTGAAAGCAAATGTCACTCTTTTTGCATGACATGCAAACTTTTTTCTCTCCGAAGCGAAATTTTCTTACCAAGTACTATAAAAGTTGAGTGTGTCAACAGTTAAAACATTGTCAAACGAAGGTTACACGACTTCCTTGTTTTTGGAAAAGGACGCTTATTTCTGACTCATTTTATTGCCTTTAGACGATTTTTATTTTGTAGTCACATTTTTGTGTTACAAGCTATAGCTTTGACACGAAAAAAGTAATTGTTACACAGATATGTTGCCAGTGTTTTCATCGTTCATGCCTGTAAACACGTAAAAAACTACTGAGTTAATAAGAATTATGTTAAGGTATGTTATGGCTAGGGAAAGCCAGAACCAAGGAATGTACTTTTATTTTACTCCAATTTATGAACCTTGATTGAGGTAGTTTTTAATAAGATATGCATTTTTTTCACAACAGGTGATTGATAAAAGCCAAGACACAACTGCAACCATTTCCCGAATCTGGGTCTGTTCGCCCTAAAACATGTTTGCCCTAATTACTTTTCGACCTAATTCCTGTTTGCCCCGGGTCTGTTCGCCCTAATTCCCGTTCGCCGGGGTCTGTTTGCCCTAATTCCCGTTTTCCCGGGTCCATTCCCCCAATTGTAGATATAGTTAAGATGTTTACAACATTTAAAAAATGAGCATAAATTGAAAGTAAAGAGACAAGTTAGGGAATAAAAGTTGAGTCTGTACGTGGAAATATATTCAGTTATAACTGAAAGATGGTCTTTCAGTGTCACACTAATTGGCTTTTTGTAATCTTTCTAATATTTGGTTATTTGCTTACTTTTTATGAAAGATAGAATAAATATTCGAAACAATCAATTCTTAACCAAACATTTGAACCGACAAGAGGAAATGTACAAGTTATTTTATTTAAATCTTAATTATGAAATGTACCATAATTGAGTTGACAAATCAAGTGTAATTAAAAGAAATGGATCAGTTTCAATCACTTAACCAATCGTCAATTGCTTTAACATTAATTGACCGCTGATAAATTGTGAAGCATGTCCGAGTTATTGATATAGCCACATACAAACCTTTGGCTAAATTTAATAACAACAGAAATGTAACATTCCAAGCTTGTAGACAAAGCTTATCCTTTCAGAGAAAAAGATCCTCAACCCTAAATAATATAGATTCAACCATTATTTTTACTTAAAAATGCATTTAAAAATACTCATTTTAAATGGAGGCGAAGTGATTCATTTGGAAAAAAATAAACACAAATTCTAGACTTAAAACATAACATAACATGATAATAATATAGATTTTGACAGACCTCTGTCCAGGAACTATGCCTATATTGTCATTCAAGGCACATGCCTTGATTTAGCTGCGATATTGTGGCCCTCTTTCTGATAATCTGCTGGCGAGGGCTATGACTCCCACCTTTTTTGCGCTTTGTTGCAAGTCCCATTATTGTATGTTCGGTGATAGGCGACTATCTACAGGTCAATTCCTTACATGCGTTAATATTATGGACACATTCTATCGAAATAATAAGGATATAAATAGTATCAATCATTTAATACCAGTTTCTTTTCAGTTCATGAAATATTTCCTTAGTTTGGCTGCCATGACATTTGGTTGGTCTTTTTACATCACATTGTTTACTATTGTCATGCTGTCAAAACAGGTGTTCGTAATAAATCATAGTATCCTTTTTCCCCTACCATTGATAAAATTTAGCTTCAAAGATACTGACTCGTCAAAGTCTTTATTTCTTCTATCAAATTCAATTAACTCTAGAATTACTTTCATACATTTTTTAGGTCACCTGACCGAATGGTCATGGTGACCTATTGCGATCATCGTTTGTCCGTCGTCATGCGTCGTCCGTCGTGCGTCGTCCGTTAACTTTTATACATTTTCATCTTCTTCTCAAGAACTACTGGGCGGATTTCAACCAAACTTGGTAGAAAGCATCATTGGGGGATGCCAATTCAAGTTTGTGAAAATAGGGGTTCTGGGGGTCATAGGGGCCCAAATAGGGGCCAAAAAGGAGTAATTTTTGGTACTTCTTTAAAAATCTTCTTCTAATAAACCGTGAATGCCAGAGCTTAAATATTTTGTGTGCATGACAACTAGGACAGGTATATTATAAATTGTGAAATTCATGCCCCTGGGGTCATGTATGGGGCCACACCCAGAGGTCAAAGTTCATCATGTTTAAAAATTCACATTTTCATCTTCTTCTGATGGGGTACAAAGCCAATTTCAAACAAACTTGTTGAAAAGCATAATTTGGTAATGGTTATTTGGATTTGTGAAAATAAAATGGCTGGGGGGGTCAGGGGGCCCTAAAATGGGGACCAAAAGGGGGTAATTTTTGGTAACTTTTAAATATTTCATCTTCTTCTCAAGAACTACTGGGCGGATTTCAACCAGACTTGGTAGAAAGCATCATTGGGGGATGCCAATTCAAGTTTGTGAAAATAGGGGTTCTGGGGGTAAAAGGGTCGAAATAGGGGCCAAAAAGGGGTAATTTTTGGTACTTCTTTAAAAATCTTCTTCTAATAAACCGTGAATGCCAGAGCTTAAATATTTTGTGTGCATGACAACTAGGACAGGTATATTATAAATTGTGAAATTCATGCCCCTGGGGTCATGTATGGGGCCACACCCAGAGGTCAAAGTTCATCATGTTAAAAAATTCACATTTTCACCTTCTTCTGATGAAGTACAAAGCCAATTTCAAACAAACTTATTGAAAAGCATCATTTGGTAATGGTTATTTGGATTTGTGAAAATAAAAAGGCTAGGGGGTCAGGGGGCCCTAAAATGGGGACCAAAAGGGGGTAATTTTTGGTAACTTTTAAATATTTCATCTTCTTCTCAAGAACTACTGGGCGGATTTCAACCAAACTTTGTAGAAAACATCATTGGGGGATGCCAATTCAAGTTTGTGAAAATAGGGGTTCGGGGGGGTCAAAGGGGCCCAAATAGGGGCCAAAAAGGGGTAATTTTTGGTACTTCTTTAAAAAATCTTCTTCTAATAAACCGTTAATGCCAGAGCTTAAATATTTTGTGTGCATGACAACTAGGACAGGTATATTATAAATTGTGAAATTCATGCCCCTGGGGTCATGTATGGGGCCACACCCAGAGGTCAAAGTTCATCATGTTAAAAAATTCACATTTTCACCTTCTTCTGATGAAGTACTAAGCCATTTTCAAACTAACTTGATGAAAAGCATCATTGGGTACTGATCATACAGATTTGTGAAAATTAAAAGGCTGGAGGTCAGGGGTGCCTAAAATGGGGACCAAAAGGGGGTCATTTTTGGTAACTTTTAAATATTTCATCTTCTTCTCAAGAACTACTGAGGGGATTTCAACCAAACCTTTTTCTAATTCTTTCAAACAAAATCACTTGTCTTGGTGCTCTTTTACTCAGGTGACCGTTAAGGCCCACTGGGCCTCTTGTTTCTTATTTTCTGTCAGAACTGTCCTGTGTTTGAAAAAATACCATGTCTTCCAAATATGGTGACCTAAATTTTCATTTGCTATTGTTTTGGCGGGAAGCCCGAGATCTCGTGAGACCTCGCTGTCAAATAGCAAAAATGGCTGACATTTGATTCAAAATGGCCAAAAAACTTAGAGTTTATGATGGTGTAGCAAATAGAGACTTAAATGCATAAAATATCTGACTTTTTGCAGATTTACATTTATGTAGATGGAAAGATAAATGGTTAAGATCCATTTTGGTATTAAACTTGTGTCTACTATTTATACAACTTCCCATAATCAACCTCAAAGTGCCCGGAGTGATTAACCCTGGGCACTGCAACAAAGAGCAAAGAAGAGGGGTGTCATAGCCCTTGTCAGCAGATTATATGAAAGAGGGCTGTTATATCGCAGCTACCCTTGATTTTGGCTTTTTCCAAACCTGTTTTTTGGGTCATGGGAAGATATCAACAATCACTGCTGCCAGTCAAAAGTTAAATTACCATTTAACCCATTACCAGACGGCAAAACTTTAGACTGGTCCAGATTCAAACGAGTTGCAGAAAACAATTTAAAGTCTATGATATTACAGATTTTTCATCTTTCTAGGTAGAAACCATAGTGGAAAATAATGAAATTGCTTGTTACAAGCAATTTCTTGATTTTCCATGATTTCCCAATTCTTGTTTATAAAGGGTGTCTAAAAGCATTATTGTGGGTTAAAGTAACTTCTTGTTTCACTTAGCCATTTTGTCAAGTTTTACCAAGATTATTTTGATACTCCAGAAAATTTCAATGAAGGGAAATCTTCTACCAAAAGTGGGGAAAAATATAAATATTCCTGGAAGAGGGGAATGGGGCTGATATTCTCTGTTTATTTGGTCATAAAAAATACTGGATACAGACAAGTGTGAAAAACTAGATAGATAAATTGTTCCATTATTTGCATGTTTCTGGTTTAGTAATGGCCAAATACTTGTGTGATTATTAACCCTTGTCATGCTGAACCAGGAATATAACGGTTTTGGCAGGAGGTGTAGACAAAGATCAGCCTGCACATAAGTGCAGTCAGATCTTGGTCTACACCTTATGCTTTTTTTTCCCTGAAATTGATTTCTTAAAGAAATACTGAATTTTGAACAAGTTCTATCAGTGCTTTCAGCCCTTTGATTTTACAACAATTCAGTAAGGTAATTTATACAGCATGACAAGAGTTAAGCAGGGTTTGGATAAGGGGTGCTTATAACTGGCAAGCTGTGCAAGCTAGCTTATACAGTGACATTTTAGAGAGCTTGCTTTGACCTGCCAATTCTCGTATTTTCTTCATTTTCTTTGTAATACCTCTAGTTCAAACTTTTTTAGTAAGTAATAAAAATTGATTTTAAAAAAAAAAGAAAAAAAAGACTTCATAGCTTTCAGAGCTGTAAATTCTTTCTTTGACTATAAATTGTGTGAATAATTTGTCAAACATTTTTTATACCCTTCGTCAATATACAACTTTGTAACAGTGACCAAAAATACTATGCTATAGCTGATAGTGCTTCGATAACACAATATTTCTTAGTTTTATTTGGAAAATCATAATGAGATTCTGATACAACCTTAATGTTCTTTTCCAAAGATGTTTCTTTCCAAATGTGTTACTTCTTTATCTTGGTAGTAAGTTGTCATTTCAGACTCATCTCTCAATCATCAATGGTGTCAGTTTTAACTTAAAACATGTCTAAAACTTTGACTAATCATTCCCAGGTAATGGTCTAGGTCTATGCTACCTGGAATTATGATTCCCTAATGGAGAATCTAATTTTGACTACTAAAACTATACTAAGAAAAATATCAATGTGGTATTAACTCTTGTCATGCTGAACCCGGAATATTCCGGTTTTGGCAGGAGGTATAGACCAAGATCAGCCTGCACATAAGTGCAGTCTGATCTTGGTCTACACCTCCAGCTTGTATTTATCCTGCCAGAATTGTTTATGAAGCTTATTTCCAAAAGAAATATTGATTTTTGAACAACAAGTTCTATCAGTGCTTTCAGCCCTTTGATTTTACAGCAATTCAGTAAGGTAATTTATACAGCGTGACAAGGGTTAAATACAGAATAAGTTGTAGTTATGATGTTTAAGTTGCCAAACCAACAAAAAGGTTTCAAATGGCGGCAAATGTGGGGGCTCAAAGTTCAATTCCGGCAAATGAATGATTTGATTGGTCAATTGATTCTTTGATTGATAGCCATGATTGGTCGACAGGCAATGATTTAGTACGTGGTTACTTGCTTTACCTTTCCCTATACTCAGGTACTCCAGTACTCATTCTAGCTCTAATGGCTTGACATAATACTTGTCAGGCATAGAGTATAATAGCTCCAGATGAATTGTCATCTAACGAATTCAGACCCAACATACCAGAACTTTAGAGCACATTGAAATTAAACAGGGATCAACACTAACAGTGTCCCAGGATCCCGAGGATCCAAGAAAACTTGAAGGGACCCCAGCAATTCAAGGGTAGGGTTTCCGTCAGGATACTTCAATATTTCTTGAATGTGGTATATCTTAATGTATCAACTAATGCTCACCGGAGACATTTCAGTAAATTTCAACTTGTTCTTCTTTGACATTTACTAGACGACAAAGTTTTAGACTGTTCCGAATTGAAAGGAGTTGCAGACAACATTTGTAGGTTAACCCATTACCAGACGACGAAATTTTGGACCGGTCCAAATTGAAAGGAATTTCAGATGACAATTTAAAGTTCACGAAATCTTATATCTTTTCAAACTTTCAGGGCAGAAATCATGGTGGAAAGTGAAGAAACAGCTTGTTACAAGCAAATTCTTCATTTTCCACAATATTGTCCGAATTCTTTTCCTTGAGGGGCATCCAAAGGCATCATTGTGTGGAAATGGGTTAAAAGAATTGTAAAAAATGTTTGGGATTTGTTTGTATGTTTGTATAGAAAACATTGTGGATAATGAAGAAATTTCTTCAAGCAATTTCTTCATTTTCCACAATTTTTCCGAAGCTTTTTTTCAAATTGGGCCTAGAAGAGCAGGATTGCTTATGAATAAGTTAATGTATATGAAGGACTGATCCCTGATTATCTCGAGAAATTCCTGAAGTAATGAGTAGAGATTCCTGTTGGATCCCGTTTAAGCGAAGTTAAGTGTCTGGCTTAGTGCTGTTTTATAGCATATATTTTATAAGATATGCCGTGTAACCTTCATTGGTCAACTGGTTATTTGATTGACAGCCACGATTGGTAAATTGAAATTTCTATGATGTGTAGTTTTGCATGAAATAAGAAATATTTTGATCCTACAAGTAGTTTTGGAGTCGGTAGCACATCAGATTCCCAATCTTCAACCACGGGATGTCATTGGTTTGATCCCCGACCGCAGCACATATCCTCTCCGACATTTATCTCTGACCAATGGGTGAATAATCGTAAAACCTAAGATGGATAGCAGCTGGAGGCTAGGAAAGGATGTAGTGGTAGTACTGGTGGGAAAAATACAAGAAATCCATTGTTAGGTGCTGCAGCCGTCGCGATTTGACTGAAATACTGTTAAAAGTGGCGTTAAACCCAATTCAATCAATCAGTCAAGTTGTTATGGAATTATCTACTCTTTACTTAGCCAAATAGTTTAAGTATAAAGCCTTTTTTCTCTGAGAAACCGGTTTGAACATACATGCACGGCTTTGCAAAGCGCTGGTTTAAAATTTGTGTTCACTTACTTTCTCTTCAGTTTCAGCGCATTGAAACACAAACTCTTAAATTGAAACAAAGATAACTTTTCATTTAGTTTTACTCGTTACCACACTTCAATATTTTAGACTGGTCCAAATTAAATTAGTTCTAGAAGACAATTTTAATTTTTTTTCAACTTTCTGGATAGAAAACATTGTTCAAAATGAAAAAAATCCTTGCAACAAGCATTTTCTTCATTTTACATAATGTTTTCACAATAACTTTTCTTTAGGGGCATCCAAAGCGTCATTCTGTGGGAATGGGTTAACTCCCCTGAGCTCAAAGTATGATTTGTCAACTCTATCCAATTACTTCAAATGGTTGCTCTAACTTGAAGATTAGCCCTTTATTTTTGTATCCCAGATTTTACCTGAAAATAAATAATAAATCTACTTGTCTTAAACTTTAAGGATATTTGTCACCAGGGCTCCGGAAATCCGATAAATTGCCGGTCTGGACCGAATTTTGAATTGCCAGACCGATTGGAATCCCCAAAATTACACCAAAATCGGTCCGGAATTTTATCAAATTTCACGTTCAAATATTGATAAACTCTTCCACCATCTATCAAAAACCGCTTGAAACCGAATTAATTCAAGGGTTTCAATCGTTGCCTGCAGATTTAGAGATAAACAATAGTGCCAAAAATCAATAATTAGTTTACCCGCCGGCCAGTCCTATGCCCATCTGCACGTGGACCTAATTTGCAGTTTCACGCATGACCGAACTTCGGGTATGGAGTTCTGTAAACTATTTGCAAACGAGAATCGGTCTGACTTACACACGTTCGAAGAAATGGACACCTAATACTGGGTTGATTTAATATAGGGCTGAGTGTATTTTTCACTGCGTTTATTGGAGTATAAAGTGCAATTGCCTTAGCACATTGCAAATAACGCCCGTAGGGCGTTATGTTTAAGCCATGTGCTAAGGCAATTGCACTTTATACTCCAATAAACGCAGTGAAAAATACACTCAGCCCATATAATTGCAATACGTCTATTTTCAAATCCGAAACGGATAGAGAGATGAAAATAAAAACAAATAAACGAACTGTGGGTGGAGTTACTTTTTCTTTGACAGGCGTATGGATACAGTTTATCGCTCGAGTCATTGTAACGGCGGACATTTTATTTTGTCGCTTGGGTTTTTTGAAATGGAAATTCGAACATTAGTTGGATTTATTTGGAATTATTATGAGCAAATACTAACTTTAAACTCTGTAAATTATGATATCTGGGTCGATAACAGTTAGAATTATGAATAGATGCTTTGTAATAGACAAGAAATATAAACCTACCACATGGACACGATGCATGCTGATGTGATGAAGCCGATTCGACATCTCGGATTTACGGCTAATAAAGGTGAGTTATCGAAATCTTCATGTTTAAAACGAACATCATAATTGTTATAAGGACACTATTTGTTTATCTATTTATTGAAAATCCATGGAAGTATAAAGGAATTCGAGGAAATCGAAATTCAAAGGGTGATGACTATAAATAGTAACAAAACAAGTTGGGTATTTCTTGGAAATGAATTCCCAATATCGGAAATCCCTGACCTTGTTTTGTTTCTATTTTTGTCGAAAATAGATCTGTCTTTTATCGAGGTATAAAGTGCAATTGATTTGATCACGTGATACGATTTGGGCCAATGAAAATACTCCATTTTGAAGTATTGCAATTATATTGCTGTTACTCGTGAAACCAATTTCTTTTACTATATATGGGATGCGTATATAAATCGAGACATAAACAGGCTTCAGTTGCCGTTCGTATAAAGCCGGAATAGCTCGGCACAACGCTTTTATGAAATTAATTTATCACAAGTAAGCGCGTGAGACCGGGTTTGAAATCTATAAAAAAAAAGTCACGTCGTTATTATATGTTTTTTAGTTTTTCATTCACGGTAAGAAACATAGCCGATGGAATTCAAACAATAATTGGAAATCCGCAGAATACAGATAATTTAAATATAAACGCAAACGACAGCTTATAATGTCTCTAGTTCCGTCAATAAATCTGGGGTTGAAAACGTCAGAAATCAACTACAATAAGTAAATGACCGAGATTTGTGAACAAATTCCTCTCTAGGAAAATAGTGCAACACGTGGGCGACCCACTCGAGTTTGTCTCGTCGGTCTTTTTGATGTACGTCACGACTCTGTGGTCCCATGGGGTAGAATGGACCGACCCGACATTTTCGTGACGTCAGCTGTGTTTTTCCATCAACAGACGCTCGTGTTGAGGGAAAATCATCATGACTGTGTTAAATTAACAGAACTTTGGATAACTAGCTATTGAAAATGAAAAAGTATATCTTTACTTTTAATCAAATCGAACCCGGAAATTTTGATAATACAATTTATTTGTCTAACTAATTTTACAACATAGTGGAATTTCGTGGAATGCCGTACATTGCCGGAATTGCAATTTATACCCAGCCGAATTTTCAAAAACAAAATGAAAGTAGGATCTGTCAGTTGCTTTCATCTATCTTCCACTCTTTGAAGATTATAATCATCTTCGGAACATTTGAAAAAGAAGGCAACTACTGAATGAATGATGAACCCTTTTACGTGCGGGAAAGGTTAAAAAAAGGCAGTGGTATTCGTTTTTTGTCGGCGGAGGGGGGGGGGGGGCGTTTTTTGTCGGGGGGGGGGGGCGTTTTCGCCGGCGGGGGGGGGGGGGGGGCAATGTCCCGGACCGATTTAGATTTCCAAATTTCCGGAGCCCTGTTTGTCACGGTTTATCAACTAATTGCCCTCTACCATTATGGTTCAAATTATATTTCTGACGTGCAAATTAGCCATATACTGTGAGACAAAGCCCCATCTTGATGAATTCTCCGAACCTTGACAATATGACATTGATATTTTAACCCATTACCAGATGGCAAAATTTTAGACTGGCCCAAATTGAAAGAAGTTGCAGACCACAATTAAATGTTTATCAAACTTTGGATTTTTTCACTTTTCTGGGAAGAAAACATTATGATAAATGAAGAAATTGCTTGTGACAAGCAATTTCTTCATTTTCCACAATGTTTTCCAAAGCAATTTTCCTTTGGGGCGTCTAAAAGTGTCACTGAGTGGGAATAGGTTAAGACACTACCCATTTGCTATTATTCTCCATTTATTATAAGTATCCCATTTCCACACAGTGACACTTTTGGATGCCCCTTAAGATAAACAATTGGGAAAACATTGTCTGAAATGAAGAAATTGCTTGTTACAAGCAATTTCTTCATCTTAAAAAATATTTTCTACCCAGAAAGTGGGAAAAATCTAAAATTTCATAAACTTGAAACTGTTGTCTGCAACTCCTTCCAATTTGGACCAATCTAAAATTTTGTCATCGGGTAATGGGGTATATAAACATTATACAGTAACACCATAAACTATAACCAAGTTTGTGATTTAGAGCCAAGGTATTTGGCTTGGCATCCACAAACTATCCTAGAATTACATTCCTTTTGAATTAGTCTTGAGTATCAACTTTTTGTATCCTTCTAGATCTATACTTGAGAAACGGCTTTTACGAGTTAGTGAAAATATTTTCATGTGGATTACAAATAAAGGTAAATCAGATTATTAGAATTTTCTAGTTGATTGGTTGATTTAATGGGGTTTAATGCCACTTTTAACAGTATTTCAGTCAAATTGAGGCGGCTGGAGTGTCTAACAATGGATTCCTGGTTTTTCTCACACCAGTATTGCCACTACATCTTTTCCTAGCCTCCAGATGCTATCCCACTTAGGTTTACGATTATCTACCCATTGATGAGAGACAAACGTCGGAAAGAATATGTGCTGCCGCTGGGGATCAAACCCATGACCTCCCATTATTGAAGATTAGGAGTCTGATGCGCTACTGACTGTGCTATGACGGCGGCTAGAATTTTCTAGAGCTCAGCTAACACAATTAACCCATTCTCACACTATCTCACTTTTTAGCTAGCAAAGCGTCAGCTTTGATAGCTTAAGTTAACAGACCAAAGTTTGAGGTCGTCTCAAAGTTCAAAGAGTGCAAACTGCCACTAGAGGCTTAACCACCAAATCTTTGGAATGCCTACGCCATAAAAAAAATAGTTCTTTTTTATTTCAGGAATATTGCAAACTCTATTCAAATTGTAGAAAACTCTGTCAAAAGCATGCTATTTAACCCATTCCCACCCAATTTGGAAAACATTGTGGACAATGAAGAAATTTCTTGTAACAAGCAATTTCTTCAATGTCCACAATGTTTTCTACCCAACAAGGGAAAGATTTTCTAAATTCAACCATGCTTTGCTAGCTTACAGTACTTTCAGTACTTTGATTTAAATCCCTAAAGAATAAAGCTTAGGAAAATATTGTGAACATTGAAGAAATTGCTTGTTCCAAGCAATTTCTTCATTGTCCTCAATGTTTTTTTTACCCTCAAAGACAAAGATTTTTGAAACTTCACCAACTTAAAATTATCATCGGCACACCCTTCAATTTGGAGCAGTCCAAAATTAAATGAACATACAGAACATAGAAAAAAAGTATGTACATGTATTTAGAGAACAGGGTAGGGAATTAGTTCAGTAGTCAAAAACTGAAAGACGAATAGACAACAATTTAGTGGATAACAGAATTAACCCTTTCCTGTTTTATGAAATTTTAGACTGGTTCAATTTGAAAGAGGGTGAAGACAACAATGAAAAATGCATGAAATATGAAATCTGACCATCCTATGTGGTAGAAATTATTGTGGGAAAAGGAGAAATTGCTTGTAACAAGCAATTTCTCCTTTTTCCACAATATTTTCTCAAGTATAAAATCACAATGAAGTAAAATCCCGGGTTTGTCCAGGAAAGGGTTAAGAAAAAAAGAAGCATGTATGTAGGTGTATTTAGAGAAGAGGGTAGAGGATTATTTAACTCTTTCCTGTTTTATGAAATTTAAGACTTGTCCTATTTGAAATAGGTTGCATACAACAATGAAAAATGCATGCAATTTGTAATCTGACCATCCTATGTGGTAGAAAATATTGTGGGAAAAGGAAATTGCTTGTGACAAGCAATTTCTCCCTTTTCCACAATGTTTTCTCAAGTATAAAATTGAAGTGACGTAATCCCTGGATTTGTCAAGGAAAGGGTTAAGTAGTCAAAAAGTGAAAGAAGAATAGACAAAAATTAAGTGGATAACAGAATTTAGAAAAAAGAAGCATGTATGTACATGCATTTAGAGAGGAGGGTAGACAGTGGACTGGGCCATTTTCTAAGAAGTTGCAGACAGCAATTTTGATACGATGAAAACTTTTTCTTTTTAGGTTGAAAATTTGTGGATTAAATGAAGAATTTGCTTGTAGCAAGCATTTTCTTCATTTAAAAAAGAAAAAAGTTGAAGAAATAAAATCTCTTCATTGATGCCTGATATTATCCTGTTCCCAGACAACAAATTTTTAGACTGGTCCAAATTGAAAGGATATGCAGAAGACAAGTTAAAGTTTATGAAATTTTAGATATGTTCAAATTTCTTCATTTTACACAATGTTTTCTCAATTGTTTTTGTTGAGGGGTGTCCAAAAGCTTCATGGTGTGGGAATACATTATGGATAACATTGTGTAGAAGGAATATACATGTACTCAACAAGTACTCTATGTTGTCCTGAAATTTTCACATGTATAGAGTTTTTTTTAAAAAAAAGGTGAAAAGTGGGGTAAAATCCTACTTACATACACCCATTTCTATTGATAACAACCATTAAGCTTGCTAAAGTACATATTCAAAATACATGATAGATAACATTTCACGCAGGTAAACAAATTACCCCACAAAAACAGGTAAATGTTGCCAGTCTATGAAATGCTAATGAGATCCAGGTATTCAGAGTAAATTTGTATAACTAATGGAAAGAATCTTAAAATTCTCCTCGTTACGCCTTGATGTGGGTACTCATACAAACATCTTGTCAACATGAGTCAAATGAATACCTACATTGCAGGGTATTGAATATATAGCCGAATTATCAACTGTTAAGTTGTTCTTATCTGGATTTCTGAAGCCTTTTTTTTACTACTTACTAGCTGGGTGTGAGCTTCAAGTAGTGGAATTTGGCACTAACATGCCGCAACATTTTTATCGATGCAAAATAGACTAATTATTCACAAATAAACACCACTTTGTCTCTGAGAAACCTGATTTTTCCATCAGTTTCGGAGTTAAATTTCGAGGAACTTTGCTTGGAATTTGGAGAAAGTTAAACTATTTTCGTAAAGTGTGATATTTGTTAAATTTTCGGAGGTGTTTTGGTTTTATCTACATTTGTGTGGGTGTTTACATGTGTCTTTGTGATTCAAGCTAAAAATAGAAAGTGAAACTAGGAAGTGACTTCTACAACATAAAGTGAAGTATTCAAAGTGCTTTGATCCTTATTTTGTTAATTAGATTAGAATCTAGATGTTCTTATTACCCTTTTCCTGATGATATGATAATTGTCAACTATTGATTTTTGACAGGAATGTTGCAAAGTATTTTAACCTATTGCTACAGTATTTTTTTGGTCCCTCAATACAAAAGCTTTTTGGGGAAAAAAAGGAAAATGAAGAAATTGCTTGTCACTAGCAATTTCTTTATCAAAAAGACTTTGTAGAATTTCATACAATTTAAAATTATTGTCAACAACTTCTTTGAACTTCTACAAGTCTAAATTGTGCTGTCTGGTAATTGGTAAATGTTCCCATCCCTGCTTATCTATCAACCTATTACTAGACAGCAAGTATTTAAACTGGCCAACATTGAATGGAGTTGCAGACAACAATTTAAAGTTGATGAAATTTCAAATTTTTCAACTTTCTGGGTAGAAAACATTGTGTATATTGTAATAATTGCAGTAAAAAGCAATTTCATCATAAACAATGTTTTACCGATCATTTATTAGCTCACCTGAGCATGAAGTGCTAAATTGAGCTATTGTGATTACCTTTTGTTGGTAGGTTGTCTGTAAACAATTTCTTTAACCCATTCCAACTCAAGCCCTCCTTTTTTACGCCCCTCAAGAAAAATACTTTGGAAAACATTGTGGAAAATGGAGAAATTGCTTGTATCAAGCAATTTCTTCATTATCCACAATGTTTTCTATTCAAAAAGACAAAGAAATTCGAAATTCCATCAACTTCAATTTCTCGTCTGCAGCTTCTATCAATTTGGACCAGTCTAAAATTTTGTTGTGTGGGAATGGGTTAAGCAATATTTCCTCCCAAACCACTGGCCCAATTTGAACCAAATTTGGCAGATATATTCCTTAGGTGGCCCTGTAAAAATTTAAAATGTTGAAAACTCTTGTTGCCATGACAGCAAAAGTGAAATTTTGAATAGTCTTTTAAAATTTTCTCTTCCTGACCCAAAAGGCATAGATCCTTGATATTTTGCATGATACATCAATGTATGGACCTCTTTCAAATTGCTGAAATTATGAGTCTTGGGTCCCCAGGGGCAGAGCCTGGGGGTGGTTTTATAAAGAGATAAAGAATGATTTTTAAATGAAATCTCCTCCCAAACCACTGTCAATTAGAACCAAATTTGGCAGATATGTTCCTTAGGGGGCCTTGTATAAAAGTAGTGAAAACCTTTTAAATCTATTGAAAACTCTTGTTGCTGTGACAAAAAGTTAGTCTTTAAAAAACTTTCTCTGCCTGACCCAAAAGGCATAGAGCCTTGATATTTTGCATGAACCATCAGTTTATTGACCTCTTTCAAAATTTCTAAAATCATTGCCCTTCTGTCCCCAGGGGCGGAGCTCCAATGAGTTGGGGCCTATATTGAAATGAAGATATTTGAATGACATCTCCTCCCAAACTTATGAACCAATTGGCAAATTTGGCTGAAATGTTCCTTAGATGGCTTTCTTTCACAATAGCTAAAGTGATAGACATCTAACTCTGGTTGCCATGGCAGTGAAAGTTTAATCTTTAAAAATTTCTGAAGTCCCATCCCAGTTGGCCTTCAGCCTTTAAATATTTTGCATGAAGCATCAGTTCATTGACATCTTTCATATTTCTAAAATTATTACCTATGGATTAAGAGAGAGGAAGCAGTGTACGCCACCTTTCATATTAGTCCTAAAGCCTTTGAATTTTTCATTAAGACTCGGGATCCCTGGATACAGAGCCTATATAAGTATAAAGTGTGGTAAGGCCCACTTGTATTATTATCCTAACCTTAGGATTATAAACTGATGAATGAAAAAAAACCTTTATCTCAGGTGAGCGCCCTAGGGCCAACAGCCCTCTTGTCTTAAGGGGCATCCAAAAGCCTCAATGTATGGGAATGGGACGTGACTTTTGAGCATCTAAATTGAAAGAAAGTACATAAATAATTTCAACAAACACTTGAGATAAATAGAATAGTTCTTGTTTTCATGGAGGTATGAAAAGAAAAAACCTAATCACACTATGTGAATATATTTTTATACGCCCGTCGAAGACGGGACGTATTATGGGATCACCCGTGGTGTCCGGGCATCCGGTTGTCCGGGCGTCCGGGCGTCCGGCGGTGTCCACTTCTTTGTCCGGAGCATAACTCTGTCACTGTAAGTCCGATTGACTTTAAACTTGGCAGTTATATTCTTCTCATCAATACGGAGTGCAGTGCACAAGAACCATAACTCTACCTGGCCTATTTTTTGAGTTATTGCCCTTTGATGTTTTTTATACTTGAATCTTGTCCGGAGTATATCTCTAAAAGTATAATAGCTAGGATCATGAAACTTCGTGGGTGTATAGATCTCACCAAGGTGAAGTGCAGTGTACAAGAACCATAACTCTACCTGGCCTATTTTTTGAGTTATTGCCCTTTGTTGTTTTTCATACTTGAATCTTGTCCGGAGTATATCTCTAAAAGTATAATAGCTAGGATCAAGAAACTTCATGGGTGTATAGATCTCACCAAGGGGGAGTGCAGTGCACAAGAGCCATAACTCTGCCTGGCCTTTTTTGAGTTATTGCCCTTTGTTGTATTTCATACTTGAATCTTGTCCGGAGTATATCTCTAAAAGTATAATAGCTAGGATCATGAAACTTCATGGGTTTATAGATCTCACCAAGGGGGAGTGCAGTGCACAAGAGCCATAACTCTGCCTGGCCTTTTTTGAGTTATTGCCCTTTGTTGTTTTTCATACTTGAATCTTGTCCGGAGTATATCTCCTAAAGTATAATAGCTAGGATCATGAAACTTCATGGGTTTATAGATCTCACCAAGGGGGAGTGCAGTGCACAAGAACCTTAACTCTACCTGGCCTTTTTTTTGAGTTATTGCCCTTTGTTATTTTCATACTTGAATCTTGTCCAGAACATATCTCTAAAAGTATAATAGCTAGAATCATGAAATTTATTGGATGGATAGAGCTCACCAAGTCAGAGAGCAGTGTACAAGAACCATAACTCTACCTAGAGTAAATTTTGAGTTATTGCCCTTTGTTGTTTTTCATACTTGAATCTTGTCTGGAGTATATCTCTAAAAGTATAATAGCTGGAATCATGAAATTTCATGGATGGATAGAGCTCACCTGGTGGGAGTGAAGTGTACAAGAACCATAACTCTACCTAGCCCATTTTTTGAGTTATTGCCCTTTGTTGTTTTTCATACTTGAATCTTGTCCGGAGTATATCTTTAAAAGTATAATAGCTAGGATCATGAAACTTCATGGGTGTATAGATCTCACCAAGGGGGAGTGCAGTGCACAAGAACCATAACTCTACCTGGCCTATTTTTTGAGTTATTGCAATTTGTTGTTTTTCATACTTGAATCTTGTCCGGAGTATATCTCTAAAAGTATAATAGTTAGAATCATGAAATTTCATGGATGGATAGAGCTTACCAAGTGGGAGTGCAGTGTACAAGAACCATAACTCTACCTAGTGTATATTTTGAGTTATTGCCCTTTGTTGTTTTTCATACTTTGTTTTACAAAAGATATTCATTCAAAATAACCTCAGTTCTATTCAAACCCCCAGTTAATATTAAGCAGTGTGACGGGCGTATCATGTGACAATTTGGCACCTTGTTGACCTATAAGAATGCTCGTTTTTGATAGACGAAACTAAATATCAAATTGTAGAGAGATGGGGAGGGAAGAAGTAAGGGATCATGAGAGAGTTTAATATTAACCCATTACCACACAATTCTGCTTTTTGACACCCTAAAGAAATGCAGTCAAGGGAAAAGCTCTTGTAATATTCATGTATTGGGGAAAATGGAGAAATTGTTAGCAATTTCTTCATTAACCACAAAGTTTTTTACCCCCAAAGTTAGTAACTCTTATAAATGTACTGTGTTTGGGTTCAGGCTGCTTAGTATTTGGGCTTAACTCATTCCCTCACAATCCTGCTTTTGACGTGGAAAGAAAGCTTAGGAGGACATGAAGAAAGTGCTTGTTACAATTTCCAACATTGTTTTCTACCTTAACCCATTACAACTCAATCCCTCCTTTTTACACCCCTCCAGAAAAAAGCTTATGAAAACATTGTGGAAAATGAAGAAATTGCTTGTATCAAGCAATTTCTTCATTATCCACAATGTTTTCTACCCAAAATGACGAAAAAATTCAAAATTCTATCAACTTGAAATTGTCGTCTGCAGCTTCTTTCAATTTGGACCAGTCTAAAATTCAACTGTGTTGGAATGGGTTAAAGACAGAGATTTTTGAAATTTCATTAACTCACTCCCACACAGCGATGCTTTTGGACGACCATCAAGAAAAACAATTTGGAAAAAATTGTGGAAAATAAAGAAATCGCTTGTAACAAGAAGGGACAATTATCCATAATGTTTTCAAGCCAGAAAGTTGGAAATATAAAAACTTTCACCAACATAATATTGTTGTCTGCAATTCCTTTGAATTTGGACCAGTCTAAATTCTTGTTGTTTGGGAATGGGTTAACCTGAAATTGTCTCCTGCAAATTCATTCAATTTTGACTAGTCTTAAGTTTTCTTGTGTACTACTAGGTTAACCCAATACCACACAAGAAAAAATTAGACTGGTCCAAATTGAAAGGAGTTGCAGACAACATTTTAAAGTTTATGAATATTTAGATTTTTCTAACTTTCTGGGTAGAAAACATCATGTAAAATGAAGAAATTGCTTATGACAAGCAATTATTTTACACAATGTTTTAACAGTTGTTGTTTCTTGAGGGGCATCCAAAGGTGTCACCGTGTGGGAATGGGTTAAGGCACATGGATGATTGTTGTTTGACTCATTTGTCAGTTTAACCCATTCCAACACACCAAAATATTAGACTGGTCAAAATTGAAAGAAGTTGCAGACGACAATTTCAAGATGATGGAATTTCAATTTTTTTCGTCTTTTGGAATAGAAAACATTGTGGATAATGAAGAAATTGCTTGTTACAAGCAATTTCTTCATTGTCCACAATGTTTTCCAAAGCTTTTTTCTTGTGGGGCGTAATAAGGAGGGATTGAGTTGGAATCCCTTACCAAACACCAAAATTCAGACTAGTCCAAACTAGAAGGAGTCAAAGAAATTCTAATTGAAATATTAGATTTTTTCAACTTTCTTGATGGAAAACATTGTGTAAAATGAAGAAATTGCTTGTAGCAAGCAATTTATTCATTTTACCCAATGGTTTGGAAAATTTCCAATTATTTTTCTCAATGGTCGTCAAAGCCGCCGTCATAGCGCGTTGGTAGCGCGTCGGACTGTCTAGAGGTCCCGGGTTCGATCCCCGACGGCGGGACTCATCCTATCCGACTATTTGTCTCCCACCAATGGGTCGATAATCGTAGACCTATGTGGGATAGCAGCTGGAGGCTAGGAAAGGATGTGATGGTGGTTCTGGTGTGAGAAATACCAGGAATCCATTGTTAGGTGCTCCAGCCGCAGCGATATAACTGAAAGATTGTTGAAAGCGGCGTAAAACCCCATTCAAAATAAAATCAATGGTCGTCAAAAAGCATCTTTTTCAGTGAATAGGTTGAGGTGTGACAAGTGACCAATGTAAATATGGGTGTTGGTTATGTCAATATCTGTTTGATTGATGAGTTTCTCTCCATTCATGTTATCTACACTTACTGTGTATGGACATTTTTTTCTCGGTCTTTTTTGATGGTAATATTACCAAAATAACTCTTCAATCCGATTTGCCATGAAATGATGACAGGCAGCCTCTGTCCCTGTGTGTGTGTGTGTGTGTGGTGTATGAGTGGGTTAGTGTGTGCGTTCATTTCTTGTCTGGATTCTGGACATATTAACCAATTCCAATTCAATGACGCTTTTTGATGCCCCAAGAAAAGCTATCAGGAAAACATTGTGTAAAATAAAGAAATTGCTTGCAGTAAGACATTTCTTCCATTTCACAAAATGTTTTCTTAACAGAAAGTCAAAAAAACTAAAATTTCATAACTTTAGATTATCGTCTTCAACTCCTTTCAATTTGGACCAGTCTAAAATTTTGCTGTCTGAATTGGTAAACTGAGAGATTTCAAAACAACTTAGCACAGATGTTCCCCTTCATGAGTGATAGTGCCATGTGTAAAGTTCTATTGATTTCTTGAAAGTTCAAGGTTACAGTTGTAGGTCATGTGACAATTACTTAAGTGGGGGCATCCATGTCTGTGACTCATTTCTAGTTACCGGTAACCCGATAGAATCCACTTCAATGGTTCAGTGTGAAACAGTTGTATCAGCCTATATGTTTATAGGCAGTTACAACTGTTTCATGCTGAACCATTGACTTGAAATATGCTATCTTAGCTCCCCTGAGCACAAGAGTGCTCAAGATGATTTTTTGTGATCCAGCTGTGACATACATCCAGTGTTCAATGTGCATCAAAATCTTGTATGCACTTTAGATGCCACATTTTGTACTCAAATGTCCTTATCTATGGTCAGAATATTTGTTGATTGATTGAATGGGGTTTAACACCACTTTTAACAGTCTTTCAGTCATATCGTGATGGCTGGAGCACCTAACAATAGATTCCTAGTATTTCTAACACCAGTTCGACCACTACATCCTTTTCCTAGCCTCCAGCTGCTATACCACTTAGGTTTACGATTACCCAACCATTTGTGAGAGACAACAGAATATTTGTCTCTGAAATCTTAACCAAATTTTATATACAGGCTCATACTGTCAAGAACTAGGTCACTAGGTCAAACATTAGAAAAACCTTACATGCACCCTTAGAGGCTAGATTGTTTTGCTCAAATATCTTTGCATTTGTATAGAATGTTACTCTGCATGATATCATGGTCAAGTTTGATATTGGGTCACATGAGGTTAAAAAGTAGGTCAGATCTGAGCACCTTCAAGAGGCCAAATTTTGGCTCAAATTTCTTGATACATTGTATATGGTCAGAGAGTTGGTCTCCATGATATCTCTGTCAAGTTAGATATTGGGTCACATAAGGTAAAAAAAATAGGTCACTGCATCAAATCTTAGGAAATTCTTCCTTGTTATGGAACAATACTTCTGGTAAAAATATCTTGAAACTTTTTTAAGAATGTCTTTCCATTTTTAATGTCTTGGACAAGACTATAATAAAAGGTCACGATGATGCAAGATATGGTCACTTGTTCTATATTTACTCCTGCAGTCATTGACTCAGGTGAGTGCTTCAGGCCCAATGGTTCTCTTGTTTTGATATTTATAGACTGAAAATTGTTGAAAGCATTTTAAAATCCACACAAATTCATTACATTTGATTTAGGCAGGATTGAAAACTAATAGATATATTAAATAGCAAAGAAGGCAAAACAGTGCCTCAATTGTTTAAATTCCAGGTAAAATATCCAGGTATAAGTGCTGTCTTAAACAAAATATATCTACTATAGTGTAAATATTAGCTACTGAATTGATCTATTAGCCACTTGAGCTGCCTTTTTGTTGGATGGAAGCGACTTACTTTTTAGCTCACATGAACACGAAGTATTCAAGGTGAACTTTTGTGATCTAGCTGTGTCCATAATCCTTCATCGGTTGTGTTTCAACATCTTGTGTGCACACTACTTCTGAGGTCACAATTTTAGCTCAAATGTCTTGTGACTTAGTCAGAATGTTTATCTCCACGAAACCTCGTACAAGTTTTATATTGGGTCATGTGGGGTCAAAAACTAGATCACTAGTTTGTTTATTCATTTGAGTTTTGTATAGGACCATCCTGCCTCTCTTGTTTTGCTTTACTAAACCTTTTTAGCTCACCTGAGCACAACATGCTCAAGGTGCGCTTTTGTGATTATGCTATGTACAGCATCCGTAGTGCAACATGTTCCTCAGAAAGTACTAAACAGAATTCAACCAAATTTCACAGAATGATCCTTGGGTGACCCTTTTTAACATTCCTACAAAGAATTTTGACCGGATGAAAACATGGCATTATTGGGCTAAGCTAATTTCCATATATGGTGAAAGCTTTGAAAATCTTCTTCTCAGAATCAAGTCGATTGATTTCAACCAAATTTACAGGAATGCTCCTTGGGTGACCTCTTTATCAGATTCCTTCAAAGGATTTCGATTGTATTAAAAGCATGGTTTAGATAGGTGGTGCTAATTCCATACAGTGAATTTTTCTTAAAAATTTGTAAATACCTTTTTCATCTGACTCTGTGAAACAATGAAATGTTTGAACTATTAAAAGATTTTATTGACAAGATTTATTTACCACACATTGTGAATATGATTCGGTTTGTATTGAATTTCTGAAAACACCATTGGTTTAGTTAGTACAATAAGGCCTGTGGAGCGATACAGGCGCTCAAGGACCTCTAGTTAAGTATATAAATACCAGGACAAATCTTAGAATGATAAAATATAATGTGAGAAAATTAATCATAATGTTTATATTGAATGCTAGAAGAAATTTTAGACTGGTCCACATTGAAAGAAGCTGCAGATAATAATTTCAAGTTGATGAAATTTTAATTTTTCTCGTTTTTGTGGATAGAAAACATTGTGGATAATGAAGAAATTGCAATTTCTTCATTTTCCACAATGTTTTCCAGAACTATTTTCTTGAGGGGCGTAAAAAGGAGGGAGTATGCAGGAATGGGTTAACCACAATGCTTTCTCAAAATTCATCTCTCCGCTTTTTTGCAGACAAGTTTATTTTCATTCTAGGCCGTGTACATCAGACTCTCAATAATGAGGTCCTCTAGGGTTTGATCCCCAATCACGACAAATAATTGCTTTCCAACATGTGTCTCCCACCAATGGGTATATAATCGTAAACCTAAATGGGATGAGCAGCTGGAGCCTTGTAAATGCTGTAGTGGTAGCACAGGAGTAAGAAATACCAAGAATCCATGGTGAGGTGCTCCAGCTGCCATAGTGTCATTGATATTCAGTATAAAGCGTTATAATTGTTATAATTCAATCAATCAAACAAAATTCAATTAAACTATTTAAATTCTGGACAAGTAGAAAATCACGTCTTACTTGTCTGAGGTAAAGTAGAGAAAATCTATTTCCACACCACTACCGGTGCCCTAGCCTGGATCAGATACTGGCATATTTGGCTACTTTAAGAATGAAATCTGTAACACAAGTTAAGGGTTCAGAAATAAATTAGAAACAAGCAGTAAATTTATAGTAAATGCCTTTAGGAACAATAATGTGATTGATTTCAGATCAAAGTACCTCTGATATTTTTATACCCCATACAATAAAAAAATGATTGATGTGTTTTTGTTGTATAGGGGGGAATTTTGAAAGCCAGAAAAGGCTTATCAGCTTGGTAAACACAGCCTCCCGTTTTGTTTGCTAGTGAAGTTAATATACACTACAACAGATAACAGAAAAATAATTATTTTTCCATGTGTTTGTTACAAGTTATAGACTGGAAACATGTTCCATTTGATATTCCAAGCAGGCAGTTAGATCAGTCCAGAAGTTTCTGAGATTTGAAATTATAAGAAAAGGCTTAACATTTGGATTTTAATTGACATTGACCCTTGATTCCCCAATGACAAAATGTTAAACTAATCTGAATTGAAAGGATATTGCAGAATGATAACAATTTCAAGCTGGAGAAAATTTTTAAAAATCTTTGCCTTTTAGGGTAGGAAATATTGTGGAAAATGATGGAAACAATATTGAAAATTAAGAAATTGCTTGTTACAAGCAAATTCTACATTGTCCACAGTGTTTTCCAAAGATTTTCTCCTTAGGGGCATACAAATGCAGCATTGTGTGGGAATGGGTTATTTCAGACATTACCATATCTCAAAGTTTCAGATTTGTCCAGTTTGAACGGAAAAAAGTAATCTGGTTGGTTGGCAACCTAAACATCTTAACTACAGCTTGAATCAGCTGCCAAACCTACGAATTACTTTCCATCAATTTCTGAGCTCAAACTTAAATCAGGTCCAATGAATAATTTGATTGGTCCAGTAATTTTTTTATAGACAATTTGGCAGCAGCCGTAGCTCAGTGGTAGCATGTATGATTCCTAGTCAAGGGCTCATAGGTTTGATTCCTGGAGGCGGAAAAATATCCTTTCCAACATTAGTCTCCCACCAATTGGTGGACGTAAACCCAAGTGGGATGAGCAGCTGGAGCCTTGGAAAGGATGTAGTGTGAGAAATACCAAGAATCCAGCTCCAGCCGCAGGAATATCACTGAAATACTGTTAAAAGTGGTGTTAAACCCTGTTCAATCAATCAATTGATTGACAATGGTGATTTGTCAATTGCCAGAGAGGGATGAGTTGCTACCCCAGTGAAAATATGGATTGAAATTTCACTGATATTTCACTGAGATTTCAGTGAAATATCAGTGAAAGAAAGGGGCAAAATAACAATGAAATTAAACTGAAGTTTCACCAAAATGTCAGTGAAATGACACCAAAATTTCAAAGAATTAACAGTGAATTTCATCAAAATTTCAGTGGTTCTGTTGAAATTGAAATTATGGATTGAAATTTCAGTGAAAATATCAGTGAAATATCAGTGAAATATAGTGAAATATCTGAAATATCAGTGAAAGAAAGGGGCAAAATATCAGTGAATTTCACCAAAATCTCAGTGAATTTTCACCAAAATTTCAATGAATTACACTGAAAATTTCAAAGAATTAACACTGAATTTCATCAAAATTTCTTCCGACTATTTGTCTCTCACCAATGGGTCGATAATCGTAGACCTATGTGGGATAGCAGCTGGAGGCTAGGAAAGGATGTAATGGTAGTACTGGTGTGAGAAATACCAGGAATCCATTGTTAGGTGCTCCTGCCACCGCGATATGACTGAAAGATTGTTAAAAGCGGCGTAAAACCCCATTCAAACAAACAAACAAATTCATCAAAATTTCAGCCAAAATTTCACTGAAACTTCATTGAAATTTGGTCATTTTGCTGAGATTCAGTGATATTTAAACATTTCTCTGATATTTCACTGAAATTTGGTGAAATTTCACTGAAATTTCAATTCAATTTTCACTGGGGTAGAAACTTTGGCAGAATTTAATGAATAATAGGAACCCATAGTAAGGTGCTCCAACTGCTAAGTATGAATGCAATAAATGTTGAAAGTCACGGCTAAGGCACCATTATTGGTTATATCAAGGATTAATCTATTACAAAACAGCAAAAATTTAGACTGGACCAAATTTAAAGAAGTTGCAGACAACAATTTAAAGTTTCTGAAATTCTAGATTTTTTCAACTATCTTCAAAACATTGTTTAAAATGAAGAAATTGCTTGTTGTAAGCAATTTCTTCATTTTACACATTGTTTTCTATGTTGTTTTTCTTGAGGGGTCTCGTAAAGCGTCATTGTGTGGAAATGGGTTAATTGATTGAAAGAAGGTATTTCTGCAGAAATTCCAAGTTTCCCTTTTGATCCAAGTGAAGTGTTGATCATGTTATAGCTCAAGGTAGTCAAAGTTATTGTTGATGTATGTTGTGGGCGTGATGAATTGCACCGCATAACTTAGTTGCTGTGAATGTATTGAATGATAAAAAAGGAAAGAAAAGTTTAGGAGAAAACTAAGAAAGCATATAAATGTCAGAGGTTCTTGGAATATTGTTCAAAGTAGTATAGTAAAAGGTCACAAGAGGTACATCATTGGGTAACACATTTCTAAACTTAGTCTACAATGGTTCTCCATGATGTACTCATGCTTGAGATCTTTAACATCTTGTCTTTCCAATGATTAATAAACTTGTCTCCCCATTGTTAGGGAATTGCTTCTACAATTGTGTTCTTTGGGGGTATTGCCATTTTTTCGATATCAAGTTTAATCTTATCTGTCGAGGTCAGTTTTCAAGGTCATTTTTGTCAAAAACTTATCATAAAATATAATATTCCTCTGACAAGCCCCCTTGGGCATATATGTGCAGCTCTGAAGCTCTTTCAAAAAAAAATGTTTTCAAAAGATTTTTTTTTTAGGGCATTTAAAAGTAGGATAGTGATTGAATCAGTGAGAAATCAATGAAACCAAAAGGAAGTTTTCTTATTAGCAGTAACCTTCTCCCTCAAGTCATTCCTGTTTTATGAAATTTTAGACTGGTCGAATTTAAAAGGTTTTGCAGACGAAAATTCAAAGTAAAATTAATCAGAAAAATAATTTTTCAATAGGGTAGAAAATATTGTGGAAAAAGAAGAAATTGCTTGTCACAAGCAATTTCTTCTTTTTCGACAATGCTTGTCACAAGCAATTTCTTCTTTTTCCACAAGGTTTTCTCCAGTATGAAAATGCAGGGACGTGAAAACCAGGGGATAAACAGGAAAGGGTTAATCACTAGAAAATTGTTTGACCCATTACAACACGTTCCCACATTATCCATTGTAGCTATGGAAAACATTGTGAGAATGGGGGGAATTGCTTGTAATAAGCGCTTTTTCTTTTCTCACAATGATTTTTACTTAATTTGGCCCTTATTTTTCAAATTAAACCAACTTGGCTTTATTGTCTGCAACCGCTTTCAATTTGGACCAGTCTGAAGTTTTATTGTTTGGAAATGGGTACAAGCAATCTAAAATCTTGTAACAGAGTAACAAATTGTCATTACTAGATGAGATTGGTAATGAAGTAAAGGATTTAAGTAAGCCATCATAACTTGTGTGTTCTTGGTTTCAGATAAGAACATCTCAAATAGATTTTTGATTGAATTATTCTCCTTTGAATCCCACCAAATTCTACATTATGGGTACTCGTTAGAATTGTCTAATCGAGACAATTCTATCGATTACCCACAATATAGGTTTTGGAGAGGTAAATTTGACATGTTTACATCTACTCGGTGTTACCATGATCAGAATGTAACATTTGTTATTGAACGTGATTCATCACATTAAATTAATTTTCCCTTTTTAATGTCGTTATGCATAACTTTTTTCAACTGTTTGTTGTGGCTTTAATTTTTTTTTCTTGTTTAGACAGATATTTTGTTTTGGATATGAAGCACTGGAAAAGGTTTTTTCGTTTATAAATCTCAGTATTTAAGGAAGTTATTTTTTCAGTTTGCTTCGAAATTTTTAAGCTCAAGGCACATCATAGTTACTCTATATGGATTTTTCTTTAACCTATTATCACATATTTTTGCAGAAACACGATTATGCAAAACTTTGTGGGAAAAGAAAAAATACCTTGAAACAAATCATTTCTCCTTTTCTTATCCTTCTCTATTTGCCACTAATTTTTCGGTTTAAGCACAATTTGAAATGTTTTCTGCAACTTTCTCCAATTTGGACCAGTTCAAATTTTGTCATCTGGTAATGAGCTAAGTCGGCTCAAAGCTAATCCTTCACTACTAGTTTAATAAAGGTGAAAATAAAGACTCCATTAACCCTTGTCATACTGAATTAATTGCTTTCTTTTACCCAATCCCAAGTTAAATACTGGTCCAAATTGTCAGAAGCTGCAGACAACAACTTAAGTTGCCGTCATAGCGCAGTCGATAGCACGTCAGACTACTAATCTTCAATCATGGGATGTCATTGGTTCGATCTCCGGAAGCAGCACATATTCTTTCTGACATATGTCTTTCACCAATGGGTGGATAATCGTAAACCTAAGTGGGATAGCAGCTGGAGGCTAGGAAAGAATGTAGTGGTATTACTGGTGTGAGGAATACCAGGAATCCTTTGTTAGGTGCTCAAGCCGCTGCAATATGACTGAAATACTGTTAAAAGCGGCGTTAATCCCAATTTAATCAATCAATCAACAATAATTTTAGGATGATTGACTTTTAATTTTTCTTCTTTTTTGATAGAAATCATTGTAGATAATGAGGAGTTACTTGTTACAAGCAATTTCTTCATTTCACACAGTGTTTTCTAATAAGAAAACTTTGTAGAAAATGAAGAAATTGCTTGTAACAAGCAATTTCTTCATTATCCATAATGTTTTCTATCCATAAAGACAAAAAACTTAAAATCCAATCAACTTCAAATTGTCTTCTACAGCTTCTTTGAATTTGGACCAGTCTAAAATTTTGTTGCATTGGAATGAGTTTAGATGGGACCAATTGTGCACTAAAACAGACCAGACCTGGTCAGAAAGGGAGCCACTGTGTGTTTTTGAGGGCCATTATCACGATGGTTTCCTTTAAATTGAACACTGCACTAAACAGAATGTTCCCTTTTCACATGACAGGCTGGATTTAATTAGAGATATGTATCCAATAATCTCAAAAGCAGGGTAAAATTAAATTCTGTTTCATTTCCATCAAACATCTGATGTGGAATGCTGCAACGAAGTATGAAATAATTATGTATTAATTTTAGCTTAAGTTTTCGAAGAGAACACTTTATGCAGATACCTGTCTTAGAATTAAGAGCAAAATTTTTGACAGTTTGAATCAGCAAACAGTTTGTAAAAATGTTGTGTTGTCTGAGAAAGAATGAATATGAACTTGATGAAGAAGGCAAAACAAAGAAACAAAAAGGAAAAAAGAAACATGGAAGTCAAGGGGAAGAGAAAGCTAAGGTAAATGGTGATAGTGCTCTAAATGAAGTTATTGAACCTCCAATTGAGATAAAAGTGACTGAAGCTGTTGAATGCGAGAAACAGCTTGAACTTTCAAAGGAGAAAGCTGGGAACCAGGAGAACTGTGAAATAAAGGGAGATGATTCTAATGTATCTCCTGATGAAAAGGGAGATGACTCCCATCCACCAAAGGGAAATCCCCAGTTCGCTTCCCAGATAAGTTTCACTAGTCAGTCCAGTTTACGGGAAGACATTTATCGAAGCCGTGAGAAATTTTTCACAACTAGTTATCCATTTGATGATTCTCTTTCGCAGGGTGATCGCAAATCCGTATCCTCAACTGACGAGAGATTTGCAATACATCAGAGCAAACTTCGTACTCTCAACTTCCATTCAAAGTACAGTGCAATACCGAAGGTAACCAACGAAGACGAGTTATCGCCGGAAGAGATGGAAGCCGTGGTGAGCAGACTAGAAAGTGTTGCTGTGAGATTAGAATCCCTTGCTGCTGCAGGAGTTAAACCTGCCTCTGGTGGTGGTGGGTCAGCACCTCCTCCTTCAGGTATAGAACTCCAGATTATCCCATTAAGCCATTCCCACACAATCCATACTTTTTTATTTCCCTGAAGAAAAGAGCTTTGGAAAGCATTGTGGAAAATGAAGAAATTGCTTTTATCAAGCAATTTCTTCATTATCCACAAGGATTTATTTCCAAAAAGACAAAATGTGATTTTAATTCCATCTACTTGAAATTGTCGTCTGTAACCTTTTTCAATTTGGACTGGTCTAAAATTTCACTGTGGGAATGGGTTAATTACCAAAATTTTAGACTTGTCCAAATTGGAAAAGGTTGCAGACAAGAGCTTAACTTAAAGCTTGTGTGAATTTTGAAAATAAGTAGCAAAGAGTAAAGAAAACATTGCTAGAAAAGCAGCTGGAGGCTAGGAAAGGATGTAATGGTAGTACTGGTGTAAGAAATACCAGGAATCAATTAATTGTTAGGTGCTCCAGCCACCAGTGAAATACTGTCAAAAGCGTTGTTCAATCAATCAATCAATCAATCAATCAATCAATCAATCAATCAATCAATCAATCAATCAATCAATCAATCAATCAATCAATCAATCAATCAATCAATCAATCAATGTTCTTAATCTTGAACCATCTTACCTACAACCAACTTCATATAATTGTTGCCATTGATCAAATGAAGTGCTCTATTGTTTTAGGTCATGTAGATCATAGGTCATTATTCAACTTTGATTGAAAACCGGTTTCAGCGCTTTAACCTTTTCCTGTTTTTCCAAAATTTTAGACCCGTCCAAATCCATAGCTTTTGCATACGAAAATTTAAAGTTGATTTTATTGGAAAAATAACCATTCAGTTAGGGTAGAAAATATTTTGGAATAAGAAGTGACAAGCAATTTCTTCTTTTCTATAATATTATTTCAATATAATTATAAATACATGGGGACATAAAAACCAGGGATTAAACAGGAAAGGGTTTACTTATAAGCCATTTGACTAAGGGTTTTGAAACTATACAAATTATCGATAACCTAAAAGGTGCCAAATTGTTTGGGGTAATACAGGTCAAAAGTCAACTGTGCCATTTAACCCATTCCCACACGACAAGCAATTTCTTCATTTAAACAACCAGAATTTTGAAAAAATCTAAACTTTCAGAAACTTTAAAATGCTGTCTGCAACTCCTTTGAATTTGAACCAGTCTAATATTGCACTGTATGGGAATGGGTTAAGTGACCAAAATGTTGGAAGGGGATATAAATTAACTCTGCGACAATTCTAGATTTTGTGTTAATTTTTTTTAGGACCAGCAGCACCTTTTGTAACAGCTTTTGACGAATTGCTAAAAGGAAATTTTGCCAAATTCCTCGAACTAAGCAACAAAATTGGTGGAGACGTTCAAACACAGGTAAAGAACTTATACAAATAAATTTTCTATAGAGTCTGATTAGCCGTTCCCTATTCAATCCCTGGTTTTTACATCCTGGTGATTTTATAATTAAGAAAACATTGTAGAATAAAAGGAAATTACTTGTAACAAGCAATTTCTTCTTTTTCCACAGTGTTTTCTACTCCCCACCCATTAGCTCCGACAGGAAGTTCCATTTCCATTTTAAACAGCGTTGTTTTTCAAAATTTATGGCCAGTAGCATGTAACAAAAAAGTAAGATGGTTGGTGGATGACCAAAATTTCGTAACTACAACTTGAATAAGCTATAGTTACGAGGTTTAAGTCGCCAAACCAACAATAAAGGTAAACAAAAATGGCGGCTAATGTTGGAGTTAATGAGCTCATGGAGACGTTCAATCTGACTAATCATAATGCCATTTGCATAATAAGTGTGGCCTCTATAGTGCTTTCTTTGTTTTCTATCTAAAGGCTATTATTTTGACCCTATCCTGATGAAACATGGTCAAAATTACTGTTAGGTCATTAGAATGAACCTCATTGAAAATGGGAAGGTTCAATTGGCCAACAATGGAATTAGGGGCCTGAAGGACATTATTTTAGTTTGCACTGTCAGGTCCACATTTTTAGCTCACCTTAGCAAGAAGTGCTCATGGTGAGGTATTTTGGCTGTCAAATTCATCTTATAACCAAATCGGGGTTAAAAGGGACATGCAGGTTATATAGACCAAGATCAAACTGCACATAATGTGCTGGCTGATCTTTGTCTATACCTTGTGCCAAGCAGGAATATTCTGGGTGCTAGGTGCCAATCTGTGTATAGTACTGTTGAAAGTGTTGCTACACCCCAATCAATGAATCAATCATTCAGTCAAAGCAAGCATGCAAGAGTGTATTTTTCAGTTTATTTATGGTCGCAGCAAGCTTATGTCAGTAAAACCCATTCCCTTTCAATCACACATTTTTATGGGCCAAAGAAATGTAGGTATTGCAAAATAAAAAAGAACCAAGGTAAATTGTGAATTTTAATTGTAAAGTTTGAGATATGAATGTTGAAGTTTTCCTCCAATGAATATTCATTAGCCTTGCATTTGAATGACACCTGTCTAATAAGTCGAATAAACACACACAAAAAAACAAATTACTAAGTAATGGCTAATTTAACTGGTGAAATTTTACACTCTAGAGAAAAAATATGTCATTGAGTCTAAATTACATATTATTCATAAACCATTGTCACAATTTGAAAAGAGACTCTTTGAGGGACATTTTGTAGAACTCTTGCATTGAATAGGGTTAATTTTGTAAATTCAACCAGCTCAATGGGCATGTAATTAGGATTGTTTGTAAATAAATGATTCCATTTAACCCTGTCCTTTTTAACACCCCTCTAGAGAAAACCTTTGGAAAACATTGTGGAAATGAAGGAATTGCTTGTATCAAGCAAGTTCTTCATTATCCACAGTGTTTTCTATTCAAAAAGATGAGTAGAAAAAAATCCATCAACTTGAACTTGTTGTCTGCATCTATTTTCATTTTGGTCTAAAATTTTGTTATGTGAGAATTGGTTAAAATATTAGTTTCCCTTTATTGGAAGAAGATTTTGAAGTTAAAATTACTATGAAACAATGTAATTTCCTCATTTTCCACAATGCTTTCCCAATTACTTTCTTGAGGGGTGCCAAAAAGCGTCACTGTGTGGGAATGGGTTAAATGAAAGATAAATTGATCTTACATGAAAAGAAATGATTATCCTTTATATATTTGGAAGGTAGATAATCTGTCAGTATCTACCCATGAGACTGTCAAGGTCATCGGTAAAGGTCAATTAGCCAAATCAATTATCTGAAGCCAAGCCTAGTTTGCCCAGTGAATAATACTCTGTTATTAACCCATTCTTACACAGTGACACTTTTGGACGCCTCTTGAGAAAAACAATTGGGTAAACATTGTGTTAAATGAAGAAATTGCTTGTTACAAGCGATTTTCTTCTTTTTCCACAATATTTCTACCCAGAAAAATGAAAAAATTAAAATTTCATCAACTTTGAATCATTGTCTGCAATTCCTTCCAATATGGACCAGTCTAAAGATTTGTTGTCACACAATGATGCTTTTGCCGCCCCTCAAGAAAAACAATTCGGAAAACTCGTAAAAGTACACAATGTTTCCTACCCAAAAGTTGAAAAATCCTAAAATTCCATAAACTCCACATTGTCGTCTGCAACTCCTTTCAGTTTCGAGTAGTCTGAAATTTTGTTGTGTAGTAATAGGTTAATCCTGAGGAAGTAAGTTTGAAACCCAGCTCAGCCAACATTCTTTCCCACATTTGATACAATTCAGATTGACATTCCTCATTTTTAGCTCGGCTGTTATTGCAGAAAACCCGAGGTATTGCGATAGCCTTGTGTCGTCGTTGTTGTTGTTGACGTTTTGGTGCGAAAACTTTGACATTTTGTGATATCTCTGGTTCTACTAAAGACATTCACTTGAAACTTGGCACACTTGTTCACTATCAAGAGAACAACCTATGCTATCAAGGGGGATAACTCTAGATGCATTTTGTCCACTATTTAGCACCCAACAGTCGAGCATAGGCACCCATAGATGGTGCTATTAATATTTCTAGTAAAATATCAACATTCCTGACAAAAATGGACACGTCAGAAAAAAATCTGTATCTGACAGTATCAAATACAGTTCTATGTTATAGAGTCTAAGATGATGTCATTTTCATACTGTAGATGACGTTATAATGTGAATGAACATTATCAGAATGGTAAAGGAGAATGGAAATACGTGTACAGATTTATACAGATTGTTTATTATTATAGCCCCACAAAACGAATGTTTTCGGGAGGTATACTGGAATCAGCCTGTCCGTCTGTCTGTGTACAAAATACTACCAATTTTGAGTTGTGAACTCCTCCTTCAGTTTTGTTTCAATACCATTGAAACTTTATACAAACATTAACCACATGTTGAAGTTTTGCAAGACGCAATATTGAAATCTTAATTTCCCCCGGTTCAAGAATTATTTCCCCTTGAACTTAGACATTATTTATGATTTGTAGACATATACAGCTAATTATACTACCAATTTTGTGTTGCGAACTCCTCCTTCAATTTTGCTTCAATACCATTGAAACTTTATACAAACATTAACCACATGTTGAAGTTTTGCAAGACGCAATTTTGAAGTCTTAATTTCCCCAGGTTCAAGAATTATCTCCCCTTGAACTTAGACATTATTTATGCTTTGAAGACATATACAGCTAATTATACTACCACTTTTGTCTCGCAAACTCTCCTTTCTAGAAAAGCAAGGTCAGTAGCTGTGTCCTTGTCTTGTTAAAGCTCTAATTACACTGAAAGTACTTGCAGGCGGTATTAAGTCACATACTGTGACAAGTTCTAGTTTCATCAATTTTATTTAAAAAAAATGTAAGCATGTAATAAATGGAATATAGCATTACTATAGTAATACAATATCTTGTATTTTCCTTTTCACTCCGGAGGAAAATTTGATAATCCACAAGACCTGTGGTCTTTTGAAATATCAAAATTTCTCTCTATAGCAAAAAGTAGATACAAGATGTTGTATCTAGCGTACATAATGTTCCCCGTGTTTCACAAATGGGTGATCCATACATAGTAGGTGTATGAGACTTATGCAGCGGTTAACTCTGATTGGATATTGTGGTTGTACTGGTGTGAGAAACTACAGCCATGGTTAGGTGCCAGGATGTAAATAAGATTCTATTGAAAGTGGCTTTAACCCATTACCAGATGGCAAAATTTTAGAATGGCCAAAATTGAAAGACAATGCAATTTGAATGTTATGAAATTTTGGGGTTTTTCAACTTTTTGGGTAGAAAACATTGTAGAACAAGCAATTTCTTCATTTTCCACAATGTTTTCCAAAGCTTTTTCCCTTTTGGGCGTCTAAAAGCGTCACTGAGTGGAAATGGGTTAAAACCTAATATATATGCATTAACAAACCAATTGAGTTTCTGAAGAATTGGGCATTACAGGTTCACATATATTTTCCTATTTTCAGGCAAACATGGTAAACCTAGCTTTCAAGGCAACCAGAGATTTTCTTGAGGTAGCTTCTAAAAGTAAAAAGCCTGCACTTGTAAGTAACATTTGAGGATGCACTTGTAACTTAACATTGCCAATTACTACCAGCCTATTCAAGATACAATGCTCATATTTAGCATGATGATACATTTCCATAATACACATCTCCTCATGTCAAGGTCAAGTGATAAGGTCAAAATCACATACTAAGGTCAAAAGTTCAGTCCTGTTGAGGGGGCATTGTGTTTCACAAACACATTTTGTTTGGATTAATTTAGATGTGGATCAAATGACTTTGAATGATATTATCTCTCTCAAAGGCTAATGTATCTAGCATTTGCTAGTATGAGTTACACACCAAGAAGGTGGTTTATTGTTACAGAAGATGGTGCAAGGTACAGGGAACAGCTACTTTTGTGCCCGACCTTGGTGTAAAGTACATTGATTGCTTATCGTGAAACAGTTGTAACTGCCTAAATGTTAATAGGCAGTTACAACTGTTTCATGCTGACAAAAAAGTCCATTGTAAACAACATGAGTTTCTCATATTTTTAACCCCTACCTACAAAGAAAAGGGTTTTTATATTGGCTTCACCATGTCTGTCTGTCTGGCTGTCATTTTATCTGTCAGTCCTTTTCATTTCTGTGAATCTAATTCTGGTACCAATTGAGCTACTACAACTATGAAACTTCATACAATTGTTGATAAGGATCCGAGGAAGTGCCCTCCTTTTTTTGAGTCGGGTTGGCTAAAAGTCAAGGTCACAAATGAACTTATATTGAAACCGTTTCCATGCTCTTTCTCATAAGCCATTTGACCTATGACTTTGAAACTTTATACGAAATGTTAACCAGGACCTAAGGAGGTATCTTATTGATTTTGGGACTAATTCAAAGGTCAGATATGATACTTAATTAGCAAAATGCTAGATTGGCTTTGGAACAATTCTAATTCTTATATTATGGTATCTTCATCAATATACATCAACTAATGCCAAGGACAAGGCTTTCTGATCTGATAAAGGTCAACTGTTTTAGTTACTTGGGTACCAATGTTTCACAATTACATCTCGTTTTATTTCAGAATGACTTGCAAGGACTACTAAAGCCTATATCGGAACAAATTTCTGCTATTCAGGTAAGTGTTTACAGATTTCTTGATACACATAGTACTCTTGGGTGACTGTAGTATGAATTCTACAATGTGACATTAATTTTTTTCATCCTGAAAGGAAACTTTGACAAAGGTCAGACTGGTCATTTGTGCAGTCAGATCTTTGTCAACACTGCCTGTTTGTACCATTAAGCTGGGTGTTTTAACCCTTGTCATGCTGAACTCGGAATATTCCTACTTTGGCAGGAGGTAAAGACATAAGAGTAATCTGATCTTAGTCTTCACCAAATTTGGCCTTTAGCTCACCTGAGCACAACGTGCTCAAGGTGAGCTATTGTGATCAGTAATTGTCCGGCGTCCATCCGTCTGTCTGTCCGTAAAAAGTTATAAAAAAATCTTCTCCTCCTAAACCATAAGGCCTAGAGCTTTGATATTTGGTACGTATCATCACCTATTGACCCTCTACCAAAATACTTCAAAGAATAACCAAATTCTGAAAATTAGCCCTTTTCTGTGCGATTCCTGATTTTACAAAGTTAGAAGGAAATCTTTGAAAACCTTCTTCTCCCAAACCATAAGGCCTAGAGCTTTGATATTTGGTGTGTATCATCACCTATTGACCCTCGACCAAAATACTTCAAATTACTGTACTCTAGAAATTAACCCTTTTCTGTACGATCCCAGATTTTACAAAGGAAATCTTAAAAAATCTTCTCCTCCTAAACCATAAGGCCTAGAGCATTGATATTTGGTATGTATCATCACCCATTGACCCTCTACCAAAATATTTCAAAGAATAACCGAATTCTGAAAATTAGCCCTTTTCTGTGCAATAATTGCTGATTTTACAAAGGAATAAAGAAGGAAATCTTTGAAAGTCTTCCTCTCCCAAACCATAAGGCCTAGAGGTTTGATATTTGGTATGTATCATCACCTATTGACCCTCTACCAAAATACTTCAAAGAATTACTGTACTCTTGAAATTAACCCTTTTCTGTGCGATCCTAGATTTTACAAAGGAAATCTCAAAAAATCTTCTCCTCCTAAACCGTAAGGCCGAGAGCTATGATATTTGGTATGTATCATCACCTATTGACCCTCTACCAAAATACTTCAAAGAATTACCAAATTTTGAAAATTAGCCCTTTTCTGTGCGATCCCTGATTTTACAAAGGATTAGAGGAGGAAATCTTTGAAAATCTTCTTCCCCCAAACCATTAGGCCTAGAGCTCTGATATTTGGTACATATCATCAGCTAATAACCCTCAACCAAAATACTTCAAAGAATTACTGTATTCTGAAAATTAGCCGTTTTCTGTACGATCCCTTCTTTTTGATAGGGATAAAGAATGGTATCTTTGAAAACCTTCTTCTCCTAAACCATTAGGCCTAGAGCTTTTATATTTGGTATGTATTGATGTCTATACTTCAGAGCTTTGCCTTATTCAGGAAATTAGGGTTATATGGTGGAATCATCAATATACCTAGGATTAAAAGAGAAAATCCTTAATCATCTTCTCCAAAATAATTAGACAGAGGGCTTTGCTATTTTGTATAAATCATAAATCCATGAACTATCATACTCAGGGGAGCGATTTAGGACCATCATGGTCCTCTTGTCTGTTGGAGTTGTTCGTAGACTTTTAATTTCAAAATGAATATTGATAGACAGCCCTGACTGTCAGTGCTTTCACCCCTTTGTCATGCAATGAAACCCTTGTCATGCTTAACCCGGAATATTTCAGTTTTAGCAGGAGGTATAGACAAAGATCAGACTGCACATAGGTGCAGTCTGATCTTTGTCTACACCTCCTGTCTGTCCTTTTGAAACCAGAGCAGTTTATGAAATTAATTTTCAAAAGAAAACTGAACAGCAAGTACTACCAGTGCCTTCAGTCCTTTGATTATTGTTTAATTCTGAAAAACATTGATTTGAATGCAATGCTGACAGGATTTATATTCAGCGTCACAACGGTTAATAAAATGCGTCTACATGATACCATTTTACTTGAAATAAAGTGCGCATGCCATAGGGTTATCAATTATCTCTTCATGAAAACTCTCTAAACAAAGAACAAGGTTATTTTTAGCTCGACTGTTTTCCGAGAAAACCCAAGGTATTGCTTTAGGTGGCATCTCACTAAAATGTCCTCCTATATAAACACATGTAAATTCCACATTTTTGCCGAACTGTCACAGGTTCCAAAATATTCCTTGAGATGTAACTGCAGTCAAAGTGTATCTATAACACAATGGTATCTTGAAATATCTGTGTTTGACCCTACCATCACCGATTGGATTTTTCACAAAATCATGTCAAACACACGTACCGTGTTAAATTCCAACCAAAAGCAGTCGACACAATGACATCAACTTGGGAGTCATCAGCATCCATACACAAGAAATAGTCCTGGAAAAGAGAGCATTTTATAGCTCATTTTTTGCAAGACATTGTATTTCAAAAGATCTGGTGACAATAACAAGACAAAAATACCTATTTAATGCACCCTGCCTTCTTGAAAAGGGCTTAATAATTTTTCTTAATGGACTACTTTAGGGTACAACCACAACCACCCGGAAGTACTTTGCTGGGTGACCTTACTCCTATAGCCTTGTTGTTGTTGTTGTCGTCTTGTGAAAACTTTGACATTTTGTGATATCCAACACAATGAGTGGTTTTAGCGTGGCTTTTGGAGAAAACCCGAGGTATTGCTATACCCTTGGTGTTGTAGTTGTTGATGTTTTTGTTGTCATGCAAAAACTTTGACATTTTGTGATATCTCTTGTTCTACTTAAGGCATTCAGGTGTGACTTGGCACACTTGTTCATTAACAAAAGAGGAACCTATACTATCAAGGGGGGTAACTCTAGATGCATTTTGTCCTCTATCCAGCACCCAACAGCCGAGCGTAGGCACCTGTAGGCGGTGCTCTTATTATAAAAGTATTGTTATTAGGGAGTGGATAAAAGGGAGGGATGACATTAGTCTGTCACAATGCAATTGAGACACTGTTCAAACTGGCAATAAACCTCAAAACATTTAATACTTCTTTAACCCATTACTACACAATGACACTTTCTGACTACCCCTATAAAAAAGGCTTTGGAAATCATTGTGGAAAATGAGGAAATTGCTTGTCACAAGCATATTCTTTATTATCCAGAATTTTTTCTGCCCAAAAAGACAAAGATTTTTAAAATTTCATCAACTTGAAAATGTCGTCTTCAACTTCTTGGAATTTAGACTAGTCTATATTTTCTTGTATGATAATGGGTCAAGGGAGTTAACACACTGCTTCTTTTAGAACATTTGCAACAAGAGTTACCTAGCTTGTAAGGTGAGATTGAAATAGGCTTTTTAGTCTAAGGGAGGGGATACACCTTTACTTTTAAAACAAATTATGAAATGAATTATATAGCTCATTGGAGAATGAATGTTTTCATCACTTTAGTTGAGTATACGCAAGAAATTGAATAGATCAGTTGTCTTCCACAGAATGAAAGATTAATTGACTTTAAGCAGAAAACCAAGAATTATTCCTACGAATTTTTTTTAGACTGATCGAAGTTGAAAAAAACTGAAGATTACAATTTTAAATTGATGGATTTTTTTTTTGTATTTTTGGATATAAGACATTGTGGATTGCAAAAAGCAATTTTGAAATTTTCTGAAATTTAGCCCATTTCTGTGTGATCCCTGATTTTACAAAGGAATAAAGAAGGAAATCTTTGAAAATCTTCTTCTCCCAAATCATATTGCCTAGAGCCTTGATGTTTTGAATAAATCATCATCCTTTGACCCTTTACTTTAATACTTCATAGAATTACCATACTCTAAAAATCGGCCCATTTCTGTGCAATTCCTGATTTTAGATAGGAGTAAAGAAGAATATCTTTGAAAATCTCCTCTTAAACTATTAGGCCTAGAGCTTTGATATTTGGTATGTATTGTTATCTATTGACCCTCTAACAAATTACTCCAAAGAATAATCATATTCAGGAATTTTGGGCTATATGGTGGGATCTTCAATATACACAGGATTAAACATGAAAATCCTTAAACATCTTCTCCAAAATAATAAGACAGAGGGCTTTGGTATTTTGAATATATCATAAGGCCTTGAACAATCATACTCAGGGGTGTAAAAAAGTGGCATTGTGTTGGAATTGGTTAAGTAAAATGAATGAAAGTAGAGCAGAATGTACCAAAACAATGAATGTTTTTATGCCTCTGCATTGATAAAATTGTCTCTGTTTGTGGCGGCACATATCCTTTCTGACATTTGTCACTCACCAAGGGGTGGATAATCGTAAGCCTTAGTGGGATAGCAGCTGGAGCTAAGAAAGAATGTAATGGTGGTACTAGTGGGGGATAATACAAGGAATCCTTCATTAGGTGATCCAGCTGCTACAATACAACTGAAAATTATTTAAAGCAGCATTAAACTTCATTCAAACAAACAAATCTCTCTGTTAGTCAATTTGTTTGTGTGTTTGTTTAGCAACAAATAACCTTTGATATTGGCCAGAACAACTACATAAAAAATATGAGGGCTTTCATAATTCACAAACATGTATTCAATTTTTGCTGCCGAGTTAAGTTTGTATGAAAAGGTGAAGGTCATTTATTTAATCCATTCCCATACAGTCCCACTTTTTGGCACCCTTGAGAAAAATGCAATTTCCTTTTCTTCATGTTTTCTACCCCCAAAGACAAAGATTTTTGAAATTCCATTACAGTAACATATAAAATGTAGTCTGCAACTTCTTTCAATTCGATATCACAATAATGTCCCTTGGGGGACTGTTTCAACGCTATATATAATCACTCTAATTTTCAATATTTTGGCAAAAAAAGCCGTTATCAAGAAAAAGAAAATAAATCTTATATCTGGAATATAACTTTAAGATCACTCACTATAGCTATTTTATTTTATGATAGGTTAACCCATTCCCACACGACGATGCTATTTGACATCACTCAAACAGCTTTGGAAAGCATAGTGTAAAATGAAAAATTGCTTGCAAAAAGTAATTTCTTCTTCATTTTTCCACATTTTTTTTCTGTCGAGAGTTGAAAATCTAAAATTTCATTAAATTTGAATTGTTGTCTGCAACTCCTTTCAATTTGGACCAGTCTACAATTTTGCCATCTGCTATTTGGCTAAGTGAAGTTATCCATGATAAATTCAGAGGATTGTTGAGAATGGTGTTAAAGCTCATAGAAACAAAAAGAGCTAAATTTTCCTTATATAAAGAATTTACACCAACTGTTTGAAACTTGTTTCACCTTAAGCTTTCCTCAATCAACAAATTCAGTCAAAGGGAAATAATCTGCTTGTTGTAGTGGAGATAGTAAAAGCAGAGTTTTCTGTCTTGATTGGTTCTTTTGTTTGGGGGGGGGGGGGATTTTGATAAAGGGGCGAAATATCTATGAACCTTTACCAGACAATAAAGTGGTCCAAATTGAAAGAAGTTGCAGACCCATTTCAATGTGTACTTAATTGAAAATACATGCTATTTAAGATAGGAATTATCCTGAGAAAAAGAGAAATTACTTGTCACATAAAAGGAGGGAATAATTAGGGAAAGGTTGAATGACAATGGAACCAGATAAGAACAAGCAATACAATAGATACATTTCTTTCTGGTTTGAGAAATGACAAGAAACCATTGAAAAAAATGGCAAGGACTAGAATGTCTAGAAACACTAGAATTTTCAAAATTTCACCTACTTGAAATTGGTATTTGGTACTTCTTTGAAATTGGACCAGTCTAACATTTTGTTGTATGTTAATGGGTTAAGATGCAACAACATGGTTGGTAACATATGATAGGGAGCAAAGTTCAAATTAGGGACCTACTTGGATTTACCGAATTTATAGGCACAAGCTATCTACATCGTGGTTTATGACTAGATTTATTTTAGGACATTTGTTTTAGAAAGTAAATTCAGGTGAGCAATCTTGGTCCTCATCTTGAATTTCAAAATTGTCTTGATTATATTTCCAGCAATTTCGTGAAGATAACAGAAGAAGTAAACAGTTTAACCATCTTTCTGGTATATCTGAATCTATTCCAGCTTTAGGATGGGTAGCAGTGGTAAGTTTCTGACTTAAAATTTAAAAAAAAACATCTTTAATCTCTATAAAATAACAGAGTTTTTATGCCCCGTATCGATATCGATCAAGGGCATATTGTTTTACCGGTGTCGGTCTGTCTGTCTGTCTGTCTGCAAAACTTAACCTACCAACTAAACATTTTCCTATAACTTAAACCCTAATTAAGTTACAATGCTGGGGAAGGTCATTTCATTAAGGTCAAGGTCAAAATTTTAACCCTTTTCCCTAAAAAAAAGAAAAAAAAAGAACAATAAATTCACCCGTTTCTAAAGAATTCCTGTCTCCGGGGCATAGTGTTTCACAAACACAGGCGGCCGTCATAGCGCAGTCGGTAGCGCGCCAGACACCTAATCTTCAATCATGGGTGTCATGGGTTCGATCCCCGGCGGCGGCACATATTCTTTCCGACAACTGTCTCTCACCAATGGGGGGATAATCGTAAACCTAAGTGGTATAGCAGCTGGGGGCTAGGAAAGGATGTAGTGGTAGTACTGGTGTGAGAAATACCAGGAATCCATTGTTAGGTGCTCCAGCCGCCGCGATATGACTGAAATACTGGTAAAAGCGGCGTTAAACCCCATTCAATTAATCATTCACAAACACATGTCGTTTAAATGGCAAACTCCTTCAAGTATATATGTGCCACTTTGCAAAGCTATTGTCTGGCTCATGGATATATACACATGATTATACATTAGCAGATCTAGAGTTTAATTGGTCAAAATTGAAATAAGTTGCAGCTGACGTTTCAACTTGGTCTGATATTGGAAAATAGGTGCCAAATAGAATAGAAAACAACGTGAGAAAATTTACGAGCCATTTTTTCTTTTTGTGGTTTTCCATGATTGTATCTCTTCAGGTTGTCAGAAAGTATTGTTAAACATGGTAATTTATCTCTAGTTAACCCATTACCATACATCAAAATTGTAGACTGGTCCAAATTAAAAAGGGTTGCAGAGGACAAATTCAAGTTCATGAAATTTTAGATTTTTTCAACTTTCTGGGTAGAAAAACATTGTGTAAAATGAAGAAATTACTTGTTACAAGCAATTTCTTCATTTTTCACAATGTTTTCTTCATTGTTTTTCTTGAGGGGAGTCAAAAGGCGCCATTTTATGGGAATTATGAGTAGTTTGCCTAAATTTGATGAGTAGCAGTTAGCTCTTATTGAATGTTGTGGTAGCACTGGTGTGAGACTTTTCAGGAAGCTGATGTTAGGTGCACATGCTGTCAGGATATAACTGTAATACAGTCAGTCTTGCTTAAGCAACAAACTCGATTTATCCTTTCTTGGTTTTAGCTCACCTGAGCATGAAATGCTCTAGGTGAACTTTTGTGATTAGTCATCGTCCGGCGTCTATCTGTCCATTCACAATTACAAACAAAATTCTTTTCCCCTATCATAGCCATTGAATTTCAACCAAACTTCACAGAAATGATCCGTAGGTCATGCTCTTTTAAAATACTCCAAAGAATTGAAATTCATGAGGAGCTCTGGTTGCCATAGCAACCAGGAGAAAAAACTTCTACTCCCCAACCTTAAGGCCTAAGGCTTTTATATTAGGTGTGTATCATCATCCATTGACCCTGTACCAAAATACTTCAAAGAATTGGCATACTCTGAAAATTAGCCTTTTCTGTGCATTACCTGATTTTACATAGGAATAAAGAAGGAAATCTTTGAAAATCTTCTCCAAAACCATTAGGCCTACAGCTTTGACATTTGGTATGTATCAATAGCTATTGACCCTCTATCAAAATACTCAATGAGTTATCATACTCTGAAAATTTAGCCCTTTTCTGCGCGATCACTGATTTAACATTGGAATAAGGAAGAAAGTCTTGCAAACCATAAGGCCTACAGCTTCAACATGTGGAATGTATTGATACCTATTGACCTTCTATCAAAATACTTCAAAGAATTACAGTACTTTGATAATTTTCCCTTTTCTGTGTGATCCCTGATTTTACATTTAAATAAAGAAGGAAATCTTTGAAAACCTTCTTCTCCCAAACCATAAGGCCTAAAACTTAGACATTTGGTACGCATCAATACCTATTGACTGAATATTTAAAAAAAATTCAAGAATTACCTTATTCTGAAAATTAGTGGGATATTGTAGGATCTTTGATTAATCTAGGGTTAAAGGAGAAAATCTTCAAAAATCTTCTCCAAAATATTTAGGCTTAGAGTTTTGATATATTGTATATATCACATATCCTTGAGCCATCATACTCAAGTAAACAATATAAGACCCTTATGGTCCTTTTGTTTTGAAATTTTAGGCTGGTCCAATTTGAGAAAGGTTGTAGATAACAATGAGAACTGGTTTAAATTTGAAATGAAACCATCCTATGTCATAGAAGATATTGTGGGAAAAAGAGAAAATGCTTAATAAAGTAAATGAGACAATTCTAATGAGTTCTAATAACACAGGATTCAGCAAGAAATTTGCTATTCATCATAATCATGTCACAAAAATGTAATTGACAACCATTACAATACAGTCACTGAAAACTGTGTAGGAAAAGGAGAAAATGTTTGTAAAAAGCAATATCTCTATCTCACGTTTTCCTCCCTATTTGGCAATAATTATTTTACCAATTTCCAGTTTAAGTGCAACTTGAAATGTAATCTGCAATTTCTTTCAATTTGGACAAGTCTAAAATGTTGTTGTCTTGAAATGTGCTAAGCAACCACTTTTAGGTCATCTCTTCAATGGTTGATTTAAACAAGTTTTACTGTACTGATGAAAGTGGTTCTCAACTTAATACAAATGATCTTGTCATTATTTGCTCGGCTGTTTTCGGAGAAAACCCCTGGAATTGCTATGACCTGGTTCTCCCCTTCGGCCACATCTGCATTTGCCTCGTCGTCTGAAAACTTTGATGTCTTCTTATATCTCTGTTATTACGGAACACGTTCAGTTGAAACACAGAATATATGTTGGCTATCGAAAAAGCAATCTGTACCACCAAGGGGGATAAGTCTTAATACATTTTTGAAAAAAAATGTGCTTCTTTTTTTTACTTAGTTTTACCATCTATTAACCCTCTCCAGTTTTGAAAAGTTTTATACCTGTCCAAATTCAAAGGTTTTGAAGATGAAAAAATTATAGAGGATTTAATTTGAAAAACAACCATTCAGTTGGGTAGAAAATATTGTAGAAAAAGAAGAAATTGCTTGTTACAAGGTTGAGCGAAATATAAAATTCAAGCAATTATAAGCAATTTCTTCTTTTTCTTCAATGTTTTCTAAAAAAATCACGGGATTTTAAACCAGGGATTGAACAGGACAAAGTTAAGTACTTGTACAGCTGAGCGTTGGCATTCGCATGCGGTACTCCTATTTTTCTTCAGGAGCCGACACCAAAACCCCACGTCAAAGACATGCAAGATGCTGGAATGTTTTATACAAACAGAGTTCTGAAAGACTTTAAAGGAGTGTAAGTATAGTCAGGTTGATCTGAGTCTTATCTTAGTGCATGACTAGAAATGACCAATCACGGCTATCAATCAAATGACCAGTCAACCAATGAAATCATTTATTCATATAAGAATGAGTTTTAAACCCCTAAATTGGCAGTTTTGTTAATCTTCTTTGTTTGTTTGGCAACTTATTTAAGCTGTAGTTACAACGTTTAGGTCACTAACCAACTTTACAACTTTTTCGTTGCATGCTACTGGCCATAAAATTTGCAAAATAACGCCGTTTAAATTTGAAGCAGGACTATCTGTCTGAGTCAGTTGGCAGAACAAGCAATTGATTAAATTTTTATTATGACGCTTCAGTCAGCAAACAAATAAAAATGTTTTAGATAAATGTGAGCCATAGTTCCAAGTTCACTTCCATTTGAAACACATTGTTTAATTGGTCGATAGATTGTTTGATTGACACCTGCGATCTGTCAATTATTTGAAATGTCTGATTAACCAATTCCCACACAATCCTGCTTTTCAAGCACCCCAAGAAAAAGACTTTAGAAAACATTGTGGAAAATGAAGAAATTGCTTGTAACAAGCAATTTCTTCATTATCCACATTGTTTTTCCCCAAAAAGACAATGATTTTATAATTTTATCAACTTTAAACCCTTTCCTGTTTTGCAAATTTTTAGACTGTCCAAATTCAAAGGTTTTGCAGACAACAATTTAAAGTCAAGTTTATCTGAAAAATAATCATTCAATAGGGTTGAAAATATTGTGGAAAAAGACGAAATTGCTTGTAACAAGCAATTTCTTCTTTTTCCACAATATTTTCTCAAAAACACAATGTTTTCCTTGAAGGGTGTTGAAATTATTATTGTTAATTGAAGACTAGTCAAAGTAAAAAAAATATTGGTTTTCTTTCTAATTTCATTTTCTGTTTAAAGTGTATCATCACTGGATGACAGAAACCTTGCAAATACAGCTTATTATGGCTCTGATAACAAGGTTTTGGTCGCTAATTGACTGTTAAAAGTATATGTCTTCAAATGTAAATTATATCAGCTGGAGGCTAGAAAAGGATATAATGGTGGTACTGGTGCCAGAAATACCAGGATTCCATTGTTAGGTGCTCCAGCCGCCGCAATATAACTGAAAGATTGTTGAAAGCTGGGTAAAACTCCATTCAAACAAACAAACAAACAAATCTAATGTAAATTATATACTAACTTCAACTTCCATTAAATGGGTTGCATGTACCACCAATTTTCAGAAATTTAGCTTTGGAATATATGGAGAGAAAGGGAGAAACAGCTTATAACAAGCAATTCCTCTTCTCTCCGAGTTTCTTAACCATCATGGCTCTTAGATTTTAGCTCACCTGACCACAAAGTGATTATGGTGAGCTATTGTGATCTAGCTGTGTCTGTTGTCTGTCAACATCTTGTGTGCACTCTAGAGGCCACAGTTTTTGCACAAATGTCTTGAAACTTGGTCAGAATGTTTGTCTCAATGAAACCTCGGACAAGTTAAATATTAGGGGTCAAAAACTAGGTCACTAGGTCAAATATTAGAAATACCTTGTTGTCACATATTTTGCCTCAAATGTCTTGATATTTGGTCAGAATGTTTGGGTCAAATTCGATATTAGGTTACCGTATTTTCCCTTAATGTCCGGACAGGAAAAAATAATTAATATTTTTTGTGTCCCAAAAATTAAGGAAATTATTTTCCTTAGTGTCCGAACTTTTAGGGTTACAACTGTACTGCGGCGAAAGTCCGTCATATATATGGGTAAATGCTCACGGCGGGAGATTTACGGACGAGTCGAAGGATTTTTAAAACGCCGACAAATGTGTGATTAATCCAAAAAAATGTCTCATTTAAAGTTTCCAGTAATAGAATCCTTATAAATATCCGCGGCTAAACACTACAATAATATGAAACAGCTTTACACAGATTCACAAAAATAACATTACAGTTAAAAAACAAATAGGGCCGGGTACGCATTTGAGATGATGCAATAATTGACCTTTATCCCTACTCGATCTATTAAATATTTGATGGAATTTGTTTGTACGTAATCCGATTGAATAATGTATTTGTTCATTTATTTTCAGGTGACTGTGTACTTTTCGAGAAGTAATCTAATGGGAGGTGAAGATTCGAAAATATTTCATTAAAATAAAATTCAGAACAAATTGCATACGAGTTTATTTGTTTCGTATGGAGATCAATCCTGCGTTATATTGTTCAACCTTTACATGGTTCCAGGTCGTTATAAAATCATTATCCCCGTAGGTCGACGGAAAATACTATCACTACTGCTATATCTAGCTGTAGTCACAACATTTTTGTCGCCCATCAACTAAACAGATGTGTCTGCAACATCCAAACAAAGCATTGTATTTATACGATTCTCCGTAATGACGACGTTTTGGCAGACGATGGACGACGTCTCAAATGCGTGATTTCGTTTGGGATGTTTTTTCTGAAGTTTTATGTCATGTCCCTAAATAAATAACAAGGACTAGCTTCACTTTCAAATATTTTATTCGATAAATACAACAAATAGACAATAGATCGGCTGATACATTTCTGTGATTTTCGGCCATTACTTCTGTCTGAAAAGAAAAAAAAAAAAACAATGAAAAGAAAGGCAATAGGATACAGAATCAGAAAGCGTTCAATTCAAACACAAATAGTCGGTGGGCGATTAAATGCCGTAACTTTTCCAGGAATAAGCTGTAGTTACGACATTTTTGGTTGCCTTTCGACGGCGAAGGAAAGACAGCCATCTATACGACTGTTTTTCATTTGCGATTTTTTTTTCATCATCTTAAACATCAGATTTATGCAAAATCAATTTATGTTAAGATGGTAAAAAATCTTTCTCTGTGTTCAGATTAGAATAAGGTAAGGGTAAATCTTGGCTATCGTCCAACATTCAGCGACGCTCGATCGGGACGTCTCCACGGTGACGTGTCGAACTACTAACACTGTCCAGTTATGTAAAGCATATACACGCATCTTTTACGTGTATCGATAGACATACAGCGCTATTGCTTTACTTGTTATAAGTCTAGACATATCATGGCATGTTGACACCGAGGTCTGCTTAACCGTCTTTTACTAAATGAATCGGTCCAATTTGTAAACCATCGCCAATTGTGCGCTAGTCTAGGAAGCATGATTAAACCTCGCAATATCCGATCGTCGTCTACTAGCCCGATTTTAAATTGATTAAACACAATATGATAAATAAGAACAATGTGTCTTTCATATGAACAAGCTTTGGGTTACGACGATTTAATTTAGTAATGAAGTAACCCTTCCGTTAAGATTACTCCCGAGTCTCTTTGACTGTTCGTCGTAGTTCTTTCTATACCTTACAAGAATGTTTAGTTTTGCATAAAAAGTTTGTCCGTAGGTGTTAATTTATAATGTCACGTATTGTAAAGCTTGACTGGAATATCAACGTGTCAAACTAATTAACAGGAGATTAACTAATGGCAAACAAAGAAATACGTCTTACAGGGATATAAACGATCTCATGAATGGTTAAACAGGTAAAGTACGTCTTTTGTCATTGACAAGATTTGTACTTCGTAAGTAGGTGTCCGAAAATTTAGGGATGTCAAATCCATTCTGTGTCCGAAATTAGGGACAAAAAATAAATTATTTTTGAAAATAATTAATGGTGTCCGAAAATTTCGGGTGTCCGAACATATCGGGGAAAATACGGTATATGGGCTCAAAAACTAGGTCACAAGGTCAAATCCTAAAAATAATCTTGTGTGCACTCTAAGGCTTAAATCAAATAATATTTGGTCAAAATATTTGTTTCCATGTTATCTCGGCCAAGTTCTAGTTATGGTCTCATTGAGTCAAAAACTAGATTACTAAGTCAAATGTTAGAGATACCTTGTATGCACTCCAGAGGCCATATTTTGGCTCACAAGTCTTGATATTTGGCCAAAAATGTTTTTTCCCATGTTATCTCAGCCCAATTCAAATTTGGGTCACATAGGGTAAAAAACTGGGTCACTAGGTTAAATCTTAGAAATACCTTGTTTGCACTCCAGAGGCCATAATTTTGGCTCAAATGTCTTGATATTTGGTCAGAGTGTTTGTTTGATATCTAAGATAAGTTCAATATTGGGTTATGTGGGATCAAAAACTGGGTCACTAAGTCAAATTCTAGAAATACCTTGGGTGCACTCTAGAGGTCATATTTTGCCCAAAATCAAATGATATTTGGTTAGAATATTTGTTTCAATGTTATCTCAGTCAAGTTCAAATTTGGGTTACATGGGGTCAAAAACTAGGTTACTAGGTCAAATGTTAGTTTTCCTTGTGTGCACTCTAGAGGCCATATTTTTAGCTCAAATGTTTTGGTATTTGGTCAAAATGTTTGTCTGCATAATATCTTGGTCAAGTTTGTTATTAGGTAGGGGTTAAAAACCAGGTCACTAGATTAAATCCTAGAAATAATCTTGTGTGCATTCTAGAGGCCATATCTTAGGCTTAAATGAAATATTTCTTCTGAAGGTTTTTATGCCCCCGCATCGATAGATCGGGGGGGCATATTGTTTTACCGGTGTTCGTCTGTCTGTCTGTCTGCAAAACTTAACCTACCAACTAAACATTTTCCTATAACTTCAACCCTGATTAAGTTACAATGCAAATATTTGGTATGTAGATATGTCTCAACAAGGCGCAACTGGAAAGGTCATTTCATCAAGGTCAAGGTCAAAATTTTAACCCTTTTCCCTAAAACAAAGAAAGAAAAAAAAATCACCCATTTCTAAAGAATTCCTGTTTCAGGGGCATAGTGTTTAACAAACACATTTTGTTGTCCATTTTATCTCAGCCAAGTTCAAATTTCGGTCTCATGGAGACAAGAACTAGGTCACTAGGTCAAACCCTAGAAATACTTTGTGTGCACTCTAGAGGTCCCAATTTTGGCTCAATTGAATTGATATTTGATCAGAATGTTAGTCAAGTTCAAATTCGGGTCACATGTTGTCCAAAACTAGGTCACCAGGTCAATTCTTAGAAATATCTTGTTTTAACTTTGGAGAGCCTATTTTTGGCTCAATTGAATTGATATTTGGCCAGAATGTTTGTGTCCATGATATCTTTGCCAAGTTAGACTTTAGTTGACATAGGATCAAAAACTAGGTCACAAGGCCAAATCTTGGGAATACCTTTACCCTCCAGGGGCCACATCTTTGATATTTGGTCAGAATATCTGTTTTTAAAATATCTTAACCATGTTCAATTTTTAGTCATTTTGGGAAAAACTAGGTCAAATCTAAGGAAAACTTTGTTTTTACTCTATAGGCCATATTTTTTACTCGATTAACTGGATATTCATTCAGAGGTTTGTCTCAATAAAAATCTTTGTCAAGTTTGATATTGGGGTCAAGTACTAGGTCACAAGGTCTAATATTAAGAAATCTTCTCTCCAATTTACTTTCTACTTTTCTTGCACAAATACCTTTAAACTTGGTAAGAATGTTTGTTTATGATTTCATGGTGGAGATTTGATAATGGATCACTTTTGGCTAAAATAAAGTCACTTGTGCTATTTCACATCTATAGTCATCGACTCAGGTGATCACTTTAGGGCCAATAGCCCTCTTGTTAATTTCAGCACACCAGAATTGTCATCTGTAGCCAATTTTAATGTAGACGAATCTTAAGTTCTGTTGTCTGGTAATAGACTAACCTGGGCTTACTATGTTCTTATAGCACATCAACAGTAAAGAATCTCACAGACAATTCATTAGTGATAATTTCAGTCATTGGAATTACTGGCTTGTCATAAACAAAAGATCAAAACAATAGAAGGAATGATAATTTGTTTAGAACTAGTTAACCCTTTCCTGGATAAACCCGTGATTTTACGTCACGTTGATTTTATACTTGAGAAAACACTGTGGAAAAAGGAGAAATTGCTTATAATAAGCAATTTCTCCTTTTCCCACAGTGTTTCCTACCACATAGGGTGGTTTTATTTGGAAATGCATCCAATTTTCATTGTCGTCTGCATCCTCTTTCAATTGGGACCAGTCCAAAATTTCAAAAACCAGGAAAGGGTTAACCTGACCTTCTTTCTATTGCCTTCTTTCATAGGTAGAAGGTAGCGCATCAGACTCTCAATCATGTGGTCCAGGGTTTGATCCCGGGTCGTGGCAAATCTCCTTTCCAACATTTGTGAGCCGCCGTCATAGCGCAGTTGGTAGCGCGTCGGACTGTCAATCTAGAGGTCCCGGGTTCGATCCCGGGTCGTGGCAAATCTCCTTTCCAACATTTGTGAGCCGCCGTCATAGCGCAGTTGGTAGCGCGTCGGACTGTCAATCTAGAGGTCCCGGGTTCGATCCCCGACGGCGGCACTCATCCTTTCCGACTATTTGTCTCTCACCAATGGGTCGATAATCGTAGACCTATGTGGGATAGCAGCTGGAGGCTAGGAAAAGATGTAATGGTAGTACTGGTGTGCGAAATACCAGGATTCCATTGTTAGGTGCTCCAGCCGCCGCGATATAACTGAAAGATTGTTGAAAGCGGCGTAAAACCCCATTCAAACAAACAAACAAATTTCCAACATTTGTCTCCCTCTAATGGGTAGATAATCATAAACCTAAGTGGAATGAGCAGCTGGAGCCTAGGAAAGGATGTAGTCTAAGTGAGAAATACTGGGAATCAAAAGTAAGGTGCTCCAGCCGCTGCTATTTGACTGAAATACTGTTTAAGTGGCGTTAAACCCCATTCAAACCTATTCATTAAAAGTGTTGGTTTATGAATTTGGAAACAAGTTCTTACAACTTTTTGGTCATCAATCTGTTTTAGAAAATACAACAGTATTTGAGCCCAAGGTATGGTCCCACTCAACTCTGCCTTTTCACGCCCTTCAAGTAAAATGCTTTGGAAAACATTTCGGAGAGTTAAGAAATTGCTTGTTTCAAGCCTTTTCTTCATTATCCACAATACTTTCTATCGCAGAATTCCAACAACTTTAAAATGCTTCTTTCAATTTGGACTAATCTAAAATTTTAGGTTTGAATAATAAATGTAAACAGAAATGGATTGAGAGAAACTGAAATCGTTGTGAATTGCTATTATCAGGGTTGCAATTAAGAGGATTCCACTGTATTTACAGGGATGAAGACCAATGCGAATGGACCAAAAAATGGAATGGTACCCTGAATGACCTTATGAACTATATCAAGGAATACCATACAACTGGTGTTACTTGGAACCCACAGGTAGGTGAAGATTACCCCACCCACATTTAACTAGATGATACCTAATAATCTTATAAACCTTTCGCTGTACAATCCCTGGTTTTTACGTCTCTGTGAGCTTATACTAAAGAAAATTTTGTGAGAAAGATAAAAATTGGTTCCATAAAGCAATTTCCTCTTTTCCCAAATTATTTTCTACCCTGTAGATTGGTTACTTTTCAAGTTGCTTTCACTTGTAATTGTTGTATGCAACTTCTTTCAAATTGGATGAGACTAAAATTTTGTGGAAAGGGTAAACCATCATAAAAATTGAACAAAATGCTCAATAACTGTATTGACTGTATAGAAACTTCATTTGATCAATTCTCACACTATAATGCTTTCTGATGCTCCCCAGAAAAAAAGCTTTGGCAAAAGTTAGTGGACAATGAAGAAATTGCTTGGTACAAGCTTGGTACAAGCAATTTTTCGTTATCCACAATGTTTTCAACCTCAAAAGACTAAAATGTTTTAAGATTACACCAACTTTAAATGGATGCCTGTAACTTTTTTTTTTTTAATTTGGACCCTTCCAAAATTTTGATGTGCAGGAATGGATTAATCCAATGAACTCTTTTGTAGAAAAATCAAATATGTTTCAAATATCTGTTTGAATTTTTTGTAAAAAATATTTTCAAACATTTATGCCTTTTTGTATGTGAATTCAAATCGTGACAATAGAAAAAAATCACTTTAACCCATTACCAGGCGGCAACATTTTAGACTGGTCCAACTTGAAAGAAGTTGCAGATGATAATTTAAAGTCTTGGAAATTTTAGATTTTTTAAAATTTCTGTGAAGAAAATATTGTGTAAAATGAAGAAATTGCTTGTTACAGGAAATTTCTTCATTTTACATAATGTTTTCCCAATAGCTTTTCTTGAGGGGCGTCAGAAAGCGTCACAGTGTTGGAATGGGTAAACCCACTACCAGATGAAAAAAAAATAGACTGGTCCAAATTCAAAGGTAGTTGCAGACAACAATTCTTAAGTTATGAAATTAGAATTGTCATTAATTTCTTCTTTTTCCACTATGATTTCTAAACCATTTTTCTTGCAGACATTCCAATAGTGTCATGTGTTGGAATGGATTTAAGTGAAGTTTTATCAGTTTCTGTGCATTGAAAAGTTCTGATAAGCTTATATTTCTTGGTCAGTGCAAAACAGTTGTAACTGCGTATATGCTTGTGGGTAGTTACAACTGTTTCATGCTGACCCATTGATATAAGAATGCATAAGAAAGCATCAACTTGAATGAAACTTTCTCCTTTAACCGGAGTATTTTGAACCCTTAGCAAATTGATATTTCCCAAAACTATATCTCTTCATGGAAGGAAAGAAAGGATTAACCCATTCCCACTCAATCCCTCCTTTTTACAGCCTTTTAACAAAAATTTTTTTGAAAACATTGTGGAAAATGAAGAAATTGCTTGGATCAAGCAATTTCTTCATTATCCACAATGTTTTCTATCCAAAAAGACGAAAAAATTTAAAATTCCATCAACTTGAATTTGTCGTCTGCAGCTCCTTTCAATTTTGACCAGTCTAAAATTCCACTGTGTTGGAATGGGTTAAAAGCGAATATTTATTTGGTAAGAATGTGAATGACCAAGCAGTCTCTGCTCTAGTAAATGACAACAATTAGCCCATTACCACAACAAAACTTTAGACTAGTCCAAATTGAAAGAAGTTGCAGACGGTAGTTTTTAGCTCACCTGAGCACGTAGTGCTCAAGTGAGCTATTGTGATCGTCTTTTGTCCGGCGTCCGTCCGGCGTCCGTCATGCGTCGTGCGTCTTGTGTCGTGCGTCGTGCGTCGTCCGTCAACAATTTCTTTAAACGACATCTCCTCCTAAACCACTGGGCCAATTTGAACCAAATTTGGCAGAAATGTTCCTTAGGTGGTCCCCTTCAAAAATAGCTAAAAGAATTGAAATTCGTTAAAAACTCTGGTTGCCATGGCAACAAAAGTGAAATTTTAAAATAATCTTTAAAAATCTTCTCCTCCTGACCAAGAAGGCGTAGAGCCTTGATATTTTGCATGAAGCATCAGTATATTGACCTCTTTCAAAATAGCTAAAATCATGATCCTCAGGTCCCCAGGGGCGGAGCCCCAGGGGGATGGGGTTTATATAGAAATAAAGAACGATTTTTTAGATGACATCTCCTCTCAAACCACTGGGCCGATTTGAACCAAATTTGGCAGAGATGTTGCTTAGGTGGTCCCCTTCAAAAATAGCTAAAAGAATTGAATTCCGTCAAAAACTCTGGTTGCCATGGCAACAAAAGTGAAATTTTAGAATAATCTTTAAAAATCTTCTCCTTCTGATCCAGAAGGCGTAGAGCCTTGATATTTTGCATGAAGCATCAGTATATTGACCTCTTTCAAAATAGCTAAAATCATGATCCTCGGGTCCCAAGGGGCGGAGCCCCAGGGGGGTGGGGTTATATAGAAATAAAGAACGATTTTTTAAATGACATCTCCTCTCAAACCACTGGGCCGATTTGAACCAAATTTTGCAGAAATGTTGCTTAGGTGGTCCCCCTTGAAATTAGCTAAAAGAATTTACATCCGTTAAAAACTCTGGTTGCCATGGCAACAAAAGTGAAATTTCAAAATAATCTTTAAGAATCTTCTCCTCCTGACCCAGAAGGCGTACAGCCTTGATATTTTGCATGAAGCATCAGTATAATGACTTCTTACAAAATTGCTAAAATCATGATCCTCCAGGGGCAGACCCGGGGGGGGGGGGGGTATAGGCATGAAGCATAAGTTCACAGACTTCTTTCTTATTTCTGAAATTATAACCCATGGAAAAAGTTTCCGCTTTCAAATCGTGGCCCACTTGTTTCATGATCCTAACCTTAACATGAAATTAGACTGTTGAAAGAAAAAGAGCCTTTATCTCAGGTGAGCGCCCCAGGGCCAAAGGCCCTCTTGTTTGTAAATGGAATTTTAATAATCTTTGTCCTTTTGGATTAGAAAATATTGTGGAAAATGAAGAAATTGCTCGTAACAAACAGATTTTTCATTATCCACTGTGTTTTCCAGCGCATATTGCCTGATTGGCGTAAATAAGCAAGGTTCTGTGGAAATAGATTACCCTTTAGTCAATGTTGCATGTAAAAAAGTAAATATCGCATTAGACCATTTAGTTGTTAGGACTAATAGAAGGGTCTCCCTTGTCGATCAAAAATCGATTGACCAATTACATCATTCATTTAGACTAGAAGCGATCTTTGAATTGAACAGGATTATCCTTTTGGGAAATGCATTAACCCATTCCCACACAATAGAATTTTAGACTTGTCCAAATTGAAAGGAGTTGCAGATGGCAATTTAGAGTTTATGAAATTTTAGAATTTTTCAACCTTCCGGGTAGAAAACACTGTGTTAAATGAAGAAATTGCTTGATACAAGCAATTTCTTCATTTTACACAATGTTTTCTCAATGGTTTTCTTTGAGGGGCGTCAAAAAGAGTCACTGTGTGGGAATGGGTTTAAATCAAAGGGCTGAAAATACTCCTAGCACTTGTTGTCTGTCAATGGCTTGAAAACTAATTACATAAATACATGAAAAAATCTGGCTTTAAGAGGACAAACATGTGGTGAAGACAAAGATCAGACAACTTTTTTGCAGACTAATCTTTGTCTATAACTCCTGCTAAAACGGGACTATTCCTGGTTCAGCATGATAAGGGTTATACAATTCTATCTGGAAAACCCCCCAGATTTTTTAAATTCCATCAACTAAGAATTGACTGTATCATTTTGTCATCTGGGAATGGCTTAAATGTCTTAACTACAGCTCTTTCAAGAATTAGTTATGAAGTTTAGGTCATCAACCATATATTTGCTTCTTGGTTTATATCCCTGGCCTAAGAGATGAAGAGAATATTTTTTGTTTTCATGGAGGTATGAACCGAAAAAATAATCACACTGTATGAATAGCACCCAGTGAAAAAAGCAAAAACTTTACAGATTTTGATCCTTTTTTATATGGGACTATTTTGTGCGGAATCATACAAAATCACTGTGTGCTCAAAATTTTGTTCATGAAGTTATGAATAATTTCTTTCGACCAATCAGAACACCCGTTTTTGACAGAGGAAAGTAAAAATTAAATCATTAAATATGTTTTTTATTACCCTTGTGGAACTTCAATGTCTGAACAGTTTAATAAATACATTTTTTAGCATTGAAGCAATGTAACAACAGAACTATGAGAAAAGGAAAGAAGCATGTTAAAAGCTTTCTTTCTTCTCTGAAAATGATGACTAACCAGATCCCACATGGAAACAATTTTTGATGCCCTTAGGAAAAAAATCATAGAAAAAAAATGTGGAGAATGAAGAAATTGCTCTTTACAAGCTCTTTCTTTATTTTCCACAATGTTTTATACCCAGAAAGCTGAAAAAATCTAAAATTTTATAATCTTTTACATGTATTTGTCGTCCGCAACTCCCTTCAATGTGGACCAGTCTAAAATTTTGCCATGTGGTAACGAGTTAACCATTATGATGGGGGGAAATCCTTCATGTTGATTTAAATGCTATCTTCTGCAAATAACTTTTGACTAGAAAGTGTCTGAAATTTTGTGATTAGGTAAAAGATTGGAACCTTGTAAATGTAACCTGCTGTGGAGGCTTGGGAAATCAATCTGTGTCAATAGAAGCATTACAGACTGTATTCCATGTTTTTGCACTCAAAATTCTCAAATCTTCTGCGTGAATTATGGCAGAACCAATCTTCATCATATAGACTGCGTTCCATGTTTTTACACTCAAAAGTTGTGAATCTTTCATGTGAATTATAGCAGAACCAATCTACATCATCAATGTTTCATTTCAACAGATTTTGACAGGTTTTTTACTCCCCCAAATATTCCTTTACTTTTCTTGGCTTTTCTTTTCTGCCTTATCATAAAATACACCTAGATGTTGTCCAGTCCTTTAGTGGTGAAACAGACAGTCATTGCCACACTTTGAAGAAGAGGTGGATATTCTGATTTGCCTTTGTCCATCCTTCTATCTATGCTTCCATCTTTCTGTAACAACCTTTTTTGACACATTTCTATACCCTTTGCTATGTAATGGCGACTGGCATTAAGAGTTAAGGCTGGTGGAAGGAAACACTGATACTTTCTGACGCCCTTTAACCCATTCCCACACAGGGAAATCTTAGACCTGTCCAAATTGAAAGAAGTTGCAGACGACAATTTCAAGTTGATGGAATTTTATATTGTTTTGTCTTTTTGGACAATGTTTCTACCCAGAAAGCTGAAAAAATCCCAAATTTTAGAGACTTTAAATTGTTGTCTGCAACTCATTTCACTTTGGACCACACTGAATTTTGCCATTAGGTGAGGGGTTAAATTTGATTCAAGCTGTAGTTACGATGTTAAAGTCGCCAAGCCAACAAAATAAAATACTTCTCATAAATCTAGGCCAATGTATGAGTTCAAAATTCACTTCCGACCAAAATGATTGATTTGATTGGTTGAATGTTTCTTTGATTGACAGCGTAGATTGGTCATGCTGAACCTGGAATATTCCGGTTTGGGCAGAAGGTATAGACAAAGATCAGCCTGCACATAAGTGCAGTCTGATCTTGGTCTACACCTCCTGCTTGTACTTTTCCTGCCAGAGAAGTTATGAAATTGATTTTCAAAGGAAATATTGATTATTAAACAACAAGTACTTTCAGTGCTCTCATCGCTTTGATTTTAATGCAATTCCATAAGGGATTTTATACAGCATGACAAGGGTTAATGGATTAGAAAATAACATGGTGCATTTGATGGATGGCTATCCACATCCACTGACCTTCTGTTTTTAGCTCACCTGAGGCTCTGAAATGTCTTGCCGAAGGGTATTCGTCTTGACCTGTGGTGTATCCTGGAATCAAAGCCGTGATATGACTGAAACACTGTTAAAAAGTGGCGTTAAACCCCATTCAATCAATCTGTTTTTAGCTCACCTGAGGCTCTGAAATGTCTTGCCGAAGGGTATTCGTCTTGACCTGTGGTGTATCCTGGAATCAAAGCCACAAACCTCTACTTTTAAAAAAGAAAAGAAAGTAAAATCTAACTAGCTTTTGAAAAGACTAAGAGAATACAATTGATAAAACAAGTGAATGTTAACCCTTTTCCACACAATCCGACTTTTTTAGGCCCCTCAAGAAAAACTTCCGAAAATGTAGAAAATTATGAAATTGCTTGATTTTAACCTAAATCACAAAAAATTTAAAATTTCACCCACTTTGAAATTATTATCTTCGGCTTCTTTCAAATTAGACCAGCCTATAATTTGTTGTATGGTAATGGTTTAAGTTTATATTTATTTTGACAATTAGTGACATTATCAAGTTTTTGAATCTTAAGTGAAAAACCAGTCTATGAAAATGAGATATGATCAGGGTTACTTAGGTGCCTGAAGAGTAACCAGTCAGTGGAAAGCATCTGATGATCTTGTTAAGAGATTTAAATGAAAATGCAAACCTCACAGAGATTTAGAAATTACTAGCTTATATTATTTCTGTTTTAGAACAAGAAGTAAATAAAGAGAGTTATGGTTTTAATTGAATTCTCTTAACCCATTCTATATTTTTTAACTTTTTTCTTTACAAACCAGAGATTTCATGTCTCTGTTATTTTATGTATGAGAAAGACATTGTGGAAACAGGAGAAATTGCTTGTTACAAGCAATTTCTCCTTTTCACACAATATTTACTTCCACATAGGATTATTTCATTTCAAATTGCATTCAATTTTCACTGCTGTCTGCAATCTATTTCTTTATGAACCAGTCTAAAATTTTAAAAAGTGAAAAAGGTTTAACCCATTCCCACACAGTGACACTTTTAAACACACCAAGAAAAAATTCTTTGAAAAACATTGTGGAAAATGAAGAAATTGCTTGTCACACAATGTTTTCTATCCAGAAAGTTGAAAGAATCAATCATTTCATAAACTTTAAATTGTCTTCTGCAACTTCTTTCAAATTGGACCAGTCTAAAAATGTTTGCTGTGTGGTAAAGGGTTAACCTTCCCAGATGTTCCCTTTTTCCAACAACGGGTCACACTCTTGTAAAGTAAGGAAAAGGGTTTTCATGTTTGAACTCCAGAAACCCACATTACAGCTTACCGTTTATTTTTATGTGGGTCTTGAATTTCACTCAGCTCTTCTACGATTCCACACTAATTGTCCCGAGGTATGTTACGATGTGTTAATGACAGAAAACAACCTTGAAACATTTTGAAAACACCGCAGAATCTCCGAGAATCTTTGGATTTTTTCTTCTGGATTTTTAAGCTTTCTGTAAACTGATAGGCGACCTGTCAGGAAAAAAGAGCCATTTTTGTGAAATCTGAGTAAAACCGATATTTATCCCATTCCCACACGAAGAAAGTTTAGACTGGTCCAAATTCAAAGACGTTGCATATTGCATTTTTATGTTTACAGAATTCTAAAAAGCTTTAATATAGGTAGAAAACAATTTCGATAATGGAGAAAATTCTTACAACAAGCAATTTCTTAATTTTCCAGAATGTTTTCCAAAGCTTTTTATCTTGAGGGGTGTGAAAAAGTGTCTATGTGGGAATGGGTTTACAGAGGGGTTGATTTGGAATTTAATTTGATACTTTTTAGCTTGGTTTTTGCTAGAGAAAACCTAAGGCTATGACAAGGTTTTTGTCTGCGTTTGCGTCTTCATTATCGTTGTCATCAGAAAACTTTGATATTTTTTAATATCTCTGGTATTTAAGTCCGCTTGGGGACAGATGCTTCAATTATCTTTTTCGGTAAGAATAATTTTTGTGTGTGTACATTGATAATGTGGAAAATGAATTAACTAACATCAAACCATGTACCACTTTAGTTGAAATCAATAGCAGCAGAATCGGTGCACCTGTCCACATTGTTCTCTGTCGACAAAAAATGACGATGAATCTCTATGATTTTCTGCAACAGTGAGGAACTATTTTCACATTTTTTTTTGTATGTCTCATACGATGCACATGAATACATAAAAAATCGAAATGAATTCCGCACACTCTCATTAAGATTCCGAAATAGAAGGCTGTAAGGCTTATTGCATTTCAGATCCAGATCTGTATTTATGTAACACTTTCCTGTATAATTTACCCATTCCCAATTGACAAAAGTTTAAACTGGCCCAAATTGAAGAGATGTGCAGACATAAATTTATAGTAAATAGAAATTTAGAAAATTTTGTCCTTAGGGGTAGAAAACATTGTAACAAGCAATTACTTTATTATCCACAATGCTTTTCAAAGCTTTTTTTAAAGGGGCAAAAAAAAAAGGATTGTGTGGGAATGGATTAACCCTTTTCATGCTGATTTTTTTATAATACTTTTAACCTTGTTATCCTGATTTCAAAATCTAGTCTCGTCCAATTTCAAAGAAGCTGCAGACAACAATTAATACTGTCTGTTATTTGTAAAAAGACTGATTTATAGGGTAGAAAATATTGTAGGAAAAGAAGAAATGGCTTGTTACAGAAAAGAATTGAAATCTGTTAAAAACTCTGGTTGCCATGGCAACAAAAGTGAAATTTTTAAAAATGATCTTTTAAAATCTTCGCCTCCTGACCCAGAAAGCGTAGAGCCTTTATATTTTGCAATGAGCATCAGTATATTTACCTCTTTCAAAATAGCTAAAATCATGATCCTTTGGTCTCCAGGGCTGGAACCCCAGGTGGGTGGGGTTTATAATGAAATAAATAATGATTTTTAAGCGACATCTCCCAAACCAATGGGCCAATTTGAACCAAATTTAGCAGAAATGTACCTTCGGTGGTCCCTTTGAAAATAGCTAAAAGAATTGAAATTAGTTGAAAACTCTGGTTGCCATGGCAACAAAAGGGAATTTTAAAATGATATTTAAAAGTCTTCTCCTCCTGACCCAGATGGCGTAGAGCTTTGATATTTTGCATGAAGCATCAGTACATTTACCTCTTCAAAATAGCTCAAATCATGATCCGCAGGCTCTGCCGCTGTGGGGGTGAGGTGGAGTTATAGGCATGAAGCATCAGCTCACTAATTTATTTCTTTTTTTTGAAATTATAACCCATGGATCCAGAGGGAGGATAAAGTTTTCTCAGTTTAAATTTTCCCTCAAGCCTTGGAATTGGTAATTAGGCTTTTGGATCCCCATTTAAATAGTCTATTATATGTATCCATCATAATGCTAACCTTAACATGAAATTCGACAGTTGAAAGAAAAAGAGCCTTTATCTCAGATGAGCACCTCAGGGCCAACGGCCCTCTTGTTACCTTTTTGGATAGATAACATCGTGGATAATAAAGAAATTGCTTGTAACAGTAGAATCAGTAAAAGAAGAATCAAGCCTGTTTTTGACTGCCAACAAGGGATTTTACCAAAGTGTCCCTCTTACACAGGTAGTTGCCTATTTAATTATACCCCCACAACGAAGTTATGGGGGGGTATACTGGAATCAGGTTGTCCGTCCGTCCGTCCGTCCGTCCGTCCGTGGACATAATTTTGTGTCCTCTTCTCCTCCCACATTTTTTGACCAATTTTGCTGAAATTTTATCAGGTTGTTTCCTATCATATGAAGTTGTGCACCTGCAATTTTCATCTTGATCCAGTCGTTAGTTTCAGAGTTATGCCATTTTGAACTTTTTAATGGGGGGGGGGGACATAATTTTGTGTCCTCTTCTCCTCCCACATTTTTTGACCAATTTTGCTGAAATTTTATCAGGTTGTTTCCTATCATATGAAGTTGTGCACCTGCAATTTTCATCTTGATCCAGTCGTTAGTTTCAGAGTTATGCCATTTTGAACTTTTTAATGGGGGTGGGGGGGGGGGAGTAGTCAAAATTTAAAATTGCAAAACTCAGTAACCATAAGGGGAGTTACCAAATTTGGTAAGTAACATCATCTTGTATATATATACATGTTTGACATCAAAACGCTGTAAGTCATTTACAATTAACAATTAACTGAACAATTCCGTCCTCTCTAATACTTGGTACATAGCTTTCAAGGGTCAGAAGTGTTGGAGAGTGAGACTTGCAAAAGAAAGACGTGATCGGGGGGGGGGGGAGAAGCTGAAAACATAATTACATACGCAATTGCTACTTTTCCACTCCTACTTAAAAAGGGGTCATAAAATGCCCCTTCAAATTCCACTCCTTCATAGAAAAGCCTTTTTAGCGGTGTGGGGGGTATTCTCGTCAGCCCTTGAGGGCGACAGCTCTAGTTCACATTAGCACAGCATGATCTAGGTGAACTTTTGTGATCACCCTGTGTCTGTTCTATGTTGTCCATTGTGATTTTTCAGTCATGCGTCGGAAGTCATAAATAATTCTTTAAAAATCCCTGTAACCATTGAGCCAATTTCAACCAAACTTGAAAGGAATGATTCTTGGTTGAGCTTTTCCAAGACTTGTTCGTGAAATTTTGATTTTCCAATGGGTTGTGGCAGATATGGCTTATCAGACCTAAGAGAAATAATTATATAATTCTTTAAAAGTTTTTTCCTTCTAAACCACAAGGCCAATTTTACCAAAACTTTGCCAGAATGATCCTTTGGTGACCCTGTTTAAAACTTCTTCTCGAAATTTTCCCTCTGTGTTTTTTTTTTCAAGTATTACACTGGGACATTAAAATCAGGGATTGAACAGGAAAGGGATAAAGAACTCCATGGAAATTGAAAAACATCCTGAGTGAACATATTTCAGCCAGTGCGACACAGGCCCTCTTGGCCCTCTTGTATGTAGAGGAGCATAGCAATAATCAGACAATTATTGTGACATGATCAAAACATTTGAATTTTCAAATGAATATCAAAAAGTGTCAACATTTCAGTGGCTTGGTGCAAAAAGATCATAAGTGTCGAAACCAAGTATAGACACTTATGATGTTTTTAGCTTGCAAAGCGTCAGCTTTGATAGCCTAAGTTAACAGACAAAATTTTGAGGTCTTCTCAGAGTTCAACGAGTGCAAACTTCAACTGGAGGCTTAACCGCTAAATCCATTGAATGCCTACCCCATTAAAAAGTAGTTCTTATTTGAGAAATATTGGAAACTCTGCCACTGCTTTTATGTCCATATAAAGTGTAGACAACTCCTTCAAAAGTACACCATTTAAACCAATCCCATCCAATCACACTGTTTAATCATCTCAAGATTATAGCTTTGGAAAACATTTTGGACAATGAAGAAATTGCAAGCAATTTCTTCAATGTCCATACTGTTTTCTACGCTACAAAGCAAAGACTCTAAATTCCACTAATCATGATAACCTTTGACAAAGAAGAATACTCATTAAAATCTTGCTTTGTTAGCTTACAGTACTTTCAGTACTTTGATTTCACTCAAATCTTTTTTTTTCAACTATCTAGGTAGAGTTTATCATTTTACCTAATATTTACCCATTTGCTTTCTTGAGGGGCATCAAAAACAATCATTGTGTTAAATTTATTAACTTTTAAATTTTTGTTTAGAAAGATCCAATTTGAAATAAGTAACAGACAACAAAATCATGTTAATGAAATATATTTTTTCTTTGTATTTTATGGAAGAAAATATTGTAGGAAATGAAGAAATTTGCTGCTTTTTCTACAATGTTTGTACCACCTTTGCCTGAAGGTGTGTAAAAAGGGGGATCTTGTGGGGATGGGTTAATGTTGATTGATTGATTGATTGAATGGGGTTAAGCGCCACATTAGACAGTATTTCAGTCATATCGTGGCTCCTAGAGCACCTAACAATGGATTCCTGGTATTTCTCACACTAGTACTACCACTACATCCTTTCCTAGCCTCCAGCTGCTATCCCACTTAGGTTTACGATTATCCACCAATTGGTGAGAGACAAATTTCGGAACGGATATGTGCCGCTGGAGGGGATCAAACCCATGACATTCCCTGATTAGAGATTAGGAGTCTGATGCACTAACAACCGTGCTATGACGGCCGTGGGGATGGGTTTAGACCAGTGACTGGTAATCGGAAAAAAATATCAAGGAAAATGTTCAACTCCTTTATTGCTCAGCAAAGTTTTGCAGTGACAAAATATTTATGCACATACTTCTATGGCATTCTCATTATAAATAAATTTTATGGATCATTTATTAATAGCTCTACATGCTTATTGCCTTTTTGCCACAGAAAAAGAGGATATTACCCCCAAAATTCTACTGGATTCAATTGTTCCATTTAGCCTTTTGAACCCATTCCCACACAGTGAATTTTTAGACCGATCCAAATTTAAAGAAGATGCAGACGATAATTTTATATTTTTGATTCTTTTAAAATCCTTGTGTCTCTGGGTAGAAAGCAATGTGGAAAAAGCAGAGATTGGTTGTAAAAAGCAATTTCTGCATTTTCCACTATGTTTTCAAGAACTATTTTTCTCTAGGGGGGTGAAATGGAGGAAATGTGTGGGAATGGGTTAACCCTTTCCTGTTTTGCCAGATTTTAGACTTGTCTAAATTCAAAGGTTTTGCAGACAAAAATTAGAATGGATTTAATTTGAAAATAACCAACAAGTACGGTAGATAATATTGTAGACAAAGAAGCAATAATGAGAAGGGGTTAATTTATTCCCACAGGAGCCCACTTTTTTTACCATTCATTTGGTCAAATATAAGAAACCTATGGTACATAGACTCTAAAGACGTTTTTTTGCTTAAATTGAAAAATACTGAAATAATTATGTTATGATAAAATGAGGTGTTGAAATTTCTCTCACCTGAAGTACAAAAAGAAGAACTTGATCAAATGTAAGAAGAACCTTATGAAAAACTGTTGCAACCACTCATTTTTGCTAAAAATACAGTAAAACCCCTCCTTACGACCACCCCGGAAATACGGGCACCCCACTATTACGACCGATTTTTTATAGAACGGAATTTTTTCTTCTTTATTTCAATGGTCGCGAACCCCTTTAATACGGGCACCCGGCTATTCCGAATTACGACTTCTAAATTCAGTACCAACTATAGCTGATACACTATTTTGAACCCCACTAAAACGACCAGTTACTTCACACATTGAGACCGATCACCCGAATTTCACACTTGATAAGAGCGACACTAATTTGGTACGAATACATTGTAAATACATTATCGGATTTTTATTATGTGATATCGAACCCTTATTATAATATATGTTATGATTAAAGTGACCGATCACTTTTAGAAATTATAGCTCTTATTATTTTTAATTGTTATTTGAATGTGTCACAGGTTTTGATTCGAGTAATATATTCGAAAGTGAAATCGTATCCAAGAAGTTACGATTAGTTTGTTTACGGCGTTCCGAACAGTTAAATAGCAATTAAATTTTGATTTCAACGTAATTGATGCTTGGTGTTAGCATTGTAGAAGATATGATATCGACAGTTTGACACTTTGAACCTGTACTTACGAATAAATAATCTGAGGTCGGACCTCTGAATCAGATGGATCTAATGGAGAATAGCGAAAGTAGAACGTGTAAAAGATCGTAAATTTGAAATGACATAAGATTCCGCTGTAATACATTTTCTTATAGTTTCATTTTTGAATGTATTAATATATTCAAACAACGAAAATAAAATAAACATGCTTACTTGACAACAAACGACCAAACCTCAGTATTACGACCACCCCTCTAATACGACCATTTTCAGAAAGTACCACAAGTGGTCGTATTAGAGGGGTTTTACTTTAGCTTGAATTGTTTGTTTGTTTGAATGGGGTTTAACGCCACTTTTGACAGTAATTCAGTCATATTGCAGCAGCTGGAGCACGCAGCCATGAATTTCTGGTACTTGTCTCACCAGTATTACCACTACATTCTTCCTGAGCCTCGCTTAATCATCCCACTTTGGTTTATGATTGTCTGACTATTGGTGGAGACATATCGATGGCTTAGAGCAAAAACATAGTATGGCTCTATACATTGTATAGAGCCATACTATGTTTTTGCTCTAAGCCATCGATATGTGTGATGGATATTTGCAGCGACCAGAGATCGAACTATGGACCTCATGATTTAGAGTCTGACTTCGTACCAACTGCGCTATGGACTTATTAATGGCTTCCTTTTTATTCCCCCGCATCGATAGATAGGGGGCATATTGTTTTGCCGGAGTCCATACGTCTGTCTGTCTGCAAAACTTAACCTGCCAACTAAACATTTTCCTGTAATTTCAACCCTGATTAAATTACAATGCTATTACATGTATTTGGTATGTAGATAGGTCTCAACAAGGCGCAACTAGGGAAGGTCATTTCATCAAAGTCAAGTTCAAAATTTTAACCCTTTCCCTAAAACAAAAAAAAACAAACAATAGAAATCACCCATTTCTAAAGAATTCCTGTTTTGGGGACATAGTGTTTCACAAACACATCTTGTTCTTTTGAAAGTGTTAGTGAGGTTTTAGTGCAGATGGGTCAAGCAAAAAGGCAAATAAAGAATATGATGACAAAAAATTGGATAATTAGGAAATAGTTGAAGATGCATGAATGAATAACAATGCTACAAATTGATACAATATGTTGCATTCTTACAAAAAAAGACAATGAGACCAGCTCTCGGATGCTGCGAAAGGTTTAAATGGGAAACTTATCATAAATAATCAAATTCCAATTTATAAGGAATAAAGAAGTGATTTGTGGTTTCATTTGTTTTAATGGCAGTATAATAAGCAAATGGTATTTGTTAAAGTATCTGCTTATTAATTCACGGAAACGAAAACATATTCATTGTAATTATCCGAAATACCATTGACGTAAATTTACGTTGCTGACAACTGATGCACATGCATCACACAAAAACGGTGGCAGAAGCGAGACCATTACTGCCGGTTTTTTTGGCTGTGCTTATCAGTAAATTTGTCATCAGGTGATGTTATCAGGCCCCTAATGCTGATAGATGCTCTGTAGTTTTTGACTCTCTGAATATTCTGACTTTTTCACTCTCTTCTCGCCTTTTCTGTTTTTGTAGAGCTCTGGATCATTTAGATTTCCAATCAGAAAATATTGATTATTCCTTTGTTGCTTCCCATTAGAACCATATCATCAAGTTGATTTAAATTGTACTGTAATTCAATGTCGTCACAAGTAATTTTTCCTTCACCTACAAAGTTTTCCATGTCCAATATTCTCCAGAGCATCAAAATACAGGTTTGTTATGTAATAGATCAATATGTAACTGTGAAGGGGTTAACTCATTCCAACCCAATGATGCTTTTAAACGCCCCTCAATATAAACCATTTGGAAAACAATTGTGGAAAATGAAGAAATTGCTTGTTTGCTTCCCCAAAAGACAATGATTTTAAAGATTTCATCAACTTAAAATTGTCGTCTGCAACTTCTTTGAATTCTTATCGTGTGGGAATGGATTAATTATCAAATACTTATATTGATCCTTGTCATGCTAAAATCCTATACAGAATTACTAATGAAAATCAAAGGACTGACAGCACTGGAAAGTCTAATTGAGGGTCAATATTTCTTTTTAAGATTGATTATTCTAACATTTCTGGCTTAAAGGGAACAGCCAGGAGGTGTAGACCAAGATCAGCCTGCACATAAGTACAGTCTGATCTTTGTCTATACCTCCTGCCAAAACAGGAAAATTCCAGGTTCAGCATGACAAGGGTTAAGATTTTCTAGGGAAAACAAAGCACAGAAAGGTAGGAAGAACCTTAAGAAGTATATTCCAGGCTCCATGTTTGACAGTAAACCAGGGTTTTGACCCCTCAAAAATTTGTAAATATCATTTTTTGACCCTTATAAATTTCTCCAAAGGAGATCATTTTTACCCCTCAAGGAATTTCTAAGGGTCAAAACAAGATTTTATCCCTCATTTTTTTCTAATGACATATTTTATGTACTATTGAAATTTGTAAAAATCAGTTGCTTACTTCGTATCTTTACATGGAAATGTCCATTGCATTTCTACTCATGATTAGTTCATTTTGTTGGTTCAACCCCTTTAAAATCAGTTTTGACCCCTAAAATTGCTTGGTCAAGGAGTCATCCTCAATTTCAAACACTAGCACATTAACCCATTCCCATACAGTGATGCTTTTGGATGCCCCTCAAGAAAAACAATTGAGAAAACATTGTGGAAAATAAAGAAATTGCTTGTTGCAAGCAATTTCTTTATTTTACACAATGTTTTCTACCCAGAAAGTTGAAAAAATCTATAATTTCATTAATTATAAATTGTCTTTTGCAACTCCTTTCAAATTGGACCAGTCTAAAATTTTGCCGTGTGGGAATGGGTTAACCCTGTTATTTTATCAAACCTTACCTGCAAAGATTTATAGGAGAAAACATGTATAAAAGAAAGCAACAATTAAATGATTCTGGCAGACATGGGCTTATCAATTAATTACTTACATTTATCATGCAGTTGTAGTATTTATTAACACTGAAATGTCAGATTTGTACTAATAGTATCAGCAGAAATCAGGGATAAATCTGGATAAATCAGGGGATAAATCAAAATTTAGGTGCACATATCTTCAATGCATAAACCAAAGTACAGTCTATATTGTTCCAGCAACCACCTCTATCAAGAAACTGCTCCTCAGGAAAAAAAAAAGCTTTGGAAAACATTGTGGAAAATGAAGAAATTGCTTCTAATTTGGATCAGTCTAAAAATTCTGTCAGGTAAATTTTTTAAAGTTGACTAGCTGACTTGAGAAAGAAAATCAGGTTAGGGGTCCAGGGCTATCTCTTGATTCAAATTTCAAGTCACTTAAATGTCACCTGAAGCTTTCTTAAACCATACTTCTTTAGGCCATCAAAAAGAGGTTTTGTGTTGTAATAGGTTAAGTGCTTAGTGCAACATTCTTGAAATTTCTTATACATTTGGATATAAAAATAGAATGCAAATGTTGATTTGCGCAAAGGCATAGGATTTTTTCCGTAACCCATTCCCACTCAGTGATGCTTTTAGATGCCTCCAATGAAAACAGTCTGGAAAAAATTGTGGATCATGAAGAAATTGCTTGTAACAAGCAATTTCTTCATTATCCACAATGTTTTCTTTCCAAAAAGACAAGGAAAGTTAAAATTACATCAACTTAAGATTGTCGTCTGCAATTTCTTTCAATTCAGACCAGTCTAAAAAAATTTTGTGTTGGAATGGGTTAATTTTCCATTGTCTTGTTAAACGTGAAAGATGAATTGAACATCCGAATTATGTGTCAGTCCCTATTTACCCGTCAGTCTGTATGATTGTTATGATTTCTTAGACACAATGCCACACGCCTTGACAACAACTAGTTAATGGAGCTGTCAATTTAACTCCATTCCCAAACAATCCCACCGTTTTTGTGACTCTCTTAGAAATTGTTAACCCATGACTAGACGACACAGTTTTAGACTGTTCTGAGTTGAAAGATGTTGCAGACAACATTTTAAAGTTTATGTCATCTTAGATTTTTTCAATTTACTTGGGAGAAAACATTTTGTAAGATGAAGAAATTGCTTGTTACAAGCAATTTCTTCATTTTACACAATGTTTTCTCAATTTGATTTCTTGAGGAGTGTCATAAAAGCGTCACTGTTTTGGAATTGGTTAGAGAATGAATAAATTGCTAGTTACAATTTTTTGGATAACTTGAAGGCCAAGGTCACAGCTTAAGGGCAAATATCAAAATTAAGCTTGTCTGGAGCATATTATTGCATTTATAGATGGATTTCAGATTTCCTTTATTACTGTTCTTTGTCACAGGCAGGTGTGTATCTGTTCATGTTAATCCAAGGTCAATGTCACAGCTCAAGGTCAAAGACTTCTCCATAACTCCTACAATTATTGATAGAATTATACTGTATGATTTAGCAGGATTGTTTTCCTTTATGAGTGGATGTACCATTTGAAACAATAGATCATTTAGTTCCAAGGTCAAGGTCACATAGCAAGGTCAAAGTATTGCCTAGACCATAATTACTGTATGAGGTCAAAGGATGTAGTGATAGTACTGGTGTGAGAAATACCAGGAATCCATTGTGAGATGCTCAAGCCGCCCCTATATAACTGAAATATTGTTAAAAGTGGCGTTAAGCCCAATCTAATCAATCAATCTTCATTATATACAATGCTTTCCACATCAAAATATAAAAAAAGATAAAATTCAATCAACTGAAAATTGTCTGTCTTTAATGTCTTTGAATTATACCAGTTTAAAATTTGCCGTCTTGTAATGGGTTTAAAATCATTACTTCCTCCAATACAGTCAATCTTGTGTCAAGTGACCACCTGGTTGCTAACTAGATGTAGTGGCACGAGCAAGATCCACTATGCTTAGACAATTCATTAAAAACTGTCAATGTAAGACTTGGCCCACCCGGGACCCCATAATGAATCGGTAAATCATACCAGAGTCATTGCAGGAACATAAAAAAGTCATCGACTATAATGAAAATTGGCCGTTTTATTGCAACTCAAGATGTACATACAAGATGTTTAGGGTTTTCATTTGTGCTTTTTCAACCGTTAGTAATGACAGAAAGTAATTAACTTGTAGTAATTCTGGCACAAAGATTAGTTTTGTCATGTTATTTGCCATATACCTGGAAATTTAGCATGTCGTAATTGTAGGGTGGGTGCAAAATAAATGTATCTGTCAAAACCTGTTTGAAATGTGTTTCTTGACAAGAAAATTAACCCTTGTCATGCTGAATAAAATCCTCTTAAGAAATACATTTAACCCATTCCCACTCAATCCCTAATTTTTACGCCCCTCAACAAAAAAGCTTTGGAAAACATTGTGGAAAATGAAGAAATTGCTTGTATCAAGCAATTTCTTCATTTTTCACATTGTTTTCTATCCCAAAAGAAAAAAAAGTTTAAAATTCCATCAACTTGAAATTGTCATCTGCAGCTTCTTTCAAATTGAACCAGTCTAAAATTTTGCGGTGTTGGAATGGGTTAAGAAATACATTTAAAGATTGAAGGGCTGAAAACACTGTATTCACTTATTGCTTGTTGATATTCATTTCAAAGATTTGTCTTTTAACCCCTTACCACACAATGAAATTTTACACTCGACCAAATTCAAAGAAGTTGCAGATGACAATTAAAATTTTGTGAAATTTAATAAATCTCAGTCTAATAGGGGACCAAACGTTGTGGATTTTAAAGAAATTGCTTGCAACAAGCAATTTCTTTATTTTCTATAATATTTTTGAAAGCTTTTATATTGAAGGGCACTTAAAAGTATTATTGTGTGGAAATGGGTGAAACAACTCTACCTTATAAGCGACAAGCAAGTTGTGAAGACTAAGATTAGACTGCACTAATTACCAGCATAATTACTTACCTACAATAAGTGCATCTAGGACTGTCATTGCTTTGATTTTGAAAGTGATTCTTTACATTTTTTTTTCAGCATTACAATGGGTTAAAACTTCAGTGTAAAATTATTTTTACTGTTATTTCCTGGTAAATTTTGTAACAGTGAAAGATGCTGACCCCATCAACAGGATGTGTAGACTAAGATCAGACAGCATATTTTTTCATGCTGAATTTTGTCTCTACCTCCTGCCAAGTCAGGAATATTCTGGGTGTAGCACGGCAAGAGTTAAAATTACTGTTTAACCCGTATCCACACAACAAAATTTTAGACTGGTTCAAGTTGAAAGAAAGAAGCTGCAGATTACAATTCAACTTGATGGAATTTTAAATTTTATCGTCTTTTGGATAGAAAATAGCCGCCGTCATAGCGCAGTTGGTAGCGCGTCGGACTGTCAATCTAGAGGTCCCGGGTTCGATCCCCGACGGGGGCACTCATCCTTTCCGACTATTTGTCTCCCACCAATGGGTTCATAATCGTAGACCTATGTGGGATAGCAGCTGGAGGCTAGGAAAGGATGTGATGGAGGTACCGGTGTGAGAAATACCAGGAATCCATTGTTAGGTGCTCCAGCCGCCACAATATAACTGAAAGATTGTTGAAAGCGGCGTAAAATCCCATTCAATCAATCAATTGGATAGAAAACATTGTGGATAATGAAGAAATTGCTTGATATAAGGTTTTTACTTGAGCTAAAAAAGGAAATATGGTGTTGGAATGGATTAATGACCTGATAGAATTCGGCAAAATGCTTTAGGAAAGACTATGGAGAAAGAATTGAATTGTTTACAGATAAAAAAAGGATTTTCAAGAACATTAAACGAGGACTTGCTTTATTACATCTGTTAACCCTTTCCTTTTTTTTAGAATTGTAGACTTGTCCAAATTCAAAGGCTTTGCAGACTAAAATTGAAACTGGATTCAATTTGAAAAATAACCATTCAGTATGGTAGAAAATATTGTGAAAAAAAGAAGAAATTGCTTGTAACAAGCAATTTCTTCTTTTTCTACAATGTTTTCTCGATTATAAATTTATAGGGACGTAAAAAACAGGGATAGAGCAGTAAAAGGTTAAGCTGTCATTTAACCCATTCTAACATGTACTGCCCTAAAGAAGGAAGCTTTGTGACAAGCAATTTTTTTTTTTTTGTCCACAATGTTTTCAACTAGAATTTTGAAATATCATCTCTTTACCAAGTCCTACACAACAAAAATTTAGACTGGTCCAAGTTCAAAGAATCTGCAGACAACAATTTTAAAGTGATGGAATTTTAAATTTATTAGTTTATTAGGATAGAAACCATTGTGGATAATGAAGAAATAGCTTGTCACAAAGGTTTTGAGGGGCGTAAAAAGGAGGGATTATGTGGTAATGGGTTAAAATTTGAAATTTTATCTGCTAAGAATAGTTGTCTGCAATTTCTTTGGATTACGACAAGCCCAAAACTTGTCAACTGGTAATGGGTTAAGGTCAATAAAAGTAGGGTTTTGTGGAAATGGATTAACCCATTACCACACTACCCTGTTGTATTCTTATACCACTGAATAATTTTTCATAAACAAATCATTGTCAAAAAAGGATAATTATTCCTTTTGATTTTCTATTCCAACACCCTTTGATCAAGACCCTCTGATGGACTTGAAAATTTTTAGATTAGCTGTTTTTAGAGAATACCTGAGGTATTCCTTTAGCCTTGGTGTTGTCGCCGTAATTGTCATCGTCAGCGTGCGAAAACTTTGACATTTTTTGATAACTCTGGTTCTACTAAAAACATTCACTTGAATGGCACACTTGTTCACTATCAAAAGAGCAACCTATACTAACAAGGGGGATAACTCTAGATGCATTTATCCACTATCTAGCACTCAATAGCCAAATGTAGGCACCCGTAGGCGGTTCTCTTGTTAAAATTTTCAGTTGACCTGCAAAATGATTAAAAAAAGTGTTATATATACAGTAGAACCTCAGTAATTCGAACGTCACTAGTTCGTAGGTATGTGTTCGTTCGTATACTTTACGTGGTCCCGATCTTTTTCCTTCTTTATCTTTGTTAGAAAACCCTGACTAATTCGAACGTCGGTGGTTCGTAGTTCGTAGGCTATTTCAAGTCCCGAAAGTATGATTATAAGACAAACTCCTATGTTTAATTCGTAGGTGGGATCCTATCAGGGACTAACAATGTGTCACAAATCAACACCTAACTTGATTTTCACACCTGGTGATCTGTTTGAATATAATCTGTTATTACATATCTTTAATTAAAAGGGGCTGTTTGGTTTGATTTGTGGGTAATTAATCGAAGAAAGGTTCCTGTAGTTATCGCTGAAAATTTTCTTTAAATTGCCCCACCCCATTGAAATAAGTGGTATTGGCAATTTAGATATTCTAACTATTTTAGTTTAATCTACAGGTGCTTTCTCCACAATTGTCAGTGCGTAGTTTCATGATTTGATGATAAAAAACTCTGAGCGCTTTAATCCAAATGCAAAGGGAAACCACTCTGATAATGGTGGAAATATGATAAAAGCACTGTCCTTAAAAAATGCCTATTATAACACGGAGATCACATAATAAAAATACAAGATGAGTAATTTTTCATTTATGCTTTTATTAACTAATATCTGTGGGCCCTTTAGATAGTAACCAATTAAGAAATAACCCATAGGTGGGGGACAGAACAAGACCGTGTCAAATTCCGAGTATCTCAAACAGCAGACCACTCGTCCTCCTTTTTGTTCGTACTACGCTTAGTTCGTATAAATTTCCTCGGTCCCTTGGGCTACGAACTACCGAGGTTTTACTGTATTTCTGTATTCAAATCTCTCAAATTTCCTTTGTTCTGCAAAAATGACAAAAAAGGGGAAACATGGTGTGTTTGTGAAATACTATGGCCCAGAAACAGGAATTCTTTAGAAACAGGTGATTTTTATTGGTTTTTTTTTTTTCTTTAATTTAGGGAAAAGGGTTAAAATTTTGACATTGACCTCGATGAAATGACCTTCCCTAGTTGCGCCTTGTTGAGACCTATCTACATACCAAATTTTAGCATTGTAACTTAATTAGGGTTGAAGTTATAGTAAGATGTTCAGTTGGCTGGTTAAGTTTTGCAGACAGACAGACGGACAGACAGACAGACGGACACCGGTACAACAATATGCCCCCGATCTTATCGATGCGGGGGCATTAAAATGTGCAGGACCAGCTGAGGAATAGAATTTCCAAGTCCTGTGCAGAACAATGTTTGTCAAAATAGTGGAACCCTTTTAACCCATTCCCACACAACAAAAATTTTAGACTTTTGACAATTTCACGGTTATGGAATTTTAATCTTTTTTGTCTTTTATGGTAGAAAACGTCGTGAAAAATGAGGAAATTGCTTCTAACAAGCAATTTCTTCATTTTCCACTATGCTTTCCAAAGCTTTTATTCCTTGGGGCCGTTTAAAAGTGGGAATGGGTTAATTTCAACACCAGTTTGTCACGAATTTGTTGCAAGTTCTTGCCAGGACTAGCCCCTTCAGAATTTATTAAGTAGAGTAAGAGTTAGTTAACCGTAACCAATTATCACACAATAACGCTTTCTGATGCACTGAGGAAATACAATCAAGGAAAAGTTTGTGAAAAAAGGAGAATTTGCATGTAACAAGCAATTTCTCCTTTTCTCACAATATTTTCTACCCTATTTGACACTTTTTCCCCCCAATTTTAGTGCAGTTTGAAACACCATCTGCAACTTCTTTCAATTTGGACAAGTCTTAGTTTTTGTGGTCTAGTAATGGGTTAAGACTCAAAATATTGGTAAAGGCATAAATCCTTTATTTCCGTATAGATTGCTCAAAATCAAAGATGCTAATGGGTTAAGACCCAAAATATTGGTAAAGGTATAAATCCTTCATCTCTGTATAGATTGCTCAAAATCAAATATGCTAAGGATTATCACTGTGTAAGGAAACCATGTCAGAAATAATATATCACAAATAACAACTCTAAGAACAAAATATATATGTACACATGTATATATTATACACATTCAAAAAAATTCCTAGTACAAGAAAAAAAGAACATGTTTTTTTTTCAAAACAATAGAAAATGTCTTTGGGTGTCCTTGAAAAGGTTGTATTTTAGGATTATTTCAAGAACAGTATGCTTGGAATGACGTGTTTTCCATTGTTTCAGCCCACGTAAGATGATTTTCTCCGTCATTTATGAAGCATTGTTCGTCACAGAATGGCAGGGAAATGTGAGAGAAATGTTTCTCAATCTAGTTTTACCGTAAGCAGATGTCATGTAATGAGCCTTCAGAGCAAAACTGAAGTATTCTGTCCTTTTACTTTTAAATCTTACACCTTTTTAGCTTTAAAATATAAATGTATTTATGCTGAGGAGGCAAAAGTATCAATTTGGCACAATTATTCAAGCCCCATATTTCAGAATAGTAACTCATTTTGCATCTTGTAGTTCATCTTTGATTGAATGAACTTAATATTCAAACCTTTTTTGAGTTCTATTTTAGAATTACTCCAGAGACAACAGTTTAGATTATAAATTAAATTCGAAGGATTTCATATGGATTTTGTTTGACATGAGATGATTTTGGGGAAAAGAATTTGAAACAAATTTAGCAAAATTGACCAATGTCCATTGATAGAAGATTAAAAAGCAGACAAAATCTTTTTGTTATCTATTATATATTAAATCTTTAAAAACAACATAAAACCTAAGTCGATTCACAATTTTTTTTATTTTTTGAGACATTAGGATGAAAAAAAAATCATTTTATGAATTTATCACCCACTGTCCTTTTCTTTATTTAGAAACAATCTCAGACTTTATAACATGTTGAAGTGTTTCATAAATAATTTCTTCACCAATTTAGCATCAGTAAGAGTAAATCATGAGGCTTCTACAGACAGAAAGGTTAAGCGTAATTTGATTCCCAAGGTAGTACTTAAGGATGCAAGCGGTGAGGCAGTCAGAGTGAAAGTGTGTGGGAGAGATATTGCATGTTGCTGGCACACGCTTGCATGCTACATTCTCTGATATACCTTGATAGAACCTACTCTTTGGATTAATGATAACATCTGCTATAAGTGTAAAGGTGTTCCAAATGAACGTGTGCCAGAACTGCCAATCAGGTTGAGTGACAGGTGCCTCTTGGCCAATCAGAGGAACTGTTACAATGTAAACAAGTGTGATTGACAGCTGTGTTTGGTAAAATTGTTCCAATGAGGGAGTTTGTTACTTTAAGTGCCTGAAAAATGACAAAGATGTTTTTACAAACCTGGCAGATGTAGTTTATGTTATGTTTATATGTGATAAATGCAACATCATAGTAGATAGTAACTTACCCTTTCGTGATAGACAAGGTTGTAGCAGCTAGAGTGCTTACTGATTATCCCATTCCCAAACAGTGAAGCTTTTCAATACCTCTAAAAAAATCAATTTGGAAAACATTATGTTAAATGAAAATAATTACCTGTAATAGTACTAGTTTTGGGGAAAATATTGGTTTGATAATTTAATTTTAAAGACAATTCTGATTTAAAAGTGACAAACAGTTGGTGTAGACTAAGATCAGACTACATTTAAGTGCAGGCTGATCTTTGTCTATGCCTCCTCCAAAAAAAGGACTATTCCGGGTTCAGCATGACAAGGGTTAACATAAGCAATTTCTTCATTTTTTCACAATGTTTTCTACCCAAAAAGCTGAAAAAATCTAAAAGTTTCTTATACTTTAAATTGTCTGCAACTCCTTTCAATTTAGACCAGTCTGAAATTTTTCCATCTTATAATAAGTTATTCAAGCCATTATCACATGACAAAATTTTAGACTAGTCTAAGACATTTGTATCCCACAAATGTGTGAATGATTATAAACTTAAGTGGGATGAGCAGCTTGAGGCATGAAAAGGATGTGGTGGTAGTACTGTGGTGTGAGAAATACCAGGAATCCATGGTTAGGTGCTAGAGCCACCTCAATATGACTGAAATACAGTTAAAAGTGGCATTAAACCCCATTCAATCAATCAATTAGAATAGTCCAAATTCGAAGAAGTTGCAGATAACAATTTTTATACATACGCCCGAAGGGTCGTATTATGTTATGGCCCCGGTCGTCCGTCTGTCCGTCTGTCTGTCTGTCCTTCCGTTAGCAATTTTTTTTCCTCCTATACTATTAATGGGAATGAGCTGAAACTTGGCACAAATACTCCAAATGATGTCTAGTTGTGCATAAGACCTTTGAAATTCAAATTGCTCCAGTCATTCTTGAGTTATCTTGAATTATCTGCCCTTGAATTGAACAAAATCACTGTTTATTGATTGCGCTACTCCTCCTAAACTATCAATTGGAATGAGCTGAAACTTTGCACAATTACTCCCCATGATGTCTAGTTGTGCATAAGACCTTTGAAATTGGAATCACTCCTGTCATTCTTGAGTTATCTATAATTATCTGCCCTTGTATTGAATGAAAATCACTGTATTTCTTGTGAGCACAAATTCTCCTACATTCTGAATGGGAATGAACTGAAACATGCTACAATGACTTTGTGTGATGTCTACTTGTCCTTAGGACTAGAATTTGTTTGAAATGTCAAGTTGTTCCTGAATTATCTGCCCTTGACTTAACAAAATAGCTTCAATTTACATTTAATTTTGTACAAAACTCCTACAATTTACATAGAATTTAACAGAAACTGGCCACAATGTATCTCTATGATTTTAGTCTGTCTGTCCGTCTGTCTGTCTGCTTGCAATTTTTTGTGTGTGCAACTCCTCCTAAACTATCAATGGGAATGAGCTGAAAATTTGCACAGTTACTCCCTATGATATCTAGTTGTGCATAAGACTTTCGAAATTCAAATTGCTCCAGTCATTCTTGAGTTATCTTGAGTGCCCTTGAATTGAATGAAAAACACTTAATGTCATATATGCACATCTTATCCTACATTTTTCATGGCAATGGTTTTAAATTTAACAATAGTTTTGAAAGCTGTCATGTTTCTCAAGTGTATACAATATTATTCAGGTAACAAGATCTTTCTATTGATAAAATGCATGAGCTATCATTCAAGCTAACAAAGCTGACAAAGCAGGGTTACTGACAAGCCCCTTCAGGCGTATATGGACCGCTCTGCGAAGCTCTTGTTAGTTGATGGAATTTTGAGAATCTTTCTATTTTGGGGTAAAAAAACATAATGGAAAATAGAAACTGGTTGTTAAAGCATTATTATAGTCATTTGTCTTTTGTGAAACAACAAAAGCTATATCTACGATCTTGGCTCTACCAGAAGGGAAAATATAGCTTTTGTTGTTCACTAAATAAAAGAAAAGTTGATCTTACACTGAAACAGACAATTATCCTCCATACTTTTGTCTATTTCCAGGGTGGAGATGCCAAAGCATTTGCTGGCCAATCGTCTAGTGCCCCTGCTCCACCACCACCAGGGGGAGCTCCTCCACCACCCCCTCCCCCGCCCCCTGTAGAGGCCCCACCCCCTGCAGCGCCTTCAAGTGGAGATGGGGCTGACGCTGCTAGGGCACAACTGTTTGCTGATTTGAACAAAGGCTCTGATGTTACTGCAGGTTGGTTTTGATTGTTTTACCCATCATTAGATGACAAAATTTTAGACTGGTGAGAATTTATAGAGGCTGCAAACAGTTAAAAATTAATACAATTTTAAAAATCTTTGTCTTTCAAGGTAGTAATTTATAGGGTGATGAAGAAAATTCTTATTACAAGCAATTTCTTCAATTTAACCCTTTCCCACACAACAAAATTTTAGACCAGTCCAAATTAGAAGGAGCTGCAGACAACAATTTCAAGTTGATGGAGTTTTAATTTTTTTCGCCTTTTTGGGTAGAAAACAGTGTGGATAATGAAGAAATTGCTTGATACAAGCAATTTCTTCATTTTCCACAATGTTTTCAAAAGCTCTTTAATTGAGGGGCGTAAAAAGGAGGGCTTGAGTTGGAATGGATTAAGTCACCTTGGCATGAAGTACTTAACCCTTTCCCGTTCAAATACAGGTTTTTACGTTCATGTGATTTTATACTTGAGAAAACAATATGGAAAAAGAAGAAATTGCTTTAACAAGCAATTTCTCCTTTTACCACAATATTTTCTACCACATGTGATGGTTTCTTTTCAAATGGCATCCAGTTGTCATTGTCGTCTGCAACCTCTCTCAATTTGAACTTGTCTAAAATTTCAAAAAATGGGAAAGGGTTAAGGTGAGCTTTTCTTATCTAGCTTTGTTGAGTGTTTAACCCTTTTCCCAATCAATGAAGCTTTTGGACGCCTCTCAAGATAAACAAATAGAATGCCAACGTGTGACAAGCAATTTCTTCGTTTTACACATTGTTTTCTACCCAGAAAGTTGAAAAAATTAAAAATATCAGTAACTTAAAACTTTAAGCTCCACTATTTCAGAGTAAAATCCTGAGGGATATTGCCATCAATTGAGATTTTGTGATATCTCTGATAGAATTGTACGCATTAATTGGAAATATAATGTATAGTACTGTCATAAGAGCAATTTTAACTATTAAAGGGAGGTATCGATGTTTCTGAAACCTAGATAAGAAAAATTACTAAGTGCCGAAAAATAGACTCAAACGAAAATTTAATACTTTAAGTTAGGTCAGGTATTGTCTTGGTGGTTATCTAATAGACCTAAAGTGGCTTTTTCTGGTTATATTGGAAAGGTTCAGCGGTATTCCATGTTATTTTTAGATATCATGGAATTCGGCTGTCGACATCGGATGACCTCATTTGCATACGACCTAGTCAAATGAAGGTAACAAATTTACTAGCGAAACAGCCAACGTCCTAAATCATGTCATTTGAAAGGACTGATCTTTACAAACCGGCTAGGGAACATTACTCCTGATGATGTAAGGATGACGTTGGTTTGATGTAATTTGAACTAGATGCAAGGTTCTAACGGTTATTCGCGCCACGCGAATGCCCTATAATCTTCATAACTGTCTCGGATTAATCTAAAAATAGATTAATAGCCTACGTAGGCTATTAGGGAAATACCCTGCTTTTTTCTGATAAGCGACCTCATATTTTTGCAAAACTACTTTTCGGCATATTGTTTTCAAATAGTTTATGAGAGGAAATAAAAATAATTAAAATCTGTGACATGAAAAAAACATCGATACCTACCTTTAATCCATTCCCACACAATGACACTTTTTAACGACCCTTACGAAAATGATTAAGAAAACATTGTGTAAAATAAAGAAATTGCTTGTAACAAGCAATTTCTTCATTTCACACAATGTTTTCTATCCAGAAAATTTGAAAATCTTAAATTTCATAACCTTATATTGTTGTGTGCTACTCCTTTCAATTTGGATTAGTCCAAAGTTTTGCTGTCCAGTGAAGGGTTAAGTGGGGTACCTGTATAAGTATTTCTGTACATATAATGCTTTTTGGTTCGATCCCCAGTAGTGGCACATATCCTTTCTGAATTTGTTTCTCACCGCAGAGTGGATAATCTTAAACCTAAGTGGAATAGCAGCTGCAGGCTAGGAAAGGATGTAATGGTAGTACTGGTGTGAGATATACCAGGAATTCATTGTTAGGTGCTCCAGCCACTGCGATATGACTGAAATACTATTAAAAGCGGCGTTAAACTCTGTTCAAATAAAACAGAAAGCTTTTTGGATTTAGATTTTAGATTTAGATCCACTTTGCAGCACCCAACAGCCAAATATCAGGCACTTATAGCCATGCTCTTTTGCGTTTTCCTCTTATAATTGATGTAGTGTGTATGAAAAAAATCAATGCTTCCCATTTGTCATCATTTTAAATTTCCATTTTATAGGTCTAAAGAAGGTAACTGACGATATGAAAACACACAAGAACCCGGCTCTACGTGCTCAAACTTCGGCCTCGTCTGGAGTCAGGGCCGGACCAGCTCCGTTTAAAGCGGCAAACAATGCAGGCCCTAAACCTGCCCCTAAACCAACAACGGCACCTGCAGCCAAACCTCCTGTTTTTATGTTAGATGGAAAGAAATGGATAATTGTAAGCATCTTTGTCATAATTATATTCTTTTCCATGAATGAAAGACTTTTGTCTTCACCTATTCACAAACAATCGTGCTTATTTACAACAATAAATAAAATATGGGAAATGAAGAAATTATTTATAAATTGCTTTGTACCCAGAAATAAAGAGAGTAAATTTATCAAGGAACAATTGTCGTCTGCAATTTCTTCATTGTTGTTAATGCTTTACAAAGCCTTTTTAGCTCACCTGTGGGTGAGCTATTGTGATAGGACATCGTTTGGTGTCCATCTGTCTGTCTGTCTGTCCATCTATCTCCATCCGTTCACAATTACAAAATAATCTTTTCCTCCTAAACTAACCATGGAATTTCAACCAAACTTCACAGAAATGATCCTTAGGTCATGCTCTTTTAAAATACTGAGAAGAATTGAAATCCATGAAGAACTTTGATTGCCATGCCAAACGATTGAAAAACTTAATCCTGGAGCCCGGAGCTTTGATATTTTGTATAAATTATCATCTATTGACCCTCTATCAAAATACGAAGAATAACTGTATCTTGAAAATAAGCTTTTTTCTGTGTGATCCCTGATTTTACATCAAAATAAAGAAGGAAGTCTTTGAAATTCTTCTTCTCCTAAACCATAGGGCTAGAGCTTTAACCCTTTCCTGGATAAACCCGGGATTTTACGTCACTGTGATTTTATATTTGAGAAAACACTGTGGAAAAAGGAGAAATTGCTTATAATAAGCAATTTCTCCTTTTCCCACAGTGTTTTCTACCACATAGGTTGGTTTTATTTGGAATTGCATCCAATTTAAATTGTCGTCTTCATCTTCTTTCAATTTGGACCAGTCTAAAATTTAAAAAACCAGGAATGGGTTAATATTTGGTATGTATCAATGTCTATTGAGCCTTTACCAAAAGACTTCAAAGAATTGCTCTATCTTGAAAATTAGCCCTTTACTGAGCAATCCCTATTTTTACATGTGAATAAAGAAGGAAATCTTTGATAATCTTCTCCCAAACCATAAGGCGTCACTCATATAAACTGAATCATCTAGCAAATAAAAAGTCAATGAAATCTTTGAAATAGTTTCTAAAGAGAAATTTTAAGCTTTTCGTTATTTTACACAAGTCAAGTTAACTCATTAGCACACAACCCCGACTTTGTACATGCCTCAAGAAAAGACTTGAAGAAAAGAATGTTAGAAATGAAGAAATTGCTTGCTAACAAGCCTTGAATGCTATCTTGCATAGGAGATGGATAATTTTGACTATATTTCTAATTTTATCCCTTTCATGCACAATTGCTGGTTTTTACGCCCCAGTGATTTTATACTTGAGAAAACATTTAGAGAAGGAAAATTTGCCACAATATTTTCTAACCTGTTAGTTGGTTACTCTTCAAATTGTACCCACTTTTAATTGTTGTCTGCAACTTCTTTTAAATTGGAACAGTGAAGGGATTAAAGGGAGACAAATATGCAACATGTTTCCTTTTTGTCCAGCTTCATTTACCTCCCCTGATTGATATACTCTGTATTAATATGCTTATAATTGCTGTATTGTTCCTAATGACAAAGCCTATTCGTCTGTTGTTCACTCAAAGAAAGGAATAAATCAATCTTGTACTGAAAGCAATAATATTGTTGTTAGTTAAGTCTATGACAATAGGGAAATTTTAGACAATTTCAGCCCATTACCAGATTACAAAATTTAGACGATTCCAAATTGAAAGATACTGAAGACGACAATTTAAATCAATTCAATTCTAGAAATCTTTATCGTGTAACAAGCAATTTCTACATTTTCCATATTGTTTTCTTAAGTTTTTCCTGGAGGTTGGAGGTGCTAAAAAGCAATCTTGGCTGAAAGGGGAAAACAGCTGGTTTAGACTAAGATCAGACTGCAAATATATGCTGGCTTATCTTTGTCTATACAAATTATTAAAACAAGTGTATTCTGTGTTATTTATGATAAATGTCAAAGTCCAATTAATCCGTCAAACTGACATATTGCTTCTCTTCATTTGTCCAAAATTTTAAAACCTATGTCTTTTGACATTTGTTTTCATTTGCTTCAAAATATTTAAACATATCTTGCTTGTAAATCTTAACCCTTTACTGGATTGCAAAATTTTAGACCGGTCAAAATTGAAAGGAGTTGCAGACGATAATTTAAGATTAATGAAATTTTAGATTTTTCATCTTTCTTGGTAGATACATTGTTGAAATTGAAGAAATTGGTTGTCAAAAAGTGCTATTGTGTAACAATAGGTAAATGGTTCACATCTGTTATGATCCAACAATCTTTTGTCAAAGTTATTCTTCAAAAAATGCTTCCTTCACAAATATGTCAGTTTTGTAGCCAGATAGTGTATAAGGGGTACTTATACAGCCTTACCATACACGTTAGCTTTCATAGCAATGTGGTAGAGCGCTTGCTTTAGGACATAGAGGTTCTTTGTTTTAATCCTGACAGAGTCGAATACTTATTTGCGGGTTATATTTGGTGCCCAAGTTGTTGCCCTAAGTGGGTGCCATTTATTACCATTCAATCCTTGCTGTCATATACCAATAACCTAGGGTAAGAGGTTGGGATCACTGGGTCCGTAGAGATCAACAGGGGAAAGTGTGCAATGAATAACTGTATTCTGATAGTAAAAAATGTTTTTCTTAAATTTCAGGAATATCAAGATGGCAACAAAAACCTTGTTGTAGACGATACTAGCATAAGGCAAACAGTCTATATTTATAAATGCACCAATAGTGTTATTAATGTAAAAGGAAAAGTCAACTCAATACAAGTTGGTGAGTATAGATGAACTTTATGAGAAAAACGTCTATATTTATAGTTGTATCAATAGTGTTTTTATATAAAAGGAAAAGTCAACTCAATACAAGTTGGTGAGTATAGATAAACTATATGAGATAAACAGTCTATATTTATAGTTGTATCAATAGTGTTTTTATATAAAAGGAAAAGTCAACTCAATACAAGTTGGTGAGTATAGATAAACTATTTGAGAAAAACAGTCTATATTTATAGTTGTATCAATAGTGTTTTTATATAAAAGGAAAAGTCAACTCAATACAAGTTGGTGAGTATAGATAAACTATATGAGATAAACAGTCTATATTTATAGTTGTATCAATAGTGTTTTTATATAAAAGGAAAATTCAACTCAATACAAGTTGGTGAGTATAGATAAACTATTTGAGAAAAACAGTCTATAATTATAGTTGTATCAATAGTGTTTTTATATAAAAGGAAAAGTCAACTCAATACAAGTTGGTGAGTATAGATAAACAATTTGAGAAAAACAGTCTATATTTATAGTTGTATCAATAGTGTTTTTATATAAAAGGAAAAGTCAACTCAATACAAGTTGGTGAGTATAGATAAACTATTTGAGAAAAACAGTCTATATTTATAGTTGTATCAATAGTGTTTTTATATAAAGGAAAAGTCAACTCAATACAAGTTGGTGAGTATAGATGACCTTTATGAGAAAAACAGTCTATATTTATAGTTGTATCAATAGTGTTTTTATATAAAAGGAAAAGTCAACTCAATACAAGTTGGTGAGTATAGATAAACTATATGAGAAAACATCTATATTCATAAATGCATCACTAGTGTGAAAAGTAGGGCTGACTATGGGCTTTGAAAATTACTATCGTCTGTAATCAATCGCAATATATCACGATACTACAGTATATGTTACTTTGTTTACTTTTTATGTTAATATCTAAATTTTTTCTCCAAATTAAGGAGAAACAAGGATTAATATGGTCACATAAATAGATAAAAGGTGATCTTTTTACCTGATTATGAAATTATAATTTCAGATTCTAATGTTTTTAATGAACTTGTTGCTGGAATTTTTATATTTCTGTGTAGCATAGTCTACAGGCAACTCTTTTTATCAATGTTTTTGCCATCCTTCGGGAAGCCGAAATGGTCCAAAACAAGGGCCTTTCCGACTTTGTTTTTCACAATCTTGAAATTTGCAGCCTTGTCAGGCGACAAAAATACATATATCAAAATAACACAATCAGTGTGCTCAAACTAAGTAATTAATTGTGGTAATTAATTGAATATCATTTATGATTGTCTTATTTTTATTTTTTTGACAGTTCTAGCATTGAGAGTTCATAAAACATTGATAACAAGTCTTAACTAAACATGCTTTTGGATTTTCGAGGACATTTTCACGTAAACTGAAAGTTGAAATCAATTCTTAAACAAAAAGGAAAACAAAAACAAAGTACGAAAGAAATAAAAATCAAATTTATCTATCACGTGAAAAAAAAAAGTGAAATTAGGATAAGTTACACAGAAAACTTGTTGTCTCTTTTTCTCTTTCTTTTTTTTAACCTAAGAGACCAAGAAAACATTGAATTTCTGAGAAAGTAAGGTTTGAATATTTACTATCAAAACTATAAATATTTGAAGAGACTATCATGGTAGCTATCAATGGAATTGCAATCGATACATCTATATTGTGATTGTCAGTATCACAATACATCGGTAGATCAATCTATTGTTATACCCCTAGTGAAAAGTCAACTCATTACAATTTGGTGAGTATGGATGTACAATTTTGAATTAATATTTATATTTTCAAAAAGGAATGAATCTGTTCTTCTAATCTAAAAATACATTGGTTTATGTATTTCATTTATGATTCCAGACAGCAGTAAAAAAGTTGGTGTCGTGTTTGAAGATGTGGTGTCCTCTGTAGAATTTGTTAACTCTCAAAGTGTCCAATGTCAGGTAGGATTGACCTCTTTTATTTAATGTTGATTGATTGAACGGGTTTTTATGCCACTTTAAATAGTATTTTAGTTATATTGCGACTGGAGCACCTAACCATGGATTCTTATTATTTCTTACACCAGTACTTCCATAACATCGTTTCCGAGTCCCTAGCTGCTTATTCCACTTGGGTTTATACTCATCCATCCATTGGTGGGAGATGAATTTAGGAAAGGATAATTGCTTCAGCCGGGGATCAAACTCTTGACTTTGGTTAGAAATCATATGTGCTAACACCCCTGACGAAAAAAAATTGGGAAAACATTGTGAGAAACGCATAAATTTCTTGCAACAAGCAGTTTTATCATTTTCTACAGTGTTTTCTATAATGAAAGTTGATAAAATCTAAAGTTTAAATTGTCATGTGCAACTCCTTTCAATTTGGACCGGTCTAAAATTTCGCCATCTGGTAAAGGGTTAAGCTATTACCTCTTGATGAGAGAAATTCAGAAAACATTGTATAGAAAGAAGAAATAGCTTACAACAAGAAGTTCTTTCATTTTCCAGAAATACAAGAAAGTTAAAAAGAATCTAAAACTTCATTAACTTTAAATTGTCATCTGCAGCTCCTTCCAATTGAGACAAGTCTAGAGTTTGATATCTTGTAATAGGTTAAGAAAGACCTAAAATATCTGTTTGGCCAGAAATTAGATGAAATAACAGATCACAGGTGTCAGTTGATGATTGACGTATCAATTCTCATTCATTTAGACAGGAAGTTGAAGCCTACAAATGGCATTTTTTTTATACCTCCGCATCGATAGATCGGGGGCATATTATTTTACCAGTGTCCGAATGTCCCTCTTTCTTTGTGTCCGTCTGTCTGTCTGTCTGCAAAAGTTAACCTGCCATTTTTCCTATAACTTCAACCCTAATCAAGTTACAATGCTAATATTTGGTATGAAGATAGATCTCAACAAGGCACATCTAGGGAATTTCATTTCTTCAAGGTCAAGGTCAAAATTTTAACCCTTTTCCAGAAAACTTTACTCAAAAACTTAACCTGCAAACTAAACATTTTCCTATAACTTCATCACTAATTAAGTTACAATGCTAATATTTGGTATGTAGATAGGTCTCAACAAGGCCCAACTGGGGAAGGTCATTTCATCAAGGTCAAGGTCATGATTTTAACCCTTTTCCCTAAAATGTTACTCAAAAACTTAACCTGCCAACTAAAATTTTCGTATAACTTTATCCCTAATTAAGTTACAATGCTAATATTTGGTATGTAGATAGGTCTCAACAAGGCGCAACTGGGGAAGGTCATTTCATCAAGGTCAAGGTCAAAATTTTAACCCATTTTCTCCTAAAACCTTACTCAAAAACTTAACCTGCCAACTAAACATTTTCCTATAACTTCTTCCCTAATTAAGTTACAATGCTAATATTTGGTATGTAGATAGGTCTCTTCAAGGTGCAACTGGGGAAGGTCATTTCATCAAGGTCAAGGTCATGATTTTAACCCTTTTCCCTAAAATGTTACTCAAAAACTTAACCTGCCAACTAAAATTTTCGTATAACTTTATCCCTAATTAAGTTACTTAACCACTTCCCACACAGTGACACTTTTGGACGCACCTTAAGAAGAAAAACTTAATTTTTTTTTTCAATTTTCTGATTAGAAAACATTGTGTAAAATGAAGAAATTGCTTGTAACAAACTATTTCAATTTCTTCATTTTACACAATGTTTTCTAATCAGAAAATTGAAAAAAAAAAAAAATAATTTCATAAATTCTAACCAGTCAAAAATTTTGTTGTCTGGTAAATGCCACAGCTTCAGGACCAGTAACTTCACATGAGATCCACTTTAAATTTTCGTCTGCACACCTTTGAATTTGGGCAGGTCAAACATTTTATAAAACAGGAAAGGGTTAATGCATTTAATAATATACTATGCAAACTAACATTGTTGATATCTCATTCAAACCATCTTGTTGGAGGTCAGTGGGTGTGGCATGCAATCTGTCGAATTCGTAAATTCAACACAAACACGATTTTATCCTCAGGTTACTGGAAAATGTCCCACAGTAAGCATTGACAAAACAGATGGCTGTATGGTGTACCTCAGTAAAGATTCGCTGGAGGCTGAAATCGTTACAGCTAAATCATCGGAAATGAATATTTTAGTACCTAACCCTAAAGACGAAGGAGATTTTGTAAGTATTGACGTAATGTCATAATTTGGATATATATTGACAATATTTGGCTGGGCTGTTTTGATACTTGTTGTTGAGGTGTTGCTATTGCTCTTGTATCATTTACATGATTGGTGTTTTAGTCATTATTGGTGTGGCCAAGCCTGGTTTGCTAAGTTGGTAACACACTGTGCTGAGTTTGGCTTGTCTAACAATCTTTCTGACATTTGACATATTACTGGCTCCGGCAACTGGCTTTTCTGGTCCCCCTGGCTCCGACAGGAAGTTCCACTTCGATATTTAAATGCAGGAAACACTCATTCCAATGTCATCATTATAAATTGACAAAAATTTTAGACTCATCCAAATGAAAAAGATTTGCAGATGTGTTTTTTGTCGAGCCGGCTTGCGGTGAGCGAGACATAGTTGTTACTATGACAAGTCGGTGTATGTATGTTAGTGCCTTTGTCCGTCCGTCTGATTTGGTCCGGACAATTACTCCTACATTTATGGGTGGATTTCAAAATAACTTGGCACAATCATTCTCCATCATGAGTAGATTTGCAATTTGAAAGAATTTTTTGGATAGCTTCAAGGTCACAGCTCAAGGTCAAACTCTAAAATTGTGCTTGTCTGGAGCATTTCTCCTACAATTATGGATTTATTACAAGATAACATGGCACAATTATTCTCTATCATGAGTAGATGTGCCATTTGAAACAACCTTTTGGAAAGCTTCAAGTTCAAGGTCACAGCTCAAGGTCAAACACTAAAATTGTGCTTATCTGGAGAATTTTTCCTACAATTATGGTTGGATTTCAAATAAATTGGCACAATTGTTCTCAATCATGAGTAGATATGCCATTTGAAACAACTTTTTGGATAGCTTCAAGTTCAAGGTCACAGCTCAAGGTCAAACACTAAAATTGTGCTTATCTGGAGCATTTTTCCTACAAACCTTTGCAGGCTTGACAGCAGTTGTCCTGGGACAACCATCTAGTTGAATGAAAATGATTGCAACACTAGTCTTTTGTGTCTTATCAATGGGGAATTATAAGAAGTGCATAAGTGCATCTAAGTTGGGTAAGCAGCTGGTCACTAGGAATGTTGTTCTTATACAGGTTTGAGAAAGAACAGAAAGCCATGTTTAGGTGCACCTGCTTAGGCAATGAAAATTAGCCCGTTCCCAAACGGCAAAATTTGAGACAACAATTTTAAGTTGATGAAATCTTTGAAATCTTTGTCCCTTGGGATAGAAAACATTGTGGATTTCCACAATGTTTATCAAAGCTTTCATATTGAGGGGCATTTAAAAGCGTCATTGTGTGGGAATGGGTTGGATAGTTTTGCAGTTCCTGCTTCTTTACGCCCCTCAAGAAAAATCAATCGGAAAACATTGTGGAAAATGAAGAAATTGCTTGTCTGAAGCAATTTCCTCATTATACACAATGTTTTCTACCCCAAGAAACAAATGTTTTTAAAAATCTCATCAATTTGATATTGTTGTTTTCAACTTCTTTTATATTGTTCTAGTTTACAAATTTTGTTTTTGGTAATAAGTTAACTCCCTCAAAAATTCTGATCACTTTTTGTTTTTATGTATTTCAGATTGAATTTCCCCTTCCAGAACAGTTTAAAAGTAAATGGGACGGTAAAAAATTCCAAACAGGCATCACAGAGAGTATTTGATGGTCTGTTCATGAATCTTCATGACATTATTAAACTAGGCCTATATAATATACAATGAACATAATCATCAACCCTCTAATCTATGGTTTCTGAAAAGTGATTAGACGCTGGTCTCAAAAAATGATTACTTGCCATAAAGAATTTATGACAGGCAATGCTAGAAATGGAAATTTTGAAGAAAAAAGAGGAGTACTTGTCGTTTTTCGAATCTAAATCTCTCATTTCAAATCCATTCATTCAATTTCAATATCCACTTTTGATAAATTTTTCAGAAGACATAAATGCATGTGGAAAAAACAATTTATCTGACTTTTGCTCTGAAAGGAAATACTGAGGCGATACTGTTTGTAAAGAAGGATTAACTTAAAAAATTCATACGCCCTTTGCAATGAAATTAAATATCCAGGAGACTTTTTTGGAAAGGAAGGAGTCACTTTTACAATTTATCTGACCTTTGCTGGGAAATGATATTAATATATGTTAAACTCAGATCAAAATTAATGTTCTCTGTGTATTTGCTAATTGTAATATTTTTGTTTTCCCGAAACATTAGCACTCCGTCTGCTTTAGTTCCATGGATGTCACTAAGTGTTCATTCTTCATCAGTTATATATTGGGGGCAAGCTTATTTAACCTATTAGAAAACATTGTGGATAATGAAGAAATTGCTTGATGCAAGCAATTTCTTTATTTTCCACAATGATTTCCAAAGCCTTTTTCACAAGGGGAGTAAAAAGGAGGAATTGTTTTGGAAAGGGTTAACCCATCCAGATTTTGATCAAGGGGATCATATAATACGAAAGCCAGGCTTTATAACATCTTGTATACACATCATTTAACCCAGTACCAGGTGATGAAATTTAAGACTGGTTCATATTACGATCTCTGGTGGCAGCACATATCCTTTCCGACATTTGTCTCTCACCAATGGGTGGATAATCATAAACCTAAGTGGGATAGCAGCTGGAGGCTAGGAAAGGATGTAGTGGTAGTACTGGTGTAAGACATACAAGGAAACCAATGTAAGGTGCTCAAGCTACCGCGATGTGGCTGAAAAGTGTTAAAAGCAGCATTAAACCCCACTCAAACAAACACTTAGTTCAAATTCATAGAAGTAGAAAATGAAAACTTAAGGATTTTTTTCTTTAGGGGTAGAAAATAATGTGGGAAATTAAGTAATAGCTTGTTACAAGCAGTTTCTTTATTTTCCACAATGTTTTCTAAACTGTTATTTTCAAGGTGGTGTGAAAAAGCGAAATTGAGTAGAAATGTATTAATTTGGATTTTTTTGAAGCTCCTAGAAATAATGTTGCAGGCTTTATCATGTGCAAAGTTATTTTTTTTAATTTGAACCAGTCTGGAACAAATCTTTCTGGTGAATTAAGCTACGCTCAACTGCAAATGTAGTTCATGAAAACCTCCAAACCAACTTTGCCCTTGTAATGCATTATGACATGACAAAATTTTAAACTGGTCAAACTTGGAGAAGTTGCAGACAACAATTCATAGTCGTGGAAATTTTGTAAATCTTGTTTAGGGAAGAAGGGGGTAGAAAACATTGTGGATATTGAAGAAATTACTTATAACAATCAAATTTTTAATTTTTCACAATGTTTTCCAAAACCTTTCCTTTAGGAGTGAAAAAAGCGGATTTGTGTGGTAATGTATTAAGAAATGGATTTTTAATGAGCTAGTAATGAATTGTATGCCTATTTTGTATCAAAATCTACTTTTTCGCATAACTTGTAATCATCTAAAACAATAAATTGTATAAACTTTGATTTTGTTTTACCATCTCTGTTCTTTAATGAGCAATAATGAATGAATCAATGAATCAATGAATGAACTGAGAAATGGATCAATGAATAAATGGGGTTTAACCCATTACCAGACAGCATAATTTTAGACTTGCCCAAATTGAAAGAAGTTGCAGACGACAATTCAAAGTTATTGAAAATTTGGATTTTTTCAACTTTCTGGGTAGAAAACATTGTTGAAAATGAAGAAATTGCTTGTAACAAGCAATTTCGTCATTTTCAACATTGTTTTCTAAAGCTTTTTTCCTTGGGGGTGTCTAAAGGCATCACTGAATGGGAATGGGTTAACCCATTCCAAGAAATTTGTAAAGCATTGTGGAAAATGAAGAAATTGCTTGTCTCAAGATGTTTCACAATGTTTGCAATGTTTTTTTTAAAAAAAAATTAAAACCCGACCAACTTGAAATTGTCGTCTGCAACTTTTTTCATTTTGGACCAGTCTAAAATTGTGTTGTGGAAATGGTTTTTCACCCTTTCCTGTACAAACCTTGGACTTTACATCACAGTGATTTTATAATTGAGAAAACATTGTGGAAAAAGATGAAAATGCTTGTAGCAAGCAATTTCTAATTTTCCCACATTTTTTACCACATTGGATGTTTCATTTGCATTTGCATCCAATTTTTTGTTGTCTGCAACCTCTTTCGAATTGTCTAAAATTTCAAAAAGGGTTAAAGGCATATTTTCAAAAGCTGATGTAATATGCGGAAAAATTGTAGGAATTTAATTCCACTTTGATGATCGACAAACATTGCAAATGTCAAATGTAAGGAAGAGGATAATTGTTTAAATAACCCATACCAACACAATAATTCTTTTTGACGCTTCCAAGAAAAATGAAGCTCTGGAAAAAATGTGGAAAAAGAGGAAATTACTTGATACTAGTTGTTTCTTTATTCTACCCAAGATGACAAAGGCATTCTAATTTTCAACAAAAATTTGTCATCTGCAACTTCTTTTGAATTCAGACTAGTCTATAACTATGTCATTTGGCAATAAGCTAATGGGAGATTTACAATCTGTCTTAGAGTGAACAGCTGAATTTATACCTTCATAATTCTATGTTTCTTAACGTTTCTACGTTTATGCAAATATTATGAAAAGATAAATTTTTGTCTGGTCCAAAATGAAAGATGTCGCAGGTAACAATTTCAAGCTAATGAAATTTAAAATGTCATTCATAATGCCCCCATTGATAGATCGGGGGCATATTGTTTTACTGGTGTCCATCTGTCTGTCTGTCTGTCCATCTGTCTGTCTGCAAAACTTAACCTGCCAACTAAACATTTTCCTATAACTTCAACCCTGATTAAGTTACAATGCTAATATTTGGTATGTAGATGGGTCTCAACAAGGCGCAACTGGGGAAGGTCATTTCATCAAGGTCAAGGTCAAAATTGTAACCCTTTTCCCTAAAACTAAGAAAAAAAACAATAAAAATCACCCGTTTCTAAAGAATTCCTTTTTCATGGGCATGGTGTTTCACAAATACATCTTGTTTTTACCTTGTAGAGTAGAAAAAATTGTGGTGACTAAAGAAATTGCTTGTTACAACCCATTTCTTCATTGTCCACCATGCTTTCCTATGCTTTTTTCTCGAGGGGCATAAAATAGAAGGATTCCCATAATGATCATTTTTTATCCTGGTCCAAATTGAAAGAAATAACAGATGACAAATGAAATAGTCTTAGCCCTTGTCATACTGAATAAAATTCCTCTTCACAACTGCAATATAATCAAAAAGCTGACAGTACATGATGCACTAATTTTAGGTTACTAATTATTTTGATAAATCATTTATCAACAACTCTGGCTTAAAAAAGAGAAGTATGTTGTGTAGACTAAGATCAGACTGCACATATGTGCAGACTGATCTTTGCCTATACGTCCTGCAAAAACAGAAATATTCCAGGATCAGCATGACAAGGATTAAAATTTAGTAATAGGCACATTATTGGTCAAAAACATGGACAACAAATTTGTAGGTCAAGCATTCAGAGGGCTTTTGTTCGTCTTTGAAGTAATCCTGATTTAGTTCATTTTGCACAGCTGTGCTCTATTTTATCTCTGAGGGACCAAAGGAACTGATGATGTCATCAGGTTGTTGTCATGGTTATTCTATCTATACACTGATGACATCATCAGGTTGTTGTCATGGATATTCTATCTATACACTGATTATGTCATCATGTTGTTGTCATGGGCATTCTATCTATACACTGATTATGTCATCAGTTTGTTCTCATGGGCATTCTGTCTATACACTGATGATGTAATCAGGTTGTTCTCATGGGCATTCTCTTTACACTGATGATGTCATCAGGTTGTTTGCATGGGCATTCTTTCTATACACCAATAACATCATTAGGTTGTTGTCATGGGCATTCTGTCTATTCACTGATGATGTCATCAGGTTGTTGTCAGGGACATTCTTTTTAGACATCATCAGGTTGTTGTCATGGGCATTCTATCTATTTGCTGATGATGTCATCAGGTTGTTGTCATGGGCATTCTTTCTAAACCTCATCAGGTTGTTTTCATGAGCCTCCATCGATACACTGATGATGTCATCAGGTTGTTGTCATGGGCATTCTATCTATACTAAGGGAAAAAAGTTAAGCAATTTGTTTCAAACTACATTATTTTTCAACTTAAATGTATAAGCCTTATAAAATCAGTCTTGTTTGCAATTTTTAAAAGCTAACTAACTTATTATGCATTAAGAGAACGTTTTCCTCGCTTCTAAAGGCTGGCGCAATTTTCTTGAAACACGTTCTGCACGTGCTTCCACATGTACGTGAAGTCTATATCCACAATATCTATCCCAGTTTATTGGTTAGCATCAATAACAAGATAACTCATTAAAACATTTAAAAATATTCAAATTGGACGTTGCCCAGGGCTTAATTTAGACCATCGATATGCTGGCTGGTGGTACGATGGTAAAAGAGGTGGCTAAACATTTTGGTGTGAGCCAAAGTTCCATTTCAAGACTTAGAACAAAGTATAATCAATTTGGCATGGTCAAAGACAGGCCATGTAAGACTACCCAACGTGAGGACAATTACATCACAGCTGTGAAACCTTATTGGTGCAAACGGTGGACACACAAGATATTAAATCTTTGTGTTACTTTTACTTCCCTACCCCCTACCATGTTTGACGCTGTACAACAAACACGTATGACCTTGAAATCATCTGATTTTTTTTAAATACTGTGGCTAACACATAAAAGATCGATGTGTGAAAATATGGTTTGAATCCAAAGCTAGACACCGGAGAAATTGGCTGTAACGTACAAAATTGCTAAACTTTTTTCCCACAGTATATTTGAGCTATGCAGTCATGTTATCTTGAGAATGTTTATGAAATTTTAGATTTTTCTTCTTTCTAGGTAGAAAACATTGTAGAAAAATTGTTGTAACAAGCAATTTCTTCATTTTCAACAATGATAGTTTTTTAGCTCACCTGAGCACAAAGTGCGAGGTGAGCTTTTGTGATCTTTTGTTGTCCGTCCGTCAGTCTGTCCTTCCGTCCACAATTTCTTTAAAAATCTCTTAAACCAGTAGGCTAATCAAGCTGAAACTTTGCAGGGATGTTCCTTTGGTGAAGATCTACAAAAGATGTTAAAAGAATTTAATTCCGTCAAAAACTCTGGTTGCCGCGGCATTTGAAAATGGTAATCTGAAGGAAATCTTTAAAAATCTTCTCCTCTTAAACAAGTAGGCCAATCAAGCTGAAACTCTGCAAGGATGTTCCTTTGGTGAAGTTCTTCAAAAGTTGTTAAAAGAATTTCATTCCGTCAAATACTCTGGTTGCCGCGGCATTTGAAAATGGGAATCTGAAGGAAATCTTTATAAATCTTCTCCTAAACCAGTAGGCCAATCAAGCAGAAACTATGCAGGGATGTTCCTTTGGTGAAGTTCTTCAAAAGTTGTTAAAAGAATTTAATTCCGTCAAATACTCTGGTTGCCGCGGCATTTGAAAATGGGAATCTTAAGGAAATCTTTAAAAATCTTCTCCTAAACCAGTAGGCCAATCAAGCTGTAACTATGCAGGGATTTTCCTTAGGTGAAGTTCTACAAAAGTTGTTAAAAGAATTTAATTCTGTTGAAAAACTGTTGTAACCGCAGCATTTGAAAATGGGAATCTTTAGTAAATCTTTAAAAATCTTCTCCTCCTAAACCAGTAGGCCAATCAAACTGAAACTTTGCAGGGATGTTCCTTTGGTGAAGCTCTTCAAAAGAATTTAATTCTGTAAAAAACTCTTGTAACTGCGGCATTTGAAAATGGGAAAGTCTAGAAAATCTTTGTCTTTTTTTTTCACAGACTACTTGGCCAAAGGCATTTATATTTTAGATAGAGCTTAATCATATGGTTCTCTACCAAGTTTTTATATATTTAATCTCTTGGGTAAAAAATGGCCTCGCCCCTGAGGTCCGAAGTTTGGAAAAATGCTTAATTAGAGCAATTTCAAAAGATTTCTCCTCTCAAGGATATTCGTATTTGGTATGTAGCATAACTAGATGGTTTGCACTAGGGGTCCAAAATTGGGAAAAACGCAAAACTTGAGTATGATCAAAAAAAAAAAAAAAATCTTCATTTTAAGGAGGAGGGCATTTATATTTTGAGCGTAGCATAGCCTGGCTGTTATCTATCAGCTTTGATTAAATGGCCCATTCCGAAAATACGTTGAAAGAGTTATTGCGCTTGAATACTCTCCCACGTGGTGAAACTATAAAACGGTCCAAATTCCACTTCTGGGTAGCAAATTTAGATAAAAGAAATGTCAGATGATAAGGCATTAATCAAATCGACTCAGAAAAAACGAGTTTATTGTTCCATATACTTTAACTATCGACGGAAAATAGTTGATGGCCAATCTATCAAGACAGATGATGGACACGGCACCATCACTAAAGCTCGCCGCTAAAAAAAAGCGAGTTTCAAACTCTAGTTCGGATAAGAGTAACCACTGTTTATAGGGACAAAGAGTATATATAATGAATAAAATATGTACAAAAAGATCTCCTCTTAGAGTGACTTGTCTCTGAAGAAGATTATAAAGTAAATAATGCCTTAGTAATGATTGGTCCCATGTCTTTAACCTATTACCGAATAACACAATTTTAGACTGGTCAAAATTAATGTTACAGACAACATTTCAGATATAATATAGGTGAACTTCAAAAATGGTCCTAGGAAATACTTTCCTTTATATTGCATATAAATCTGCGTTTGAAGTTCACATTTCATTTGTGTACACCATATCTGTTTTGAATAACAAATCTTTTGCTTTCTTCGAAAAATAAAGAAATATAGTAATTTATGTGTTGAAATGCTTTGAAATGCGCATGTTAGTAAAAAAGTCAAAATGTTTTCTCAGATCAAACACATTTTATTAGAGGTAAGATGCAATCTCACTCAGAGGTGAACGAACTTTTGTAAGATACCAAATAAGAGCTGTTTGTAAACAGCAAAACTAGATTCAACTCCAACGATTGCCTGGGTAATTAATCCTTGCTTTCTCTTTACAAAACAATATAACTGGTCCAAATTGAAAGAAGTTAGAAATAACAACTTTAAGTTGATAGAATTTAAATATCTCACGTACAGGGTAGGAAACATTGTTGAAAATGAAGAAATTGCTTGTTTCAAGCAATTTCTCCATTTTTTACAATGTTTTCCAAAGTCGTTTCCTTTAGGGGCGTAAATAAGCGGAAGCTAGTTAACACATACCCGAATAACAAAAGCAGGATGGTAAGGGAATGGGTTAACCCATTCTCAGACAACAAAATATTAATATGCTGGTCCCAATTCACAGGAGATGCAGATGACAAGTTTAAGCTGATTAAATTAAATAATTCTTCATTTATGGAAGAAAACATTATGGACAATGAAGGAATTGCTCCAACCTTGTAACAATTTCTTCATTATCCAAAATGTCTCCAAATCGCTTTTCTTGAAGGGTGTCAAAAGACAGCAATTATGTGGGAATTGGTTTACCCATTACCTCCTTATCTCTTTTTTTCTACACACTAGAGAACATAAACTGTCAAAAACATAATGAGAAAAGGAGAAGTTTCTTGTTGCAAGGAATTCCTTTTCATCCCCGAAATAAATCGCCTTCTGCAACTTTCATTTAAGACCAGTCTAAAATTTTGCCTTGTAAGGGGTTAAAAGATTGACTTACATTGTAAGGCCCATTATAAATGAGCGAATGTTCGAAACAAATCTTAAGTCATTGCAGAGATGTAGAAATTATTGCACATTAAACTTAAACAAAATGTTGTCAAAGTCTAATGATGACTTTCTTTTGAATACCCCTTTAAATAATATACATCATGTTATTTCTTTAAAATTGTTTCAGAATTTATGAGCACAAAGTTATTCCAGAGAAATTTATAACATAATCAATCAAAGTAAACGAAAAGAAATGAGAGATAAAATGTAGACCTTTGTCAAAATAAGTTATCTTCGATAAAAGAGAAAAAATGTATAAATACAGTTTTGATGGAAATATTTTTGAAAAGAATGAACTTCTCATTCAAGTTTCCAAAATAAGTATAACGAAACTGAAACAAGAAAATATTAAAGGGTTTGCAAGGATTATTTACCAAGAAAACTTAAATACAGCAGATGTGACAAAGAGATGACTTCTTATGATCAAAGTAAAGTACACACATGACATGCTGATAGGACACATGACAATGCTTCAAAATGATATATATTGGTTTTAATTTGCAACCCCTTAACAATTTCCTGTTCAATCCCTGGTTTTTACGTCCCTGTGTTTTTACGTTTTTCCTTTCTTCCTTTTCCACAATATTTTCTATCCTACTGAATGATTACTTTTAAGATAAAATTGAACTGTCGTCTGCAGGGCCTTTGGTTTTAGACGGGTCTAAAATTTGGCAAAACAGTAACATATTTATAGGTTAAAGGCCTAGTTTAATCCTTCTTTATTTGACCCCCCCCCCCCCCAAATGAGATATACAATTAACCACATGCTGAGAATTTAACGACCTTATCTGATAAGGAAGCTATATACATTATACAAGGGATTAAATCTGCTGTATTACAATGGAAAGTGTGGCATATATTTGCACTTTCTTTGTAACTAATTTGTCTTTTGAAATAAATTTTGAATTTTATTTGGCTATAATTGTTAATGAATAATAAGTTCTCATTTTCAAGACTTTTTCAAAGTGCGGGAGGATTAAAAATACAAAATATAAGGCTATTGTTATCATAATATATTATAAGAAGCAACTGGAATAACTTAGAAAGACAACATTTAGAAAAGAGGAGAAAACATTGATTTTTCTGGTTTCCCCTTTCGTCTCGATATTTCAACCTTTTTTATCTCTTATCATATCGACCTTTTTTAGTTTGTAAAACTGCAATAACATTCAGGAAATATTTCAATATTCTAGGCCATGATATATATTAAAATGGAAAAAAGTAATTTTACCAGAATTCTTACTTTACCTCAATGTTTGAAGAAACTGTGTAATCGATTAAATTACAAAAAAAAAGTAATGCATGTAAATTTCTTTCAATTACATTCAATCCAGCAATCTGCAACTTAGTCACTTTTCATTCAGTAATTTGAAATCGATTTGAAATTTTTAAAGCATAAAACAATTATAAGATAAATTAAAAAAGAATAACTTTTCTTTTTTTCCTATAAAATTCTCATCAGAATAAAGCTAAGGTGCAGCTATTACATATTATTGACAAATTTTGACCATGGTCATCAATGGAACATATAAGATGATTAACCCCCTGGTGTGATTTACAGATAAGGCAATTAGCTTATCAGTAGGGGTCCAACATACACAACATTCCTTAAACTAGGTCTTTAATCTATTTAAAGTATGTGTATTTGATGATGCTGGACATATTTTTACATGTTAATATGATGATAATAATCCTGTTTCAGATAGGAGAGTTTTTTTTGTTTTTTTTTCTACAGTATAATTCTTTATCCCTCCTTTTTCTATGTTATAGATAAATATTACTTATGTTAAGGAAAAGATCCTGAGGAAAATGGCTGGTAAAAAAAGAAATAATCTTTCCACATAAAACTTCATTCTAATATAACTTTGACATAATATGCATCTGTCAAGGTTATTTTTAATGAAATATTGGTTGAAACACATAATTTGAAATTAAGCTGTCGGTCTAAAAACACCTTAGTTTTCAGTTTTCTTTTTGATTTACTGGCACGCAAGTATTTCTTCAAATAGCAAATTTAAAAGTTGAAAAGTCGATGTTTTCGTCTGGTAGAAAGCTGTCATCCTCCGTGGTTCACAAAGTTCTATCAAAATTTGCTACCTGTACAAAGGGAAATCACTCTAACGACTTTGGGTCAAAGGGAAGTAAACCACGTTTTCGGAAAGGGCCATTATGCCTGTAGGTTAATAAACGCCCCTTCCCTGGGTGTCCAAAGTTTGTAAAAATGTGCAATTAGACCATGTTTAAAAGACTTCTCTTATACTATAAGGTCTAGGATATTTATATTTGGTATGTAGCATAACTAGATGGTTTGCACTAGGGGTCCAAAATTGGGAAAAACACAAAATTTGAGTATGCTAAAAAAAAAATAATCTTCTTTTTAAGGAGGAGGGCATTTATATTTTGAGTGTAGCATAGCCTGGCTGTTATCTATCAGTTTTGATTAATTTATGCCTGTATGTTAATAAACGCCCCTTCCCTGTATGTCCAAAGTTTGTAAAAGAGCTCAATTAGACCATGTTTAAAAGTCTTTTCCTCCCAATCTACAAAGTCTAAGGCATTCATATTTTGCACATATTATATCAAGATGATTCTCTACCATGTTATCCAAAATCTTAGCCCTGGGATAAAACATGGCACTGCCCCAGAGGTCAATATTTTGGAAAACACCCAATTAGAGCAACATCAAAAGTCTTCTCCTTCTGAAATATAAGGTGAAGGGCATACATAATTGGTATGTAGCATGACTAAATAATTTTGTACTATGTAACAGGAAAATATGCTCTTAGGATAAAAAATGTCTCTGCTCCTGGGATCGAAAATTGCGTAAACCGCATTGAAAGAATTCTTCTCCTTAAATATAGGTTCTAGAGCATTTACATTAAAAACATAGGATAACATTGTTGTTATCTACCATGTTCATATCCTGGCCCTTCCCAAGGCATCAAAAGATATGAAAAACGCTCAATAAGAGCATGTTCAAATATCTTCCACTCGTCATGTATAAGTTGTAATGCATTCATATTTTGATTCATAGTACATCCAGATTGTTCTGTACCTAGGTTGCTAAAATAACATCCATTGAAGTATCTGACAGTAATTAAAGTTTGATTGAAATCTAAATTCAAAGAATTTCAGATAGAAAACACTGTGAGAAATGGATAAATTGCTTATCACTCCCTTTCTCACTATGTCTTTTTCAAACCCTGAGGGTGACAAATTCTAGGATAGTTTGGTAATGGATCAAACTATAAAGCCAAAGGAATTCATTCTTTTTGTAAAGCATTACTGGGTTGTTTTGTACAAAGTCCAAAATCTTATATTTGTTTTATTTTGCTCAAGTTGTGTTTTTTTATACTAAAAAGTACTGTAATATACAGATGCCTCAGGTGAGTGATTTAGGATCATCATGGTCCTCTTGTCTTGAGGTCATTGTGTGGGAATTGGTTGAATTAAATGATGGTTGTTACTTTCCTGTTAGATTAATTTTACTATCATTTGATGAACACCAAAAGCCTATCTTTTCACATGTTATCCTGCCACTAGAGAACTTAAAGCTTTTGCTGTTCATTTAATGAAAGATAAATCAACGTATTCCTACACAATCCTGCGTTTTCACGCCCACCAAGAAATTGAGGAAAACAAGATTGAAAATGAAGAAATTGCTTGTTAAAAGCAATTTCTTCATTAGCTCACCTGAGCACAAAGTGCGAGGTGAGCTATTGTGATCGGTCGTTGTCCTCCGACCGTCTGTCCGTCCGTCCACAATTTCTTTAAAAATCTTCTCCTCCTAAACCAGTTGGCCAATCAGGCTGAAACTTTGCAGGGATGTTCCTTGGGTGAAGTTCTTCAAAAGTTTTTAAAAGAATTTAATTCCGTCAAAAACTCTGGTTGCCAATGCATTTGAAAATGGGAATCTTTAGTAATTCTTTAAATATCTTTAAAAATCTTCTCCTCCTAAACCAGTAGGCCAATCAAGCTGAAACTTTGCAGGGATGTTCACTGGGTGAAGCTCTTCAAAAGTTGTTAAAAGAATTTAATTTCGTCAAAAACTCTTGTTGCCGCGGCATATGAAAATGGGAATCTTTAGTAATTCTTTAAATATCATTAAAAATCTTCTTCTCCTAAACCAGTAGGCCAATCAAGCTGAAACTTTGCAGGGATGTTCATTGGGTGAAGCTCTTCAAAAGTTGTTAAAAGAATTTAATTTCGTCAAAAACTCTTGTTGCCGCGGCATATGAAAATGGGAATCTTTAGTAATTCTTTAAATATCTTTAAAAATCTTCTTCTCCTAAACCAGTAGGCCAATCAAGCTGAAACTTTGCAGGGATGTTCATTGGGTAAAGCTCTTCAAAAGTTGTTAAAAGAATTTAATTTCGTCAAAAACTCTGGTTGCCGCGGCATTTGAAAATGGGAATCTTTAGTAATTCTTTAAATATCTTTAAAAATCTTATCCTCCTAAACCATTAGGCCAATCAAACTGAAACTTTGCAGGGATGTTCATCGGGTGAAGCTTGTCAAAAGTTGTTAAAAGAATTTAATTCCTCAAAAACTCTTGTAACCGCGGCATATTAAAACTGTAAATTTTAGTAAATCTTTGATGTTGTTTTTTTCAGAGACTACAAGGCCAAAGGCCTTTATATTTTGTAAAGAGCTTAATCATATGGTTCTCTACCAAGTTTTTAAATATTTAATCTCTGGGGTCAAAAATGGCTCCGCCCCTGAGGTCTGAAGTTTGCAAAAATTCTTAATAAGATCAATTTCAAAAGGCTTCTCCTCTTAAACTATAAGGTCTAGGATATTCATATTTGGTATGTAGCATAACTAGATGGTTTTGTACTATATCACAAAAAGTTTTCATTCAAGGGTCAAAAACGGCCCGGACTAGGGGTCCAAAAATTTGGAAAAACGCAAAATTTGAGTATGTTGAAAAAATTCTTCATTTTAAGGCGGAGGGCATTTATATTTTGAGTGTAGCACAGCCTAGCTGTTATCTATTAATTTTGATTAAATTATGCCTGTAGGTTAAAAAAATCCTTCCCTGGGTGTCCAAAGTTTGTAAAAATGCTCAATTAGACCATGTTCAACAGTCTTCTCCTCACAATCTACAAAGTCTAAGGCATTCATATTTGATTTATAGCATAACTAGATGGTTCTCTACTATGTTAGCTAAAATCTTAACCCTGGGATAAAACATGACACTGCCCCAGAGGTCAAAAATTTTGGAAAACACCCAATTAGAGCAACTTCAAAGTCTTCTCCTTCTGAAATATAAGATGAAGGGCATTCATATTTGGTATGTAGCATGACTAAATAATTTTGTACTATGTTACAGGAAAATATGCTCTTAGGATAAAAAATGTCTCTGCTCCTGGGATTGAAAATTGCATAATCGCATTGAAAGGATTCTTCTTAAATAGAAATGGAGAAATTGCTTGCTTTCTCACAATGCTTTTTTAAACCTTTTTCTCTGAGGGTGACAAATTCTGGGATAGTTTGGTAATCGATTAAACTATGAAGCCAAAGGCATTCATTTTCATTTTAAAGCATTACTGAATTGTTTTGTACAAAGCCAAAATCTTATATTTGTTTTATTAATTTTGCTCAAGTTGTGTCTTTTTATACAAAAAAGTACTGTAATTTGCAGATGCCTCAGGTGAGCGATTTAGGACCATCATGGTCCTCTTGTTTTCAATTTTGTTTTCTACCCCTCCCCCCCCCCCCCCCGAGATACTCAAATTTCTTGCAACCTGAAATTGTTGTCTGCAACTTCTCTGAATTTGAACCAGTCCAAAATGTTGTCATGTGGGAATGGATTAATCTTAATCTCAAACAAACAAATATATCCTCTATTTAACCCATTCCCACACAATTACGCTTTTTGACGCCCCTAAGATAAAAAGCTTTGGAAAACATTGTGAAAAATGAAGAAATTGCTTGTTACAAGCAATTTCTTCATTATCCACAATGTTTTTTATAAAAGATGAAAAAAAATAAGATTCTATCAACTTGAAATTGTCGTCTGCAGCTTCTTTCAATTAAGACCAGTCTAAAAATTTGTTGTGTGGGAATGGGTTAACTTGCTTGGATACTTTCTGAGGTTATGGGGTCATAAGAATAGCAACAGTTACTATTAACCTTTATCGTATTGAATATTATTAGCTTGGCTGTTTTCGTAGAAAACCCAAGGTATTGTCATCACCTGAGCGTCGTTTGCATTGGCGTGACAAACTTTGGTCATATCTCATTTGTTATTGAAGATATCCTCATGAAACTTGGCATGTGTATTGACCATCACAAGAGCTATCTAGACTATCAAGAGGGATAACTCTAAAAGCATTTTTTGTAAGAGTTATGCCCCTTTTTTGATTTGAAATTTTTGCATTATCCAGCACCTGCAGCCAAGCGTTGTTTTTTATTTAGAACTGCATTAAAATACAGAACTGAAAGCACTGGTAGGCTTTTGGACTAATATTTTTATATGTATAAAATTTGATAAACAACTCAGACTTAAATAAGCTACACTGGAGGTGTACACTATGATCAGTTTTCACATATGTGCAGACTGATCTTAGACTATACCTCCTGCAAAAGCAGGAATACTCCGGGTTCAGCATGACAAGGGTTAATACTCATGCCCACAAATCCAGACTTTTTACAACTCTCAAGAAAAAGACTCTGGAAAATAAGAAATTAGATTTTTTTAACTTTTAGGATTGAAAACATTGTGTAAAATGAAGAACTTGCTTGTGACAAGCAATTTCTTCATTTTACACAATGTTTTTGCAAGTGTTTTTCTTGAGGGGTATCCAAAAGCTTCACTTTGTGGGAATGGGTTTATTTCTTACAAAGCTTTCTTTTCTTTAAATTGATCGATTGATTTAATATTGCCAAAGGACATTACTCCAACCGATTTGACAGTTGTCTTACGTGAAAATAGACATCTATGACTGTCAATGATTTAATTGGTGGAATTGCAGATTGCAAGTGTCAATCAAATGAACAATTGACAAATGAAGTTATTCGTTTTGACAGGACAAGAATATTGACCTCCATCATTTATGTCACACATTTGTGTTGGTTTAGTCACTTAACCCTTTCCTAATTCTCAAAATTTTAGACTGGCTCAATTTGAAACGTGTTGCTGAGGACAATGACAAGTGAGTGCAATTTGAAACAAAACCATTCTATGTGGTAGAAAATATTGTGATAAAAAAAGAAATTGCTTGTATCAAGCAATTTCTTCTCTTATCACAATATTTACTTAAGTATAAAATTGCATGGACGAAAAAACCAGTGATTATACAGGAAAGAGTTAAACACCATACTACAGCTTATTCAATATTAGATCATAAGCTATGGTTCAAATAAAACTCACAACCCCAGAGGGGCCGTTGCCATAGCACATCTGGTAGCGCTTTGTACCCTCAATCATGAGGTCCAAGGTTCAACCTCTGGTAATCATGGGATGTCATGGGTTCGATCTTCGGCGGCAGCACATATTCTTTCCAACATTTATCTCTCACCAATGGGTGGATAACCGTAAACCTACGTGGGATAGCAGCTGGAGGCTAGGAAAGGATGTAGTGGTAGTACTGGTTTGAGAAATCAATTGTTAGGTGCTCCAGCCACCACAATATGACTTTAATAGTGTTAAAAGTGGTATTAAATTCAATGAATAAATAGGGAATATTACAACAGTGTGTTTTTCTATGCGTTGTTATTGTGTTCGAGAATCGTGTGTAGGTATTTTTTATTGGATGAGACGGAAGGTCGAATCCAATAAAAAATATCTACACACAATTCGAGAAAACGATAACAACAAATAGAAAAACACACTGTTGTAATATTCCTTTTATTATATACCTTTTAGGAAATGACATTAAGAAAATTTTCTTAAATGGCTAAGAAATAATCAACTTTCCGAAAAACCCGGAACGCCAATACAAAAAAAAGAAGTCCGAGTTTAACGGTACTCGACGAATACGGTTTTTTGCTACACGCCGAACATTGATTTTTTTTCTGTCGAGTTGTATTTGACAGCCAGGTTTTACTCCATATCTTTTATAGGTATATAATAAATGAATGAATGAACCCCTGGTCATGGCAAATATCCTTTCTGACAATTGTCTCCCTTAAATGGGTAGACCTGAGTGGGATGAATAGTTGGAGGCAAGGAAAGAACTTAGTGGAAGAACTGGTGTGAGAAATACCTTGAATGAATGGTTAGGTGCTCAAGCCACCGCGATATGACTGAAATACTGTTCAAAGTGGCATTAACACATTCCAAAACAAAGACACCTTTTGAGGCCCCTCTAGAAAAACATTTTGAAAAAAAAATGTGGAAAATGAAGAAATTGCTTGCAACGAGCAATTTCATTTTCCCACAATGTTTTCTGCCCAGAAAGCTGAAAAAATCTTAACTTGCAACTCCTTTCAATTTGGATCAGTCTAAAATGGGTTAAATCCTATTAACCCTTTTCTGTTCAAACACTGGATTTTACGTTCCTGTAATTCTATTCTTGAGAAAACATTGTGGAAAAAGAAGAAATTGCTTATAGCAAGCAATTTCTCCTTTTTCCACAATATTTTCAACCACATAGTATTGTTTCATTTCAAATGGCATCAAGTTTTCAAAGTCGTCTGCAACCTCTTTCAATTTGGACTAGTCTAAAATTTCCAAAAAGGAAAGGGTTAAATTAATCCATCATAAGCCCAGAATTATCAACTAAGCTGGCTACAATGAATCAGCATATCAAATTACATGGGCAACAAGACAGTCATACAAAATAATCCATTTTATTTACAGGAAAAAACATTAGAATGATGTACAATAGACATAAATGTGAGCCGTCATGCAAAGAGGGACCATCTGGAAATAGTCATGGTACTGGTCCTGGTCTAACTGCACACACTATGCAGACCTGATTCAACCAATTACACTTGCAGTTAAACCACTCCTACACAATGCCCCTCACAAAAAAAGCTTTGGAAAACATAGTAGAAAATTAATTATTGCTTGAAACAAACAACTTCTTAATTTTCAACCAAGTTTCTCCCGAGAAAGTTGAAAAAATCTAAAATTTCATAAACTTGAAATTGGTGTCTACAACTTCTTTCAATTAGGAACAGTCTAAAATTTTGCAGTTGGGTTAATTGACAGCTGCGAATGGTCATTTCGTTGACGTGAAGTTAGTTTACAGTTGACTTTTTAACCTACACAAAATTTTAGGCAGGTCCAAATTAAAAGAAGCTGCAGACGACAATTTTTCGTTGATGGAATTTTAAATTATTTTGTCTTTTTCCAATAGATAATGAAGAAATTGCTTGGTACAAGCAATTTCTTCATTTTCCACAATGTTTTCCAATTTCATTTTAATTGAGGAGCGTAAAAAGGAGGAATTGTGTTGGAAAGGGTTAAATAGACTGGCTTCAGGTTGGGAATATCCTGTGTGTCAAACTTTGCAAAACCTTGACATAAACTCCAGATGGTCTATTTACCATGACAGGCCAATTTTAAAATACAAGAAACCAGATATACAAAATATAACCTATCAATGAACCCTCAAGAACTATATCGATGGATCAAAGTGAAACAGTTGTAACTGCCTATATATTTCTAGGCACTTAAATCTGTTTCATGATGACCCAACAGTATACAGATCATGTTTGAAATTTAATCATAGATGTTTGATATTGTGGACAAATGTGTACATGATTTTATGAAAAAACTCACTACAATAGTATGAACATGCAAAATCTTGCAGATAATTATCGTTTTACGGTAATCAAATTAATCCATTACCACACAATCTTGCATTTTGACCAGCTAAAGAAAAACAACTTGAGAGACATTGTGGGAAAAGAAGAAATTGTACAAATATACCTTCTTTACATGCTGCAGCTATCAACTTTACTCTTTCCTGTACAAACCCAGGACTTTTCGTCACTGTGATTTTATGCCGGAGGAAACATTGTTGAAAAAGAAGAAATTGCTTGTAACAAGCAATTTCTCTTTTTCCCGCAATATTTTCTACCAGACAGGATGGTTTAATTTCAATTTTTATCCAATTTTAAGTGTCGACTGCAACCTTTTTCAATTTGGACCAGTCTAAAAGGGTTAAAAGTGCCTTTAAACTTCTTCAAATATTGTCCGATCTCAAATTTTGTTGTCTGTTAATGGGTTTATCTCAAGATATCAAGGCTTATAAGAGGAATTTAATGTTTATACCGGATAGACATATATCACAGAAGCAAACCATTTAATCCATTCCCACTCAACTAAACTTTAGACTACAATTTCTTCATTTTTACACAATGTTTTCTACCAAGAAAGATGAAACAAGAGGCCCATAGGGCCTTATCGGTCACCTGAGTCCAAAGAGCACAAAAACAAATAAAAGTCAACCAGATTATGCTACATACCAAATATCAAAGCTCTAAGCCTTTTAGTTTGGGAGAAGAAGAGTTTTAAATTTTGTTATATACTAAATATCAAAGCTCTGGGCCTATCTGTTTGAGAGAAGAACAGTTTTAAATTTTGTTATATAAGCCATATGTAAAATTTGTGATGTCCGGGAATGTGCTAATTATGACCCTAGGGCAATAATTCATACCATATTGATAGAAATCCACACACCAAATATCAAAGCTCTAGGCCTATCTGTTGGAGAGAAGAAGATTTTTAAAGTTTTCACTATATAAGCCTATGTTAAATTTGTGACATCTGGGAATGGGCTAATTCTAATCCTGAGGCAATAATTTGTACAATCTTGATAGAGGTCCACAAGACGATGCTGTATACTAAATATCAAAGTTCTAGGCTCTCCTGTTTAGCAGAAGAAGACTTTTACAAATTTCACTATATAGGCCTATGTTAAATTTGTGACATCTGGGAATTGGCTTATTTTAATCCTGAGGCAAAACTTTTTACAACCTAGATAGAGGTCTCACAGATGATGCTGAATACCAAATAAAGTTCTAGTCCCTCCTATTTGGGAGAAGAATATTTTTAAAAAATTCACTATATAAGCCCTTTGTGAAATTCAGGACGTCCGGGAATGGGCTAATTTTGACAATTTTGATAAAAATCCACCAGATGATGCTACATACCAAATATAAAAGCTCTAGGCCCTCTAGTTTGGGAGAAGAAGATTTTTGAAATTTTCGCTATATAAGCCTATGTTAAAATTGTGATGTCCAAGAAGGAGCCAACTTGGACCCTGGGGTTACCAAGTGTGAATCTAATCTGACAGCCAGTTCATGACAAGAAGATTTTTAAAAATGTACCCTTTTTGGCCCTTATGGAGCCCCAAAGGGAGATAACTCCATGACATGTACAAATCTGAGCTTCCTTCCCTTAAGGATGCTTCCTGCCAAGTTTGGTTAGAATGGATCCAAGGGTTCTTAAGAAGAAGTCAAAAATGTAAAAAGTTTATGCACGACGCACGACGACGGACAAAACATGATCGCAATAAGTCCCCATGACCTTTGGTCAGGTGACCTAAAAATCTAAACTCATCAACTTAAAATTGCAACTCCTTTCAATTTAGACCAGTCTCAACTAGAACTGTCCCCTGTAAGGGCTGATGAATACCCCCCACTGCTGTCTCTTTTTAAACGAGGCCAAATTGTAACCATTGAAATGTTGGCCATTCATGATATATCAAGTGGACAATTTTTTTTTACATATTTTAAGTCAATGAGGGGCAAGGCCTGTGTAAAAAAATAGGGGTTTTGTTTAACATTAAGATGGAAATAATAGATTTTGTGCAACGTCAAACATGGCATTTATGTTCTGGAATAAACATGTGAACCACTTTTTATTTTTTCAATCTGTCAACCTGCTTAGGAGTTATGATTTATTCTCTATATATTGTATATAAGAAAATAAATCAAAGGGGCATAACTCCTGAAACAATAGTTTAATCATTATGAAAATTACAAGTTCCCATTGCAAGGAAGATTTCGGTAAAGTTTCAGCAAAATTAGTCAGGAAATGTTGGAGGAGATTAGGAAACAAAATTATATCAACAGACCGATGGACAGACATACAAAAAGATGGATGGACAGACCTACAGACATCCTTATTCCGGTATCCCCCCCCCCATTACTTCGTACATGTGAACCACTTTTAATTTTTTAATCCGTCAACCTGTTCAGGAGTTATGATTTATTCTCTATATATTGTATATAAGAAAATAAATCAAAGGGGCATAACTCCTGAAACTGTTGATTAATCATTATGAAAATTGCAGGTGCACAAGTTCCCATTGCAAGGAAGATTTCGGTAAAGTTCAGCAAAATTGGTCTGGAAATGCGAAAGGAGATGAGGACACAAAATTATGTCAACAGACGGATTGACAGACAGATGGAGAGACGAACAACCTGATTCTAGTATACCCCCCCCCCCCCCCCTACTTCGTACATTTGAACCACTTTTATGTTATTAATCTGTCAACCTGTTCAGGAGTTAAGATTCATTCTTTATATATTGTATATAAGAAAACAAGAGGACCATGATGGTCCTAAATCGCTCACCTGAGGCATCCGCAAATTACAGTCCATTTTTGTATAATAATTGAGGAAAATAAATAAAACACATATAAGATTTTGGGCTTTGTACAAAACAATCAAGTAATGCTTTCCAAAAAAAATCAATGCCTTTGGCTTTATTGTTTAATCCATTACCAAACTATCCCACAATTTGTCACCCTCAGGAAAAAAAGGTTTAAAAAAGCATTGTGAGAAAGGGAGTGACAAGCTATTTCTCCATTTCTATTTAAGAAGTCTTTCAATGCGATTTACGCAATTTTTGACCCCAGGAGCAGAGACGTTTTTTATCCTAAAAGCATTTTTTCCTATAACATAGTACAAAATTATTCAGTCATGCTACATACCAAATATGAATGCCCTTCACCATATATTTCAGAAGAAGTCTTTCAAAGTTGCTCTAATTGGATGTTTTCCAAACTTTTGGACCTATAGGGCAGTGCCATGTTTTATCCCAGGGCTAAGATTTTAGCTAACATGGTAAAGAACCATCTGTACATGCTATATACCAAATATGAATGCCTAAGACTTTGTAGATTGGGAGGAGAAGACTGTTGAATATGGTCTAATTGAGCATTTTTACGAACTTTGGACACCCAGGGCAAGGGTAACCTACAGGCATAATTTTAATCAAAATTGATAGATAACAGCCAGGCTATGCTACACTCAAAATATAAATGCCCTCCGCCTTAAAATGAAGATTTTTTTTTAACATACTCAAATTTTACTTTTTCCAAATTTTGGACCTCTAGTGCAGGGCCGTTTTTGACCCTGGGAGGACAACTTCAAGTGATATAGTACAAAACTATCTAGTTATGCTACATACCCAATATGAATATCCTAGACATTATAGTTTAAGAGGAGAAGTCTTTTGAAATTGCTCTAATTAAGCATTTTTCCAAACTTCGGACTTCAGGGGCGGGGTCATTTTTGACCCAAGAGATTAAATATTTTAAAACTTGGTAGAGAACCATATGATTAAGCTCTATACAAAATATGGAGGTCTTTAGCCTTGAAGTCTATGAAAAAAAAACAACAACAAAGATTTACTAAAATTTCCCATTTTTATATGCCGCAGTTACAACATTTTTTCACGGAATTAAATTCTTTTAACAACTTTTGAAGAGCTTCATCCAAGGAACATCCCTGCAAAGTTTCAGCTTGATTGGCCTACTGGTTTAGGAGGAGAAGATTTTTAAAGATATTTAAAGAATTACTAAAGATTCCCATTTTCAAATGCCGCGGCAACCAGAGTTTTTGATGGAATTAAATTCTTTTAACAACTTTTGAAGGACTTCACCCAAAGAACATCCCTGCAATGTTTCAGCTTGATTGGCCTACTAGTTTAGGAGGAGAAGATTTTTAATGATATTTAAAGATTTACTAAAGATTCCCACTTTCATATGCCGCGGTTACAACAGTTTTTCACAGAATGAAATTCTTTTAACAACTTTTGAAGAGCTTCACCCAAGGAACATCCCTGCAAAGTTTCAGCTTGATTGGCTCACTGGTTTAGGTGGAGAAGATTTTTAAAGATATTTAAAGAATTACTAAAGATTCTCATTTTCAAATGCCGCGGCAACCAGAGTTTATGACGGAATGAAATTCTTTTAACAACTTTTGAAGAACTTCACCCAAGGAACATCCCTGCAAAGTTTCAGCTTGATTGGCCCACTGGTTTAGGAGGAGAAGATTTTTAAAGAAATTGTGGACGGACGGACAGACGGACGACGGACAACGACCGATCACAATAGCTCACCTCGCACTTTGTGCTCAGGTGAGCTAATAATCAAAGGGGCATAACTCCTGAACCAGTTGATTAATCATAATGAAAATTGCAGGTGCACAAGTTCCCATTGCAAGGAAAGTTTTGGTAAAGTTTCAGCAAAATTGGTCTGCAAATGTGGGAGGAAATGAGGACACAAAATTATGTCCACGGACAGACGGACAACCTGATTCCAGTATACCCCCCATAATTTAGTTGTGGGGGGTATAAATTTGCCGTCTGGTAACTGGTTAAATTAAAAATCACTATCTCTTTAAGGTAGAAAAGAAGAAGTTGCTTTTAACTACCAATTTCTGCTTTTCTCACCATGTTTTCACCAGCTTTCTCTTCAATGCATCAAAATAAGGAATTTTTGGGGTGTAACAGATTAATGAAAATAAAGTAACAGGCTGTGTATAAGAGCATGTTGTCGGTGCCCAAGCAAAATGCCGTAACTACAACTTTAATAAAGTGGTAGTTACAATATTTTGGTAGCACACTGACAACGTGAATGTATACATTCTTGTATGAAAAAAACATTCACCTTCTTTTTTTCTAACACAATGCAAATTATACCAAAAACTAATTAAATGCAAACATTTACAAGCTAAAATCACTCTCTCACAAATAAACTTAACAAAATCTAAAGCATTAAATACGTCGATCCATGTCACCAATTCAAAAATTCATTCGACAAATTCAAAAACCCTAATTCACCCCTTTTTTCATTTTTAATGAATTCTTTCTTCCTTTCATCTATCCTTTTATAACCATTCAAATAATAAAACATTAAATCCTTAAAATAATGATATTACTTTCTGAAAAAATATTGCTCAGCCATAATTCAGTACCTTGTGTTTTATTTCAAACCAGAACTTTTCCTCTTTACTCTCAATTCAAATATCTGATCAATTTTAAACCCTGTTAAACCTTAAGAGGTATTTGCACGCTTTTTTTTTAATTGTGATTTTTGTTTGTTTTTCTTTTCAATTTTTAGGTCAGTGCTACAAGGCCATAAAAGCAACACATTGTTTATTCTTAGGTCAGTGCTAAAAGGTAGAAAAACTTACACATTTTTACATGGCTGTGAAACATTAACCCTTTCCTGATCAATCCCTGGTTTTAACGTCCCTGTGATTCTATAATTGAGAAAACATTGTAGAATAGAAGAGATTGCTTTTAACAATCAATTTCTTCTTTTTCTACAATATTTTCTACCCTTCTGAATGGTTATTTTTCTAATCAAATCATCTAATCAAATTATAGTCTACAAAGCCTTTTACACAGGCCTAAAATTTTGCAAAAGAGTAAAGGGTTGATGCCAACAATTTTCTTACATGAAATAGATTCACATTACCTAAATACCAGATGTGGCATTGTTTATTAGTATTCTAAGAGATAGCAAATTAACCCTTTCCTGTTCAGTCCCTGGTTTTTACGACCCTTGTTTTCATTATGAAAAAAAAAATTCTACTCTACTGAATGTTTATTTTTTAAATTAAATACAGTCGAATACCTATACCTCAAAGTTCAGGGGACTTATGAGAAAACTGAGATAGTTTGAGGTGTAGATAGTCAGAGATTCTCCATTTACAACTAAATATAATATCAAATATAAGTAAATAAGGCCACAGATGGTTTGTACTAGTATGATTATCTAACAAATTGACAGATATAAGGACAATGTATTTATCATAATTTCTTTTATTAATATTCTTAATTATTATCACTCGTGGCTAGAGCTTTGTTTAGACTTTGTTTCTTTTTTTTTTGTTTGTTTCTCCTTCTTATATTGCTTACTCTTTGTGCCGATTGCCTAGTTTGACAAGATTCTCTTAGCTGTCGAGATAACCCAAGTATCCAACCGTATTGGTTACTGGTTTCTATACCGCGTTGACATGTGTGAAAAACTTAGCAAATTTCTATCTCTATAATTATGGTTCATCTTATAGAGGTGTGAATACGTGCAAACAATAGTGATGGGACTTTGCAAATAACTCGACATAGGGGAAAGTTTCGTGGTAAGGAGAACGACATTTGGAGATTCAAATACACAGAAACAATTTTAAATCAATTTTAATTAAAAAATAACCATTCAGTAGGGTAGAAAATATTGTAGAAAAAGAGGAAATAGCTTGTTACAAGCAATTTCTTCCTTTTCTGCAACTTTTTCTCAATTATAAAATCACAGGGACATAATAAGCATGGATTGAAAAGTAGTTTCTACTTGTTCAATAATGTTTTCCAAGGTATAAAACACTGGGACGTAAAAATCAGTGATTAAACAGGAAAGGATTAAATGTTGAAAAAAATCTATAACTCCAATCAAACAATGCAAAGACCTAAACAGCACTGCCAGACACTTTGCTTTTGGGTGCTTCATATTTAACCCATTACCAGATGATAAAATTTAGACTGATAAAAAGTGAAAGGCATATGACAATTCCACGTTTTAAAAGCTTTCAACTGTCTAGGGAGCAATTTCTTCTATCTTTTCTACCCAGAAAGTTAGAAATTTCGTAAACTTTGTTTTATCATCTGCAACTCCTTTCAATTTGGACCAGTCTAAATTTTGCTGTCTGGGTTAAAAGAATCCCTTCTTTGTTTCTATGAAAAATAAGTTTCACTCCGCAAAGGCCCAGTTAGGAACTCAAAGGCATTAGTCTATAAAGAGCAATAAGTTAATGCCAAATGCATAATATTAAATTTATAGACCTAATGGTTTGTTAGGAGAATATTCTCATAGAATACCTTATTTGTTTTTATATAACAGTGTCAATATTTCTGTTTTCATAGTAACCAGAGTTTTTATTGGAAATTAATTATTTGTATAACTTTGGTAGAGCTTTACCCAAGGAACATCCCATCAAATATTTGGCTTTATTGGCTTGTTGGTTTAGGAGAAAAAGATTCTCGAAAAGTATGGACAAACAGACAGATGGAAGATGACCTATCACTAAAGCTCACCTTGCACTTTGAGCTGAGTTGAGCTAAAAACAATTAGAGGTAACAGTCTTGGTAGATTAGATTGTTCTTTCAAAAGTGAACTTACATGCCATGATTAAACACATTCCAACACAATCCCACCTTTTAAGCCCCTGAAGAAAAAAAGTTGGAAAACATTGTGGACATAGAAGAAATTGCTTGATTCAGGCAATTTCTTCAATTTCCACAATATTTTCTACCCAAAAAGACAAAGAATTTTAGAATTTCATCAACCTAAAATTGTTGTCTGCAGCTTCTGTCGGTTTGGACCAGTTTAAATTTCTCATGTGAGAATGGGTTAAGTGAATGGTTTTGGTGATAACCAGAGATATAACAAAATTGTCAATATCAAAATAAACAAGTCCGAGCCAAGGCTATAGCAATACTGTAGATTTTCTTGAAAACAGCCGAACTAAAAACCGAACCCTTTCCCACTGAGCATGGCCCAAATTTGCTTTACATGTGCATAGAGTAATTATATCAACTGTGATATGGCTCAAAATTTCTCTAATCCATTTTCAAATTCACATATATATAACGGACAAATTTTAGAGATGCAAAGAAAGAGACTGTGCCCAACATTAAAAAGAAAACATAACATGTGAGTGCTGTGTAGCCGAAGAATTCAAGACTCTGTAGCAATCCGGACATGTTTGATCTCTTGAAGTAGTAGAACAGCGCATACAGGAAAACAAATATTCCCGTGGACCTGAAAAAGACGGTAAAATTAGATATGATATGTTATCCAGGTAAAACCTGCCTAATAACCAAAAATATAATTTTTCATTTTTTCAAAATTTTCAAAAAAACTATAGGTCTGATAGACAAAAATTGAAGAAACAAGATGTGTTTGTGAAACACTATGCCCCTGAAACAGGAATTCTTTAGAAACGGGGAAAGGGAAAAGAAATTTTGACCTTGACCTTGATGAAATGACCTTCCCCAGTTTCGCCTTGTTGAGACCTATCTACATACCAAATATTAGCATTGTAACTTAATCAGGGTTGAAGTTATAGGAAAATGTTTAAATGGCAGGTTAAGTTTTGCAGACAGACAGACGGACAGACAGACGGACACCGGTAAAACAATATGCCCCCCATCTATTGATGCTGGGCACAAAAAGCCATCATTTAAACGAAAGACAGTTACAAAAGATTTTTTTCATTAACCTGCTACAGGGCAACAGAATCTCAGACTGGTCAAAATTAAAGATGCTGTAAACAACAGTTTTCTGTTGATGAAGTTTTTAAAGTCCGTAATTTTGGGCAGAAAACATTGTGGGTGATATTAAAGTTGCTTGTAACAACCAATTTATTCATTTCCAAAATGTTTCCGAAGCTTTTTTTCCTTTTGGGGGAGAGGGCATTATGTGTGAATACATTTAAGACATACCCAGCGCTAAAAATAGATCTCCACCACCATCTGTAGTCCTCTGCCGACAGTTGAAAGTAGGTCAAGGCTACGGAGATACAGGCCGTCACACTAAGTAGGATTCCGAATACGATAAACAGTATTCCGTACAATGTGTAGTGTTCTCTTCCCCACAATGTGGCAAATATATAATACAACTCTACAGAAATAGCACTGAAATATATAATACAACTCTACAGAAATAGCACTGAAATATATTATACAATTCTACAGAAATAGCACTGAAATATATAACACAATTCTACAGAAATACCACTGTAATATAACATGTAATATTCATTTATCGATATTGCTCAACCCTTTTCCACACAATGATGCTTTTAGACGCCCTTCAAGAAAATAATCAGGAAAACATTGTGTAAAATGAGCAATTTCTTCATTTTTCACAATATTTTCTATCCAGAAAGTTGTAAAAAATCCGCAATTTCATAAACTTTAAACTGTTGTCTGCAACACCTTTCAATTTGGACAATCTAACATTTTGACACACAGAAATAGGTTAACTCTTTCATGGTTTTCAAAATGTCCAATTTGAAAAGTAACCAACCTACAGGCTAGGAAATATTGCAGGAAATTTCTTCTTTTCCCACAATATTTTCTCAAGTATAAAAAACCAGGGATGCAAAAATAAGGGATTGCTATTGATTGATAGATTGATAGATTGATTGAATGGGATTTAACACCACTTTTAACAGTATTTATTTAATATCGCGGCAGCTGTAGCACCTAAAAATGAATTTCTGGTATTTCTCACACCAGCACTACCTCTACATCCTTTCCTAGCCTCCAGTTGCTATCTCACCAGGGATAGAACCTATGACATTCCATAATTGAAGATTGGGAATCTGATGCGCTACCAACTGTGCTATGACTGGCTCAAAAGAGATTGTCAATGAAACGGTTAGTATGGTATATTACTTACAACAAAGTTCATTTCATGGTCTTACCTAGGTTTCATTCCAAAATGTCCTCTTATTCCATATACTAAGGTGTTGACAGTGTGTGACCCTTGACATAGAATTTACAATAACAAAAATCCCAATAAAAAAAAAATGATTGTTTTTCCTGGTAGATTTCTCTTCATCTGATAAGCCTAAACATTGAATTAGAAAGTTCATATTGTAGGACAAAAGCCTTATAAACAAGAGCTAGTCAAAGTCATGTGACAAATGCCCCCAAAGGACAGGGTCAAGCATGTGGCACTTTGATTTGTTCTGTAAACACAACCACATGCATTTGTGATCTATACGTCTGGGTTTTTAATAAATGAAATTTTGATACATATAATAATTTCTATAAATACAGGATGAAATCGAGAAATGCATTATGGACGGATTGTTCTGAGGACAAAAGTAGGTCAAAGGTCAAGGTCACTGGGTCAAGGTCATGTAAAATGGTCCACCCAATTAAGCATCTGTCCAAATATGGAAGCAATCCATTTAAGAATAAATGAGTAAATACAATTTAACCATTCTGGACGTAATTTAACCATTCTTGACGCCCCTTTGACCCCAGATTGTGTTTTTTTTTTGGTTTTTTAAATGGGGTTTTATGCCTCTTTCAACAATCTTTAAGTTATATCGCAGCGGCTGGAGCACCTATCAATGGATTCCTGGTATTTTTCACACCAGTACCACCATCACATCCTTTCCTAGCCTCCAGCTGCTATCCCACATAGGCCCAGAATGTGACCTTGACCTTTGAGATAGGAACCTGGGTCTTTTTCACGACACTTCTTCTGAAGGTGGTGAACATTTGTATGAAAGAAATTTGTACCTGTGTGCATGATTATAGAAGTTTCAGAGCAGACACGGCAAAAAGTCCCCATTTTTGACCTTTGACCCCAGACTGTGACCTTGATCTTTGAGATAGGAACCTGGGTCTTTTTCGCGACACGTCATCTTATAGCGGTGAACATTTGTGCAAAGTTATATTGAAATCCACTATTGCATGTAGAAGTTACAGAGAGAACATGAAAGTGGGACGGACAGACAGACGGACTGATGGACAGACAGTTCGATTACTATATGCCTCCCTTTGGGGGCATAACTAGAGGAAATTGAGCGCCTGAAGCGACCCAAAGGCCTGAATGTACTGATTAAGCAACTGGTATTTCAAAAATTCATTATGAACTGAACCATCTTTGCCTTATACCTGGCAAATACATCTGGTCACTAAAATTTGAAAAAGTCCCAGATAAGCATTCCAAAGTTTTCACTGTTTTAAAACAGTCAAGTTGGGTTATGTAAAATTCAATTACTTAGATGAATAGGTATTTACAAAAAATTCACTGTTAATCAGATAAGGACATAAGCCATGACAATAAAAGCCATGTTTTCCAACCAATCAAATTTATATTAAGGAATCTGACAACTACCTCAGAGTCACTCCTGCAATATTTGGTTGAAATCACTCAACAGGTTTCTCAGAATTTTCAGATTATATTTGATATATGAAAATAAGTTCTGCCCTATGAAGGACCATGATTTTCATTCAAATTCTTTGAAGAAATCCAAAATGGTTGCCAAAGTATAATTCTTATGAAATTTGGTTGAAATCAATCAAATGGTTTCCAAGAAAAAAGATATTTACAGTTTTCACTATATACCATTTATGGAAATAAGCCCCTCCCATTAAAGCTATGTTTTTCATACGATAAATTTTTTTTTATAAAATCTGACAGAAAGTCACCACAGGATCATCCCTGTGAATGATTGATTGCTTGAATGGGGTTTAACTCCACTTTAAACAATATTTTGCTCATATTGTGGCAGCTGGAGCATCTAACAATGGATTCCTCATATTTCTCACATCAGTACTACCACTACCTCGAGCTGCTACCCCACATAGGTTTACGATTCTCCAACCATTTGTGAGAGGCCAATGTGGTAAAGGATATGTGCTGCTGTGGGGATCAAACCCATGACATCCTATAATTGAAGAATAGGAGTCTGATGCGCTACCGACTGCGCTATGACGGCGGCTAATCCCAGTGAAATAAGTTAAAATCAATGACTAGTTTCAGAGAAAAAAATTTTCAAAGGTTTTTCCATAAAATTGGTTGAAATCCATCAAATGGTTTCTAACAAGAAGATTTTTAAATGTTTTACCATATATGCAAATTAGACCCGCCCATTAAAGCCATGATTTTCATCTGAACAAATTTTTTGAAGGAATCTGATAAAGAGTTACCAAAGGATCATTTCTGTGAAATTTGGTTGAATTCCATTCAGTACTTTCTGAGAAGAAGATTTTCAAAGTTTACGGATGGACTTAAGAACAGACAGAAGCACGAGGGACACAACACCATGACAATAGCTAGCTGGCTGAAAATGAAGAAATTATGTGTTGCAAGTAGTTTTTTCGTTTCAACAATATTTACCTAAAAACAAATATTTCAAAAATTTCAGCAGCTAACAGTTTTTGGCTGCAATTTCTATCAATTTGGACCAGTCTAAAATTTTGTCTAGAGGATGAGTTAACCCATTCCAATAAAATCCCTCCTTTTTTACATGTCTAAAGAAAAATGCTTTGGAAAACAATGTTGAAAATGAAGAAATTGCTTCTATCAAGCAATTTTTTCATTTTCCACAATGCAAAAAGAAGAAGAAAAAAAAATCCTTCAACTTGAAAGTGTCCTCTGCAGCTATTTTCAATTTGGAAAAGTCTAAAATTATATTGTGGGGGATAAACAATCTTACCTAAAGGGCAGAAACCCACCAACCATACAGTGGGCAAATGCAGATCTGTACCACGGGACAGGGGGTATTTCTCTAGCTATATTTTTGGTTCTACATGGGGCATCAAAGCCATTAGCCCAGTTTTTACCAAATATACCTCCAATCACAGTTAATGGATAGCCAACTGAAATGGAAGAATGGAAGAAAGTCATTTAACCCATTCCCACACAGTGACGCTTTTGGACGCCCCTATAAGACAAGTAATTGAGAAAACATTGTGTAAAATGAAGAAATTGCTTTTAACAAGCCATTTCTTCATTTTACACAATGTTTTCTATCCAGAAAGTTGAAAAAAACTAAAATTTCATCATCTTTAAATTGTCGTCTGCAACTCCTTTGAATTTTGACCAGTCTAAAATTTTGTTTTGTTGGAATGGGTTAAAAGGTGTTGTATCTTAACAAACTAGATAGAGTTGGTACTTTTTAATGCTTTCCTATTCAATCCCTGGTTTTTATGTCCCTGTGATTTTATACTTGAGAAATTATTTTGGATAAAAAAGAAATTGCTTCTTACAAGCAATTTCTTCTTTTCCCATTAGAATTTCTACCATATAGAATGGTTTCATTATAAATCAAATCAGCCTTCATTGTCAGCCTTTTTCAATTTGGACCAGTCTAAAATTTTGCAAAACAGGAAAGGGTTAAGTAATTTCATATGACAGATCAATGGCCTTGTCCACTGACCTTTTACATGAATTTCAATTTCAAATAATTTAATTTTTAGTTTCATCTATCAAAAACGAGCATTCTGATTGGTCGAAAAAATTAATTCATACCTCCATGAACAAAATTTTGATCACGCAGTGATTTTGTACGATTCCGCACAAAATAGTCCCATACGAAAAGGTATGAAAATTGTAAATTTTGGTTTTTTTCAGTCGACGCTATTAAATAATAAGAAATGAAGAGAATATTTTTTGTTTTCTTGGAGGTATGTGTCAAAAAAAATAATCACACACTGTATATATATGCGAAGTTCATACCTCCATGAAAACAATCAAGATGTGTTTGTGAAACACTATGCCCCCGAAATCGGAATTCTTTAGAAACGGGTAAAGGGTTAAAATTTTGACCTTGATGAAATGACCTTCCCCAGTTACGCCTTGTTGAGACCTATCTATATACCAAATATTAGCATTGTAACTTAATCAGGGTTGAAGTTGTAGGAAAATGTTTAGTTGGAGGTTAAGTTTTGCAGACAGACAGACAGACGGACAGACAGACAGACAGGCAGATGAACACCGGTAAAACAATATGCCCCCGATCTTATCGATGCGGGGGGCATAAAAATATTCTCTTCATTTCTTATAATTCAATAGCATCAAGCGAAAAAAAAAACCTTCAAATTTTGATACCTTTTTCTATGGGACTATTTTGTGCGGAAGCATATGAAATAGCTGCGTGCTCAAAATTTTGTTCATGGAGTTATGAATAAATTTTTTTCGACCAATCAGAATGCCCAATTTTGATAGATGAAACTGAAAATGGAATTATTTTCAAATGGCGCTATTTTGCAAAATTTAAGGTCAGTAACACATTACACAAAATAAATTGGTATGTTGGCTGTAGTTACAACATTTAAATTGCCAAACAAACAAAAATGCTTGAAATAAATGATGGAGTTTATAGTTTACTAAGTCTAAATCAATGGTTTGATTTGTCATTTTTTCTTATATTTCTTTTAATGAAAGCCATGATATGTCAAATGTAAATAATTTATCATGTTCAAATGCATATTTCAATTCTAACATCAACAGTACTTGCATACTTGAATAGACAGTCATTAATGTCAATCAATCAAGCATTGCAAATGTATCATAAATTCAACAAGAGACATGTTGGACATGGCCATCCCCTGCCTTAAAAGCTTGAAAGTAAACTGAAACCAGTTAGATTTAGGCTTCTTGTGCACTGCATTTCTTCTCATTGAGTTCGATAATAGCTATTATACTTTCAGAGATATGCACTTCTTCTCATTGATATCTATCCACCTATGAAGTTTCAAGTTAATAGCTATTATACTATCAGAGATATGCCCTGGGCAAAATCTTAGTCTTTAAAACAACAAAGGGCAATTACTCCAAAATTATGCAAGCAAGAGTTGTGGTTCTTGTGCAGTGCACTTCTCCTCAACGAGATCTATCCACCTATGAAGTTTCAAGTTGATAGCAATTATGCTTTCAGAGATATGCTCCTGACAAGTTTAGTGACGGAAGGACGGAATGACAGAAGGACGGACAGAGACCATTACTATATCCCCTTTGCCGAAACGGCGGGGGATAATAACCATAAGTTTGTCATCATCAGTTCAACGAAAGGCTGTTTACAAATACATGACTGTCTGAAATATCATGGGTTGGTCATCAAAATATTATTTTTATATTTATGTCGTCCACTAACAATATATTATTCAACAAAGAAATAGATAGAGAGTGTAATAAGTTCTTTAGGTTTAAATTTTTACGAATACTTCCATAAACCCTATGTTGTAGGTACTCATTTGAATCGTCTTGACAAGACAACTCAAATGAGTACCCACAAGATAGGGTTTCAGTGAGAAATAAGGATTTTAAAATGTTGTTACCCCCCCTCTTATCTCACTCTGATTCAAGACCAGACCCGTCATACAATTTGGTCTTTGTTTATGCAAATACCACAATGGATCATGTTACAACCAGAGCATAAAAGGAATATAAAAAGTAATGTTCAAGACTTACCAAAGAGCCAAAGACTCATAAGTAAGATCACAGTTCCAGCTGGTAATGCTTGAGTTGTTCCATAACCCCAGGCTACAGAATTTACTAATGCCCATACCAGGAAAAATGGTACTGTAAAAAATGAAAGAAATTGGGAAGAATTAAGCCTTAACTCATTCAACAAAATTTTAGACTGTTCCAAATTCAAAGAAGTTGCATACAATGATTCATAGTTTATGAAATTCTAGATTTTTTCAACTTTCTCGGTAGAAAACATACAATCCAAGGTCCTAGGTCAAATGGCTTACGAGTTTAAACATAGAAACAGTTTGCAATCTAAGTTCAAGTGACCTTTACCTACATGACCCCAAAACAATTGTGCACATCCTTGTAAGAAGCTTCAAGGTCAATTTGTTTTTGAATTAAAGCTCAGAAAAGAAAAGTGTATGGACATATAAGTGGACAGATATGTTGAAGCAATATACCCCCCAAATTTGTAGGTATAACTAGATTGGTATGCCAAGGATAATGAGTCAAATTGTGCCAAGTCAATAAGCAATTGACCTTCAAGTTTGACCTAGACCTTGAACCTGAGTAAATGTTTGGAAGTGCAGTGTCAATCTTTATAATGAACAATTATGAAATTTGTTCATAAATGCATCTACTCATGATGGAGGACAATTGTACTAATTCATTTCAAGATATACCTACAAATGCAGGATTTATCATTCATGTAAAACAAGAAAATGACCTTTAAGTGTGACCTTTTTGACTTGCTTGATCAAAATGTTTCAAATGAGATAGACAATTGTACATTATCCAATTAAACAAATTATTTACCTTCCAGACAAAAATTTTTATCTTTAAATGTGACCTGGACCCTAGACCTATCTGATCAAATTTCAAATGAAACATCAGGATTGTATGGAAATAGGTTAATCCAAGCTAACATCTGCGCAAACTATATTGATTGACTAATTGAATGGGGTTTAACGCAATTTTTAACAGTATTTAAGTCATATTGCTGTGGCTGTAGCACCTAACAATGTATCCCTGGTATTTCTCACACAAGTACAACCACTATATCCTTTCCTAGCCTCCAGGTGCCATCCCACTAAGGATCACGGATATCCAATCATTGATAAGAGATAAATGTCATAAATTGCCAGGTAGCAAACTATATTGGAAAAGGAAAGTTCCAAATATGAAAAACGCATTTTACCGCATGAGTAATCTACATGTTGAAAGTTATCTATACTCTTCTATGAATAACTTACGCGCAAACAAAGCTGAGGTTAAGTTGATATTCCAAACCCAGTTTTCTCCTCCCATCTTTTTGTAATAATTTGTAGCAATGTAACCACTTATACCTAGAATGATATAAACACAACATAAGACTATCATGTTTTTTTTCCACTGTTCATTGTTTCATCTAGAGAGGCAAAAATTTATTGTTTTCTTGATACAAAATAAGAAACATCCTAATATCTTTTAACAATTTACTCTTTTCCAGTTTTTTTAATTTTAGACAGGTCTAAATTAAACAGGGTGCAGAAGACAATGAAAATGGGATGCAATTTAAAATGAAACCATCCCATGTGTTACCGACAGACCTTACCAGGCTTAGCACAAACTTCAATGATTTCATTTGAGATGATACTTACCGATAGCATGTTACCGACAGACGTAACCAGAGTAAGCACAAACTTCTTTGATTTCATGTTAAATCATATTTACTGATAACAGGTTATCGTCTGACCTTATGAGGCTTAACACAAACTTCTTTGATTTCATATGAAATGATACTAACTAAAAGCATGAACTAACCAGGCTTAGCACAAACTTCTTTGGTATGTGATTGATTGATTGAATGAGGTTTAACGCCGCTTTAAACAGTTTTTCAGTCATTTCGCAGCGGCTAGAGCACCAAATAATGAATTCCTGGTATTTCTCACACCAGTACTACCACTACATCCTTTACTAGCCTACAGCTGCTATCTCACTAAGGTTTACGATTATCCATCCATTGGTGAGACAAAAATGTTGGAAAGAAAATGTGCCGCCGTTGTGGATCGAACCCATGACCTCTCATTATTGAAGATTAGGATTGATTGATTGATTGAATGGAGTTTTACGCCTCTTTCAACAATCTTTCAGTTATATCGCGGCGGCTGGAGCACCTAACAATGGATTCCTGGTATTTCTCACACCAGTACTACCATTACATCCCTTCCTAGCCTCCAGCTGCTATCCCACATAGGTCTACGATTATCGACCCATTGGTGAGAGACAAATAGTCGGAAAGGTTGAGTGCCGCCGTCGGGGATCGAACTCGGGACCTCTAGATTGACAGTCCGACGCGCTACCAACTGCGCCATGATGGCGGCAGTCTTGTGTGCTACTCATGCGCTATTACGGTGGTGAATGATACTTACTAATAGCATGTTACAGACTGAGCTTATCACGCTTAGCACAAACTTCTTCGATATCATGTTAAATGATACCTACCAATAGCATGTTACCAACAGACCCTAACCATGCTTAGCACAAACTTCTATGATTTTATGTGAAATGATACTTACCCATAGCATGTTACCAACAGATCCTAACCATGCTTAGCACAAACTTCTATGATTTTATGTGAAATGATACCTACCAAAAGCATGTTACCAACAGACCCTAACCATGCTTAGCACAAACTTCTATGATTTTATGTGAAATCATAACTACCAATAGCATGTTACAAACTGACGTAACAAGGCTTAACACAAACTTCTTTAACCCATTCCCACACAGTGATGCTTTCTGACGCCCCTCAAGAAAAACAAGTGGGAAAACGTTGTGGAAAATGAAAAATTGCTTGTAACAAGCAATTTCTTCATTTTCCACAATGTTTTCTACCAAGAATGTTGAAATAATCTAAGATTTCATAATCTTTAAATTGTCGCCTGCAACTCCTTTCAATTTGGACCAGTCTAAAATTTTGGGTTGTGTGGGATTGAGTTAACTTCACATGAAATCATACCTACCAATAGCATGTTACGGCCTGATCTTACAAAGGCTTATCCCATTGCCACATGGCAAATTCTAGACTGGTCCAAATTGCAGATGACAGTACAAAGTTGATGAAACTTTCTAGGTAGAAATCATTGTGTAAAATGAAGAAATTGCTTGTTAAAAGCAATTTCTTCATTTCCAAAAATGTTTTCAAAATTGTTTTTATTGCAGGGCATAAAAATGCGTCATTGTGTGGGAATGGGTTAACTCAAACTTCTTTGATTTCATGTGAAATGATACTTACCGACAGGATGTTATCGACTGAACATTTTGTTGATTCATGTGAAATGATACTTACATGCGGTAAAAGCATACAAAATAATTCCTGCAGCATTTATTGCTCCATGTCTGTGAACATTAAACATTCCCATCACAGCCATTAGCATTATACCAGTAGCCAAGGTTAGAAACTGGGTCCCTACCCCTAGAAATAAAACAAGAAATTTATACAAGGCATCCAGGCTAATAAATCATTACAACAGAATTTATTGATATGTGCATTTAGACATAACAGCAAGTAACATTTTACCAGTAGATAACCCATCCAGGACAACAAAATTTTAGACTAGTCCAAATTGAAATAAATTGCAAAGAAAATTTCAAGCTGATGGATTTTTCTTCTTCTGGTTTTAGATAGAAAATATTGTGGAAAATGAAGAAATTGCTTGTTACAAGCAATTTCTTTATTTAACACAATGTTTTCCAAATCTTTTTTACGGGGGTGCCCATAGAGACAAACAAGAGCCATGTCTGACATGGCCATCCCCCGCCTTAAAGGCTTGATAGTAAACTGAAGCCAGTTAGATTTAGGCTTCTAGTGCACTGCTTTTCTTCTCAATGAGTTCGATAATAGCTATCATACTTTCAGAGATATGCCCCGGACAAAATCTAAGTCTTTAAAACAACAAAGGGCAATAACTATGCAAGCAAGAGTTGTGGTTCTTGTGCACTGCACTTCTCCTCAATGAGATCTATCCACCTGTGAAGTTTCAAGTTCATAGCAATTATACTTTCAGAGATATGCTTCGGACAAGTTTAGTGACGGAAGGACAGAATGACAGACGGAGACTATTACTATATCTGCTTTGCTGTAACGACGGGGGTAAAAAATCTCACCAAAAGGAATCCTGAAATCTTTGTTAAAATTGTATACAAAATTGTATACAAAATTGTATACAAAATTGTATACAGAGCCTCTGACAATAATTTCAGAATAGGTCACAAGCCTACTATGGAAAGCTTTGCTGAACAGAAAAAGAAAAATAAATTTCAAAATCATTCTATAATGGCAAAATAACTTTGAAATACATTTTCCAATAATTGTGTAAAGTCAATAGGAAATCCATCCATAATTGAAGGAGCAATACTCTAGAAATTCTAAATTTCAATGTTTCACAATGACTGGTATAGATGAATAATTTGATTGGTTGATTGATTCCTTAATTGACAGCTATGATTGGTCAATTATGATCATTCACTAGAATATATTAACATAACTACTATTGCATAGAATAAGATTTCATGCTGAATAAATCCTTTTCACAATTGTATTAAAATCAAAGGGCTGGTAGCACTTGTTGTTCAGTTGTCAATACTTCTTTTGACAATTAATTTCATAAACAACTCTGATTTCAAAAGGATAGACAGGTAGTGTAGACTAAGATCAGACTGCACTTATGTGCAGTCTGATCTTTGTCTTTACCTCCTGTTTTAACAGGAATATTTGGGGTTCAGCATGACAAGGGTTAACATACCTACTATTGCACAGAATAAGACGTCTGTATGAATTATTTTCTCAAACATCTAAATTCAACTGACTTACCCAGTATTGCACAAAACAAGTTTTTATAAACTGGATATCTAAATACGTCTGTATGAATTATTTTCCATCCGTTATCTTCCTGGTCCAGTTCCTCACTTTCCTCCTCGTCCAAGTTGTAGCGAGCAAAATCAGACTTCAATACGCGTGTCTGAAAATATATGAAAAATACAAAGCTTTAACAAGAGCTCGGCTGTTGGGTGCTGGATAGTGGACAAAATGCATCTAAAGTTATCCCCCTTGATAGTATAGGTTGATCTTTAGATAGTGAACAAGTGTGCCAAGTTTCAAGTAAATCCCTTTAGTAGAACCAGAGATGTCACAAAATGTCAAAGTTTTTCGCACAAAGTTGACAACAACAACCACGATGACACAAAGGTTATAGCAACACCTCGGGTTTTCTCCAAAAACAGCTGAGCTAAAAAAGTAAACTGTTTGCAAGGGGTTGCGTACTGCTTTGAATAATTTTTCAATTATATCATAGTGAAATACTAGGCTGATGTTCTGAAAAGTCTTGCCAAACCACAGAATGTTTGACTGATTAAAATTTTAAGCCGTTGCAGACATGAAACAAAGTTGGCTTAAATTGAGAAATAATTTTGAAAACAAGAAAATAATGAAAGTTTTATTTTCTAAGAGACTGCTTTCAACCAAGTTAAAGCCAATCACTAGGAAATATTCTTTTTCTAGTTCTAGTGCCTCTGATATGCATTTTCTTGAATAGATATGAAGAAAGAAACGAAAACAATTTTGTAGTCTAAATATACTTTACAGTTGACCAATTGCCACTGTCAATCAAAGAAACAGTCAACCAATGAAATCATTCATAGTTACTGGAATTTATATATTAACTTTGACATTGGCTGCCATTTGTGTAAATCATTTTTGTTGGTTTGGCGACTAATATTTCATAACTATAGCTTAATCAAGCTATAGCTACGACATTTAGATCACCAAGCAACCATTCTACTTCTTTGTTACATCCTACTGGCCAATAATTTTGTAAAAGGACTCAGTCTAAGATCATAGTAGAGCTTCCCGTCAAAGTCAAAAGGCTGGTCCAATAGAGCAAGTGGGCAGGGCCAGCGATTGGTCAATTTCGTAATTTTGTACAAGCCTTACCAAACAATCACTGCACAAGGCACTCAACCCATTTCAACACAGTAACACTTTTGGATGCCCCTCAGGACAAAAAATAAGGAAAACATTGTGTTAAATGAAGAAATTGCTTGTTACAAGCAATTTCTTCATTTTTCAAAATTTTTTTTACCAAGAAAGCTGAACAAATCTACAATTTCATTAAGTTTAAAATGTAGTCTGCAACTTCTTTCATTTTGGACCAGTCTATTATTTTGCCATTTGGTAATGGGTTGTGGTTTTTTATCATGTTTTTTTTTTCCACTTTCAAATATCTTTTATTTATATCACTATATAGTTCATTTGTTTGTGTGCTTCCCAATAGGTGCACTGTATACTTTGACATAAAACATACCAACATTTCAAATGGCGGCACAGAGAATTCAAACCTGTGACCCTCAACTTCACATCCAGTTGAAAGTCATCAGCACTAACCACTAAACCACCTAGGGCCAACAGAGGGAATTTGATCTATGGCCCATTCAAAAATATAACCTATAATCAGACAGCAAAATTTGAGACTGGCTCATATTGAAAGGAGTTGCAGATGCCATCACCATTAATTTAAAGTTTATAAAGTTTTAGATTTTTTCACTTTTCTGGGTAGAAAACATTGTGTAAAATAAAGAAGCTGCTTGCTACATGCATTTTCTCCATTTTACACACTGTTTTCCCAATTTTTTCTCTTGAGGGGCGTCAAAAAGCGTCATTGTGTGGGAATGGGTTAAAGCTGAATGACCACTGTGAAGCTATAGACCCCTCTATTTAACCCATTACCAAATGACAAAACATTAGACTGGTCAAAATTCAAAGAAGATGCAGACGACAATTCAAAGTTTATGAAATTTTAGAATTTTTTCGCTTTCTTTGTAGAAAATATTGTAGAAAATGAAGAAGTTGCTTGTTTTAAGCAATTTCTTCATTTTCCACAATTTTTTCTCAATTTCCTTCCTTTGATGGTGTCAAAAAGTGTCATTGTGAGGGAATAGGTTAAGAAATAAAGAAATAATTTTTTGTTATCATGGAGGTATGAGACGAAAAAACTAATCACACTGTATCAATACACAAAGTGGATTCACACATAATTGTGATTAGATTTTTCTTTTAATAACTCTATGAAAACAATCAAAGGACTGAAAGTCCTGAGAGCGGTTTTGCTCGGTTATCAGTAACTGCTCTCAATAATGTCAGCATGTATCATCAATGTGAGTAACAGCTGGAGGCTCGATAAGGATGTAGTGGTGGGGTACTGGTGTGTGGACTACCAGGAATCCATGGTTAGGAGCTCCAGCCGCACCGATATAACTGAAATTCTATCAAAAGTTGCGTTAAACCGAATTCAATCAATCATGACCCCTTACTGTTTACCGAAATCGCTATTTTGATTTAATCATAACATTTTCTTTAATAATATTTCATCAGTGTGTGAAAATTTGTGGTTGTGAGGTAAATGGTTTAATGATAAAAGGTAAAGAAATCAAAGCTAACATTCAATTCTTTTTTCGTTGAGCATATTATTATTACAATTGAAGTACTACATGTCCGTTTCAAAGATATAGTCGAATTTCAGGTAAAAGGTGTTTTATTCGATGGGGTTAAATAGGCACTTGAATCGCGACTATATCAGGGTTGGAACCTGTTACATATACTGTGTATAGGGGGTGTAAATTTGCTCGGCCCTGCCAGTTCAAATCACTAACAGACAGTTTACATGTATTCGCTTACTCCACTAACCATTGACCTAGATTCTGTCTTGAAACGCGAGGAAATTATTTCTCACATTTTGACAATTCATTAGACAATTTACCATGGATAAATTAAGTCGAAGTTTTAAACCATTTTCCTTGATATTCGTGACTAAAAGGAAGCTGTTGGCATTCAGCAAGTAAGTTATTTTCTTCATCAGTGATGAAACAATATGGAGGCCATCACATAGATTTTCACTTCAAGTTTATGAGCATGTGTGGAAATGAGAGGAAATGTGTGAAAACATGTTTCCAGAAGATCGACATACCGGTTTTTCCTAATAAAGAACACTAAAAAATATTCTCACCATTTCTTATTATTTAATGACATCAAGCAATAAGAGAGATATTTCAAAAATTTTGATACGTTTTTATGGAACTATTTTGTGCCCAAGAATACAAAATAGCTGTACACTCAAAATTTGTTCACGGAAGTATGTATAATTTTTTTAGTCCAATTAGAATGCTTGCTTTTGATAGACGAAACTAACAGCCCAATTCTAAGACCTTGTATCAGAAACTGAGAGAATACTAAAGCAGTATTTGATGAAAGTGTGCAAAGAAGATAAGCAAGCTGCATGAACCGATTCCCATACAATGACAACTTTTGACGCCACTCAAGAAAAACAATTGAGAGAGCATAGTGGCAAATGAAGAAATTGCTTGTAACAAGCAATTTCTTCATTTTCCACAACTGTGAAAGTTGAAAAAAATCTAAAATTTCATCAACTTGAAATTGTTGTCTTTAACTCCTTTCAATTTGGACCAGTCTAAAATCTTCTCATGTGGGAATGGGTTAAACCCCACAAGTACCTTTCACTTCAGACAAACTGAACCCAACTTTAACTGACCTGAAATTGGTTTATCAAGTCTAACTCAACCTTTAAATCCTTGTACTGTAAAATCAACATGAATTACGCATTACTTTTCAATAGACTGTTGAATAGTCGATGTAAAATCTTAGATTTACAGACTTTTTTGACAGATTTCTTCCATATTGTTATGTACAAGTTTTTGATCCAACAATAAAGGGCTGGGGGTTTAGAAACAAGAGGGCCGTTGGCCCTGGGGCGCTCACCTGAGATAAAGGCTCTTTTTCTTTCAACAGTCTAATTTCATGTTAAGGTTAGGATTATGAAACAAGTGGGCCACAATTACATATAAAGACTATGAACCTGGGAATCCAAAAGTCCAAATTACAAATTCCAAGGCTTTAGTGCCGATTTGAAAGAAGGAAAAAACTTTTTCCATGGGTTATAATTTCAGAAATAAGAAAGAAGTCTGTGAACTTATGCTTCATGCCTATACCCCCCCCCCCCCCCCCTGGGTCTGCCCCTGGAGACCCGAGGATCATGATTTTAGCTATTTTGAAAGAGGTCAATATACTGATGCTTCATGCAAAATATCAAGGCTGTACGCCTTCTGGGTCAGGAGGAGAAGATTCTTAAAGATTATTTTGAAACTTCACTTTTGTTGCCATGGCAACCAGAGTTTTTAATGGATTTCAATTCTTTTAGCTAATTCTAAGGGGGACCACCTAAGCAACATTTCTGCCAAATTTGGTTCAAATTGGCCCTGTGAATTGGGAGGAGATGCCATTTAAAAAATTGTTCTTTATTTCTATGTAAACCCCACCCCCCTGGGGCTCCGCCCCATGGGACCCGAGGATCATGATTTTAGCTATTTTGAAAGAGGTCAATATACTGATGCTTCATGCAAAATATCAAGGCTCTACGCCTTCTGGGTTAGAAGGAGAAGATTTTTAAAGATTATTTTAAAATTTCACTTTTGTTGCCATGGCAACCAGAGTTTTTAACGGAATTCAATTCTTTTAGCTATTTTTGAAGGGGACCACCTAAGCAACATTTCTGCCGAATTTGGTTCAAATCGGCCCAGTGGTTTGAGAGGAGATGTCATTTAAAAAATCGTTCTTTATTTCTATATAAACCCCACCCCCCTGGGGCTCCGCCCCATGGGACCAGAGGATCATGATTTCAGCTATTTTGAAAGAGGTCAATATACTGATGCTTCATGCAAAATATCAAGGCTCTACGACTTTTGGGTCAGGAGGAGAAGATTTTTAAAGATTATTTTAAAATTTCACTTTTGTTGCCATGGCAACCAGAGTTTTTAACGGATTTCAATTCTTTTAGTTATTTTTGAAGGGGACCACCTAAGGAACATTTCTGCCAAATTTGGTTCAAATTGACCCAGTGGTTTGGGAGGAGATGTCGTTTAAAGAAATTGTTGACGGACGACGCATGACGGTCGCCAGATTGACGCCGGACAAAATACGATCACAATAGCTCACTTGAGCACTACGTGCTCAGGTGAGCTAACAAGAAGGTCTATGTCACTCCATCGGCTTTAACCAATTCCCACACAACAAAATTTAAGACTAGTCCAGATTGAAAGAAGTTGCAGACAACATTTTTTAATTGATGAAATTTTGAAAATCTTAGTATTTTGGGGTAGAAAACATTGTGGATAATGAAGAAATTGCTTGTTACAAGCAATTTCTTCATTTTCCTCAATGTTTTTCAAGTTTTAATTTTGAAAGGCGTTCAAAAGCGTCATTTTGGGGATTGGGGTAAGAACCTAAACCATGAAATAGTTTGTTTGTTTGAATGGGGTTTAACGTTGCTTTTAACAATTTTTCAGACTATGAAAGTAATTGTACTGAAATTCAAATACACATTCAACAGATGAAATCTAATAAGCTCAAATCTATCATAACCCATTCCCACATAATCCTGCCATTTTATACCCCACAAGAAAAAGGTTAGTATGGGGAAAATTGATTGATTGAATGGGGTTTATGCCACTTTTAACAGTATTTCAGTCATATCGCAGCGGCTGGAGCACCCAACAATGGATTCCTGGTATTTCTCACACCAGTACTACCACTACATCCTTTCATAGCCCCCAACTGCTATCTCACTTAGGTTTACGATTTATGAAACCCAAATGTCGGAAAAAATACGTGCCGCTGCCGACATTGGGGAAAATGAAGAGATTGCTTCTCACAAGCAATTTCTTCATTAACCATAATGTTTTTACCAAGGTAGACACAGATTTTTTAAACATCATCAACTTGGATTTGTCATCTGCAACTGGCCCCTTGAATTACATAGCAGAATGACTTTCTAAAACTAGTATTTAATTTCATCTTTAAAATCTTTACAGTAAAACAAAATCAAAACCTACTTCACCTACTTAATTTCTTTAACCCTTTCCTGTTCATTCCCTAGTTTTTATGTCCCTGTAATTTTGTAATTGAGAAAGCATTGTAGAAAAAGAATTAATTACTTGCAACAAGTAATTATTCCACAGTATTTTCTACCCTACTGAATGATTTTCAAATTGAATCGACTCTAAATTTTCGTCTGCAAAGCTTTGAATTTGGAAAGGTCTAATATTTTGCAAAACAGGATTAGGTTATAAATTAACCCAAACCATTGTTACCCATTACCACACAATCAAGTTTTTTTTAACCCCCCCCCCTTAAAGGGCTTTGGAAACTAGAGGTGCTTGGGCGTATGTATCGCTCCACAGGCCTGATTGTTCTGAATTAAGCAAATGATGTTTTCAGGAATCATATTCACCATGTGTGGCAAATAAATCTTATCAATGAAATATTTTTACAAAAGTCAATTCATTTACCTAGTCAGATGAAAACAGTATTCACAAATTTTAAAAAAAATTTCAATGGATACCATATATTGATATAAGCCACATCCATAAAAACCATTTTTTCAATGAATCAAAATTAATTGATGGAATCTGAAAGAGGATAACCAGAGGATCATTCCTGTGAAATTTGGTTGAAATCCATCAACTGGTTACTAAGAGGAAGATTTTCAAAGTTTTCACCATATATAAAAATTAACCCCACCCAATTACAGCCATGTTTTCTGTCTGATCAAACTTCTTTGAAGGACCCTGATAAAGGGTAACCCAAGGATCATTCCTTGAAATTTGGTTGTATTCTGTTCAGCACTTTCTGAGGAGAAGATTTTTAAACTAAAAGTTTATGGGCTGACACACACACATCGGACACAATGTCATAACAATAGCTCACTGGCTTTCAGCTAGTAGAGCTAAAAATTGTAGTAAATGAAGACATTGCTTGTCATTGCTTGTCACAAGCAATGTTTTCTACCTTAAAATGTCTACAGTGTACCTTAACCCATTCCCACACGAGCCCTCCTTTTTACGCCTCTCAAGAAATGGGCTTCGGAAAACATTGTGGAAAATGAAGAAATTGCTTGTATCAAGCAATTTCTTCATTATCCACAATGTTTTCTATCCAAAAAGACGAAAAAAATTAAAATTCCATCAACCTGAAACTGTCGTCTGCAGCTTCTTTCAATTTGGACTAGTCTAAAATTTTGCCGTGTTGGAATGGGTTAAAATGTGACCTTGTATATAAACAAACTTCTAAAGGGGGAGAAACAAAGTTACCTCTATAATGGTCTTGCCACCGTCAATCAAAATGTCAGTTGACCAATAGAATTATTGATTTAGAACAGAAGTGAACTGTGAACTCGGACAATTATGTCGTGAAAAAAACTTCACTCTATTTAACCCTTGTCATGCTGTATAAATTAACTGATTGAATTGCTGTAAAATCAAAGGGCTGAAAGCAATAATAGAACTTGTTGTTCAAAAATCAATATTTCCTTTGTAAATCAGCTTCATTAACAACTCTGGCAGTATAAATACAAGCAGGAGGTGAAGACTAAGATCAGACTGCACTTATGTGCAGGCTGATCTTGGTCTATTTCTCCTGCCAAAACCTAAATATTCCGGGTTCAGCATGACAAGGGTTAAATATACTTACAAGTATGATGACAACAAAGCCAATCAACAGGAAAACTAGAACCATGGAATTGATGATGGATAACCAGTGAATCTGTAAAGAGAAAGAACAGGAAAGCTGTGGGTCAAAAATCACTTAAACCCATTACCAGTGAACAAAAATTTAGACCAACCAAAATTGAAAGAAGTTGCTGACGACAATTTTCATATTATGGAATTTGAAAAATATTTTTCTATTTGTTGGAAAAATTGTGGTAAATGAAGAAATTGCTTGCAAACGGCAACTTTCAGCTGATGGAATTTGAAAAATATTTGGATCTTATGGTTAGAAAAACATTGTTGATGATGAAGAAAGTGCTTATATTAAGCAATTTTTTCATTTTCCACAATGTTTTCCTAAGCCTTTTTTCTTAACCCTTTCCCGTTTTTTGAATTTTTAGACTAGTCCAAATTGAAACAGGTTGCAGACGACAATGAAAACTGGACGCCATTTGAAATGAAACCATCCTATGTGGTAGAAAATATTGTGGAAAAAGGAGAAATTGCTTGTTACAAGCAATTTCTTCTTTATCCACAATATTTTCTGGAGTATAAAATCACAGGAACGTAAAATCCCATATTTGAACGGGAAAGGGTTAAAGGGGCATTATAAAGTATTATTGTGAGGGAATGGGTTTATATTATCCTGCTTGCACTGTCAAGTAAACTACAGTGAAAATGAAATTTTCTTTCAATGGTACTTATTCTGTCAGCACCATGTAGCCAGTTAGTTGAATCTCCATTCCAAGTGATGTTATTAACTCTTGCCATGCTGTATAAATTACCTTACTGAATTGCTGTAAAATCAAAGGGCTGAAAGAACTGATAAAACTTGTTGTTCAAAAATCAATATTTCTTAAAGAAATTACTTTCATAAAGAACTCTGACAGGAAAAGTACCAGCAGGAGGTGTAGACTAAGATCAGATTGCACTTATGTGCAGGCTGATCTTGACTACATCTCCTGCCAAAACCGGAATATTCCGGGTTCAGCATGACAAGGGTTAATAGTTTGCTAGGATAAACAGGAAGAGACCTAAATTTGGTAAACGCCATGTAGGATCCCCTGTTGAATGATTGTAAGAATGGGGTTTAACGTCAGTTTAACAGTGGCTGGAGTAACTATGGATTCCTGGAATTTCTTACACCAGTACTACAACAATCAGTAAATGGTTATTTTTCAAATTTAAATTTGGGCAGGTCTAAAATCTTTAACCATTTCCTGTTTCGCAAGATTTTAGACCTGCCCAAATTTAAATTTGAAAAATAACCATTTAGTAGGGTAGAAAATATAGTGGAAAAAGAGGAAATTGCTTTTACAAGCAATTTCTTCTTTTTCAATATTTTCTCAATTATAAAATCACAGGGATATAGGTTAATTATAATTTTACAAAAGGTCAAAATTTAACCTATTTCAACTCAATGACTCTTTTAAACTCTTCACAATATGAAAGCTTTGGAAAACATTCTGGAAAATGAAAGAATTGCTTGCAACAATGTTTTCTACCCCAATATACAAAGATTTTAAAGATATCATTAATTTTTAATTGTCATCTGCAACTTCTTTGAATTTTGACTGGTCTAAATTTCTATCATGTGGGAATGGGTTAAGGATAACAAAGACACAGGCTACAACCTTGCAAAGGCAATACCTTGACTTTTTTTAATAACAGCTGAGCTAAAAATGTATCAATATCAAAGGATTGAAAGCACTGGACACTGGATACACTGCTAAATAACTACGGCTTGAAAGAGACAAACAGGTGGTGAAAACAAACATCAGACCGCACATCTGATCTTTGTCTCTACCTTGTGCCAAAACAAGAATATTCTTGATTCAGCATGACAAGGGTTAAGCTTGCCAATCCCCATTATCTTTTCTTTTCTAAAATTGGTTAACCCTTGTCATGCTGTGTAAGTTACCATGATGAATAGCTGTAAAATCAAAGGGCCGAAAGCACTGATAGAACTTGGTAAAAAATCAACATTTCTTTTAGAAACCAAATTCACTTATGTGCAGGCTGATCTTGACCAACACCTCCTGCCAAGATCGGAATATTTTGGGTTCAGCATTATAAGGGTTAAGATCAGCATGTTTCAAAGAAACTTTCAAGACAGATCCTGTATTATGTACTCAAATGTCCTTACTGACTTCAGCTGTTGTAAAACAACTCAAGAAAAAATTCTAATCCTCAAAGCTTGATCATCATTTTTTTGTGCTGAATCCGATTTTGTCAGCGTGCGATAAATGTATCTTTTACAGGAATTTGGTAGATATATAATAAATGTATATTAGTCTTGAACTTATATAAAAAATTGGATACAATGAATTATTGTATTCCAGCAGGCTGCAGGAGTCTAGTTGTTGACTAGGCACAATCTATTTCAGTAAATATCTTCCAATTAACACAGTCTTCACTTCAAAATGACCCCCAAATGCAAGATTTCCATATCAACAGCCAAGCTAGAAATAAATTCTGTTTTCCTTATTTCTATAAATAGTTAAAATACTGCCCATTCATAGAAAGGCATTAAAATTGAATTAACACATATGACATGTGATTTAACCCATTACCAGAGGGCTAAATTTTAAACTGGCCCAAAATGAAAGAAATTTTGGATCTTTTCAACTTTCTGGGTAGAAAACATTGTAGAAAATGAAGAAAATGCTTGTAACAAGCAGTTTCTTCATTTTCCACAATGTTTTCCAAAGCTTAAATTTTTCCTTGGGGGCTTCTAAAAGTGTCACTGAGTGGGAATGGGTTAAATGGCCTTGTAGCTCATGATTTTATCTGCCCCTGCAGCCTAATCCTTGTCATGCTGAATAAAATCCTTTAAAGATCTATATTAAAATAAAAGGGTTGACAGTACTGGGTACAATTATTCTGGACTCATATTCATCTTTTGAACAACTCTGGCTTTAACCCATTTCAACACAGCTAAATTTTAGACTGGTCCAAATTGAAAGAAGCTGCAGACGACAATTTCAAGTTGATGGAATTTTGATTTTTTTCATCCTTTTGGATAGAAAACATTGTGAATAATGAAGAAATTGCTTGATACAAGCAATTTCTTCATTTTCCACAATGTTTTCAAAAGCTTTTTTCTCGAGGGGCGTAAAAAGGAGGGATTGAGTTGGAATGGGTTAAAGGGACAATCAGGAGGTGTAGACTAGGATCAGACTGCATGTATGAGCAGGCTGATCTTTGTCTATATCCCCTGTCAAAATAGGAATATTCCGGGTTCAGCATGACAAAAATTGTAATCTGTAACTTCTTTGAATTTGGACCAGCCTACATTTTTGTCATCTTATAATGTGTTAACCACTTGTCCAAAATAAAAGATGTTGCAGATGACAATTTGAAGTTTATGAAATATTAGATTTTTTCAACTTTCTGGGTAGAAAACATTGTGTAAAGTGAAGAACTTGCTTGTTACAAGCAATTTCTTCATTTTACATAATGTTTTCCCAGTCCTTTCTCTTGAGGGGCGTCAAAAAGCATCATTGTGTGGGAATGGGTTAAGCCATGAAGCCAAGCAGAACAATTATCTATTTTGAAAATACCACTATCTCCAAGAAAAAAAGCTTAGAAAAAATATTGCGGCAAATGATGAAAATGCTTCTTGCAATAAATTTCTTCATTACCCAAATGTTATCAACCTCAAAAGAAAGAGAAAAATAAAATTTAATGAACCAAAAATTGTTGTCTGCACCATCTATGAATTAGGAACAGTCTAAAATTTTATCATTCGGTAATAGGATAAACCACAAAACTTGTAGCAACATTTCCTGAACCAGCCCCGGAGGTAACGCTTACGCTAACGTCCATGATTTACGTAATTTGCAAAATCGTCATAGTCAGATAATTTTTTGTTGTTGACTGAAAGTTTGTAATTCCCCCCTCAAAAGAACACGTCTTTAAATTAACACTTTCTGTTTTGATAAATCGAGGAAACAATGCCACACTATCGTAAGTGTCTATAAATATATCGGCAGTTACAAAAAAGTTACGAAAAAGTTGCACTAACCAATTGAAAGGCATTTAGATCATTTGTATGACCATTTGCAAGACAATGAAATATGTTGAAAGTATAAACTTCCTTATTGTTGTTGACTGTATTAATCCTTTGCTGTTCATTCCCTACTATAATTGAGAAAATATTGGTAGGAAAAGAAGAAAATTAATTTGCTTTAAACAAGCAATTTCTTCTTTTACACAATATTTTATACCCTACTGAATGGTATATGATATTTTTCAAATTAAATCAAACATAATTTCTTCTGCAAAACTTTTGAATTAAGACAGGTCTAAAATTTTGCAAAACAGGGAAGGGTTCAATCAATCAGCATTATACCCCTTCGTACAAACACACCAAACAAGCATGTCTCAGTTTACAGATAGACTCCAAATTGAAAGCAGCTGCAGACAATAATTTCAAGTTGATGGAATTTTAATTTCTGTAGTCTATTAGGATAGAAAACATTGTGGATAATGAAGAAATTGCTTGCAACAAGCAATTTCTTCATTTTAAACAATATTTTCCAAAGCTTTTTCCTTGAGGGGCGAGGGCATGTGAGGGAATGGGTTAACCCTTGTCATGCTGCAGAACTATAGATAAGAGAGAGTGATAAAAATCTGAATCATTTATCTCATCCAAACTTTAACCCTTGTCGTGCTGTATAAATTACCTTACTGAATCGCTGTAAAATCAAAGGGCTGAAAGCACGGATAGAACTTGTTGTTCAATAATCAATATTTCTTTTAGAAATCAATTTCATAACAACTCTGGAAGGAAAATCACAAGCAGGAGGTGTAGAATAAGATGAGTCTGCAATTATGTGCATGCTGATCTTGGTCTACACCTCCTTCTAAAACGGAATATTCCGGGTTCAGCATGGCAAGGGTTAAGTTGTGGTTACTCATTGGAACCGTCTTGACAAGATGATCCAAATGAGTACCCACAAAGCAGGGTTTGGTGAATGAATAATTAAGTTTGAAATCAAGAAACTGAAATCACTTCCTCTATAGGAGGCTCTGATGCTGAACCCAGAATATTCCTGTTTTGGCAGGAGGAAAAGACAAAGAACAGCCTACAACTAAGTGCAGTTAGATCAGTCTGATCTTATTCCACACCACCCATATGTCCCTTTCAAGCCAGAGTTGTTTATGAAATTTAATTTTCAACAAAGAAATTGACCCTCAATCCTGTACTTTCAACCCTTTGATTTTCATTCCAATTTAGAAAAGGACTTTATTCAGCATGACAAGAACTATGGGTTAATATTTATCTATTCCAACATGACAATATTTAGACTGGTCCAAATTGAATTTGATTGAATGGTGGTTTACGCCGCTTTCAACAATCTTTCAGTTATATCGCGGCGGCTGGAGCAACTTACAATGGAATCCTGGTATTTCTCACACCAGTACTACCATTACATCCTTTCCTAGCCTCAAGCTGCTATCCCACATAGGTGTACGATTGTCGACCCATTGGTGAGAGACAAATAGTCGGAAAGGATGAGTGCCGCTGCCGGGGGGATTGAACCCGGGACCTCTAGATTGACAGTCCGACGCGCTACCAACTGCGCTATGACGGCGGATGAATATTAAGGTTTATGACAGTTTAAAAATCTTTATCTTTTTGGGTAGAAAAAATTGTGGATAATGAAGAAATTGCTTGTTACAAGCAATTTTTTCATTTTCCACAATGTTTTCGAAAGCTTTTATATTCAGAAGCGTTTAAAAGCGTCACTGTGTGGGGATGGGTTAAGAGATCATGGTACATCAATCATTATTTTTCACCATATCTTATGTTTACTTTAAGATTAGATGGTAATGGGTTAACCCTTGTAATGAACCCTTGAATATTCCTGTTTAGGAAGGAGGCATAGACAAAGATAAGCCTGTATATTTCAAAAAGAGCCATGTCAGACATGGCCATCCCAAGCCTTAAAGGCTTGATAGTAAATTGGAGCCAGTTAGATATAGGCTTCTTGTGCACTGCATTTTTTCTCAATGAGTTCAATAATAGCTATTATACTTTCAGAGATATGCTCAGGACAAAATCTAAGTCTTTAAAACAACAAAGGGCAATAACTCCAAAATTATGCAAGCAAGAGTTGTGGTTCTTGTGCACTGCACTTCTCCTCAATGAGATCTATCCACCTATGAAGTTTCAAGTTGATAGCAATTATACTTTCAGAGATATGCTCCGGACAAGTTTAGTGACTGAAGGACGGAATGATGGAAAGATGGACGGAGACCATTACTATATCCCCTTCGCCAAAACGGCGAGGGATAACTAACCAGATTCCTCCTTTTGACGCCTTGCATGAAAAAAAAGCTTTTAAAAACATCATAGAAAATGAAAAAAGTTGCTTGCAACAATTTCTTCAATACCCACAATGATTTTTACCCTTCAAAGACAAAGATTTTTAGAATTTCATCAACTGAAAAAATACTGTCTCAAGTTTCTTTGAATTTGCACTGGCCTAAATTTCATGCTGAACCCAGAATATTCCATTTTTGGCAGAAGATGCAGACCAAGATCAGCCTGCACATAAGTGCAGTCTGATCTTGGTCTACACCTCCTGTTTGTAAATTTCCTGCCAAAATTGTTTATTAAATCGATTTCTAAAAGTTATATTGATTTTTGAACAACAAGTTCTATCAGTGCTTTCAGCCCTTTGTTTTTTACTTCAATTCAGTAAGGTAATTCATACAGCATTACAAGGGTTAAGATAAGCTTGTCTCAAAGAAAATATCATGACAATTACTATATTTCTCAAGATTTCCAAGGTGGTCTCTCATAGCCTGTTAGATCACATACAATTAACCTTTGTCATGCTGAACACGGAATTTTCCTGTTTTAGAAGGAGGTATAGATAAAAGATCAGCCTGCACACATGTGCAGTCTGATCTTAGTCTACACCTCCTGCTTGTCTCTTTTATGCAAGAGTTGTCTTAAAGACAAATTCTCAAAAGAATTATCAACCCACATCAATTGTATTCAATACTGTCAGCCCTTTGATTTTAATGCAATTCTGAAGAGGATTTTATTCAGCATGACAAGGGTTAAACTTCAGCGACTCAAACTCCAAACGTTCAGGTAAATGAAGATTGACAGTATTTTGAAATTTTGGCAAAAACAGCAAATACGTCATTATTCAAACAGTAAAAGTGCTGTTTACTAAGTAGAGTCTGTAGCCTAATAATGACCCCCTCATAGAAAAGACGTCTGAAAATCAGTTCTATTCCCAATATCTACGCATTTGATGTTGTAACAATAGACCTTTCCTCCTCAATTCTGCATTTCAAGGACCCTTGTTAAAAACATTTCGTAAAACATTGTGGGTAATAAGGAAATTGATTTTAACAATTTCTTTATTGTCCACAAAGTTTTTTATCCTATAATGAATTAATATTTCGTTTCATCTACCAAATAGGGCAATCTGATTGGTCAAAAAAATATTCATAACTCCATAAACAAAATTTTGAGCAAGCAGTGATTTTGTATGATTCCGCACAAAATAGTCCCATACAAAAAGGTATCAAAATTTGTGAAGTTTTTGCTTTTTTTGCTCAATGCTATTGAATTACTAGAAATGAATTGAATATTTTTTGTTTTCATGGAGGTCTAAACTGGAAAACCGAGAAACCTAATTACACATATGCTTTGTATATTCATACAGTGTGATTAGTTTTTTCGGTTCATTTCTCCATGAAAACAAAAAATATTCTCCATGGAAAAACTGCAGACAAACAGATCGACGGACAAGCTGCCTCCAATATACACCCCATAACACAGTTTTGGGAGGTATAATAATTTGAAGTATTTTGGTAAATGACCATTAGGCAACGTCACATGCCAAATTTCAATGTTTTCCCCCTTGATTGGGAAGGTTCTCCTTTATGTAGTGAACATTGGCTTGAATAGCGGTGGCCGGCTTGTGCACCTAACATTTTTCTCACAGGTACAACTGCAACATTCTATCCAAGCCAACAGATGCTCATCAAATAGTTTAGGTGGAGAAGATTTTTTTTAATATTTACTTCTTTATTTCTATGTGAAAACCAGAGGGGCTGATTTTCAAATAAGAGCAAAAATTGGAAGTATTTAGGTAAAGGACCATCAGGCAATTTCACATACCAAATATCAAAGCTATGAGGAAAAGATTTTCAAGATTTACTTAATACCGGTAATTTCTAGGTAAAGATCAGGTATCGCACAGTACAGGGAAAATTTTTAAGTATGAGCATTAATTTGAAGTATTTTGGTAGAGGGCAATAGTTCTTCATGGATTTCAATTCTGTGAAATGTTTTGAAAGAGCATCACACAAGGAACATTTTGTGAAGTCATCAAAATCTGATCAGTATTTTAGGAGGAAATTTTTTGTGAATTTGTGGACAGACAGACAACACCAGATAACAGCCCCTTGACAATACCTCAACAAAAGCACTTCATGCTCATGTGAGCTAAAAATGGGCAGACAGGTAAGAGCTACAGACAGACAGACCAACCAACCAACCAACCAACCAGCCAGCCAGCCAGCCAATAATTCCTACAAACCTCCAAACATAGTTTTGGAGGTTAAGAAAAGTTTCTCATTTCAATTTCCATTGGTCCAAAATTTTATTATCTGGTAATGTGTTGAATATGTACAAACCTCAAGGGTCTTTGGGAAAAAGCTGCTATCTCTAACTCGCTTTGCTCTGTTCTCATATTTAACCCTGAAAATATACAAGGTTATAAAAGATTTAAAAAATACAAGAGTTCACCTTTAAGAAGTAACCAGATGTAAAAATTTCTGACTTTTTCGAATTCAATGAAGTTTGGAAAATTTTTATAAATTTATAAAAAATCTTTAGTCTTTTCGGGTAGAACAATTTTTCTTGAGAGATATCTGCTTAATACCTATTACAGCAATGAAGTGCGCCTACCATAGCGCGATTTGTGTATGGCAGCTGTCAATCAAAGAATTAATTGACCAATCAAATCCTTTATTTAGACAGGAAATGAACTTTGAACTCTGACATGGGCTCTGACATAAATATTGGAGGTCAACGTTAATTTCACTTTCAGTCAAGATAAGTAATCTGTTTTGTCAAATGAAGGCTTTTGACCTGCCCAGAACCCACCCAAAATTAGCATTTTTAAGCCATAATTCTGGTAAACATTTTATTTTTATATCCTCAAACCAGTCTCGCTTTTATCACAGTTTTCAATAGGTTTGACTTAATGAAGCAGTAACCAAGGGTTTCTTTTCTAAGTATGTAAGTCCCTGCCCTGATAGGCTATATTAGCACCTGTTATGATTCCGTACTTAAAAACCTTTATGCAACACAAGTTTTGGTTCAATACTGGTTCACTAAGCAATATATTTTTTAAAAAAAGAGGCTCAAGAGGGCCTGGGTTGCTCCACTGGCTCAAACACATCAACCCAAAGAATGTAGTTCATAACACCAAATGAACATAATGATTCAAGTTGACATTAGAACTAGAGTCGCTTGAGCCCATAACTTGCTAAACAGGCCTGAATGTACTGGTAAACTCATTACATGCAATGCCGCATTTTTTACACACCAAAGAGATATATGTATGGAAAACATTGTGAGAAAAGGAGAAATTGCTTGCAACAAGCAATTTCTCCTTTTCACTCTATGTTTCTACAAAACAGGACAATTATTTTTCAATTTCAACCAACTTTGTTTTGACGTCGGTAGCCTCTTTAAATTAAGACAACTCTAAATTCTGTCTTTTTGAAATGGATTAAGCAAATGGTGCCTTCAGGAACTCAATATAAACCAAATCGTCTTTGACATAATGTGGCATATAAATCTAGTCGATGAAATCTTTGAAATAGTTCTAAAGAAGCATTTCAACTTTTCATTATCTAACAAAAGTCAAGTCAAATTATAAAAAGTTCATTTACTTAGTCACATGAAAAGGTATTTCAACTTACTATACAAGGACATAAACAATAAAAGCCATGTTTTCTAACCAATCAAAATTCAAAAAGACAACTGAGTATCATTCCTGTATAATTTGATTGAAATCCAGGATTCTGAGAAGATGTTCAAGTTTTACATCTGTATATACCATAAATGGAAAAAGCCCCCCCTCCCCCCCCCCCCAAGTTTTTTCATCCAATCAAATTCATTGGAGAAATCTGATAAAGGGTTGACTGATTGAATGGAGGTAATCACCACTTTTAACAGTATATTTGTCATATCCCGGTTGCTGGAGCACCTAACCATGGATTCCTGTACTACCACCACATCCTTTCCAAGCCTCCAGCTGCTCATCCCACTTAGGTTTACGATTATCAACACATTGGTAAGAGAAAATGTCGGAAAGGTTATTTGCCACTGACGGGGATCGAATAAAGGACCTAATGATTAGGAGTTCTATGTGCTATCACTGCGCTATGGCTAACACAGTTTTTATTATATACCATCCATTAAAGGTATGTTTTTCATCTGATAAACATTCTTTTAAATCATCTGATAAAGAGTCATCAAAAGTTCATTCCTGTGAAATTTGATTGAAATCTATCAACTGGTTTCTGAGAATAAGATTTTCAAAGATTTCACAATCTATGGACATTAGACCTGCCTATCAAATCCATGTTTTTTATTCGATAAAAATTCTTTGAATGAATCTAATAAGAGGTCAAAAAAGGATCTATAAAATTTGGGTGAAATCAATGGACTTGTTTCTGATTTTCGAATCTTTCACCATATATGGACATCAGCCATACCTACTAAGCCATCTTTTTTATCCATCAAAAATTCTTTGAAGAAATCTAAAACAGGATCACAAATTAGATCATTTCTGTAAAATTTGGTTGAAATCAAACCATTGGTTTCTGAGAAGATTTTCAAGGCTTTCACCATATATGATAACTAGCCCTGCCCATTAAAGTCTTGTTTTTCATCTTATCAAAGGATCAATTGTGTGAAATTTGGTTGATATCTGTGAAGTAAATTTTGAGTCGATGATTTTAAAGTTTAACCCTTGTCATGCTGAACCCGGAATATTCAATTTTTGACAGGAGGTGTAGACCAAGATCAGCCTGCATGTAAGTGCAGTCTTATCTTCGTGTACACCTCCTGCTCATTTTTATCTGCCAGATTTGTTTTTGAAATTGATTCCTAAAAGAAATATTATTTTCTAACCACAAGTTCTATCAGTGCTTTCAGCTCTTTGATATACAGCAATTCAGTACAGTAATTTATACAGCATGAAAAGGGTTAAGTATAGAGACAGACTTGCATGAACCTTCACATGCACGAGACACGAGGCAATGTCTATCAATTTGCAGCAGTCTAAAATTTGCCACCTGGTAATTGGTTAAAGATGTCATGAGAAGAGCTCTGATTGGATAAGACAAATTTCTTGGTCTATCTGAGTCCTCATTCAAAGATAAAGTATTGATTTAGACTGATTGGAAATTATACCCTGTCGTGCTGAACCCAAAATATTCCTGTTTCTGTAGAAGATGTAGACAAAGATGAGCCAGCACATAGGAGCAGTCTGAAGTTTACGCCAGAGCTACATGTTTTGTAAGATAAATCAATTATTAAAAAAAATATAGTGCTTCAAGTGCTTTTAGCCCTTTGATTTTTATGTAATTAAGAAGAGAATTTTATTCAGCATGAAAAGGGTTTAAGTCATGTCGAAACATATACAGGTGAGAACATTTCTAAGTGCATACTTTGAATTGTCCATTTTGAAAAATGTCTGGCTGCGTAAAAACATGTTTATTTGTCCATATTCTTGTGATGCGAATCAGGTACATGAAATAACGTCACCTTTCTGTTAAAAAGTCATGGAATGCAAAGGTTGTGAATTGCCTACGTACTGAGTTTTAAAAATGCACTGTGAGGTAAAAATGTGCTAATTTGTTCACAGGAATTTTGAGATATTATCAGTGCACAAGCCTAGCAACTTGGTTTTTATTCCATTTCCATATGATCCCTCCTTTTTATGCCCATGTAAAATATTGTGGAAAATGAAGAAACTGAGATATGACACTTGCACATAAGGTTTAACCAAACCATTCAGGTGATTTGAATAGCTCCCCCCCCCCCTATTCTTTGAAAATAGTTGAGCTAAAAATTCATTTATTATTATCCCTTTGAAAGGAAAGAATGCTCTTTTTATACTGAATATATATTCTGTGTTTCAAGTGAAAGTGTTCAGTTATACAAGAGATATCATAAGATGTCAGTTTTTTCAGATGACAACTATGCTGATTAATCCATGTCACGCTGATTTAAAATTTTTATACAGAATAGTTTTAAAATCAAAGGACTGACAGTAATGGAAGGTCTTAATGAGGGTCAAAATTTCTTTTGAAAATGATTTTTAAACAACTCTGGCTGAAAGGGGACAAGCAGGAGGTGTAGACGAAGATCAGACTGCACTTATGTGCAGGCTGATCATTGTCGATACCTCCTACCAAAGAAGGAATATTACAGGTTCAGCATGACAAGGGTTAAGATATGGATGTAGATGACAACCTGGGTATAACAATAGGAAAACAGCCAAGCTAAAAATAGTAGCATTAGTCCAAATAAGGGTCTTTTAACCCTTGTCATGCTGAATATTCCGGCTTTGGCAGAGGGGGTAGACCAAGATCAGTCTGCACATAAATGCAGTCTGATCTTGGTCTACACCATCTGCTTGTACTTTTCCAGCCACAGTTGTTTATGAAATTGATTTCAAAAGGAAATATTGATTTTGAACAACAAGTTCTATCAGTGCTTTCAGCCCTTTGATTCTACAGCGATTCAGTGAGGTAATTTATACAGCATGACCCGGGTTAAGCACTTAGTCCATGTAAGAAAAATTAGCACATATGTACCTCTTTAAAACTTTCTATTGCCTCGTAGAGTGTTTTAAACACTTGCATTGGAATTTAAAAGAGATTGATTGAATGGGGTTTAATGCCACTTTTAACAGTATTTTAGTCATATCATGGCGGATGGAGCACCTAACAATGGATTCCTGGTATTTCTCACACCAGTAATACCGCTACATCCTTTCCAAACCTCCAGCTGCTCATCCTATTTAGCTTTACAATTATCCACCCATTGGTGGGAGACAAATACCTAAAAGGATATTCGTTGTCTGGGATGAATTCAAAAGAGAAACTCTGGCCGCTTCTAGTCTAGATTTTTTACTTTTTTTTTTCATCTAAATAAAGCTAGCTCCTATCTCGTGAAATGTACTTGAGCATAAAGTTAACAATAAATTTTGGGAATGAAGAGAAACAGACGCTCAGATATTTTTGGTTACGTTTCAGGCACAAAAATTAGCATAAAATTTTGTGTAGAAGTAAAAGCATAATCACTTGTATAGATTTCCAGTATGCATCAGTCAGTCCAATGTACAAGTTACAGGTAAAAGTCCAATCTAAAATTTGAAGACAAGAGCTCTGATTGGATGAGACCTAATAATCTCATCCATTCAGTCCTTAATACAAAATTCTAATTAACTGAGAATAGTGGGAAGATGTAAGACCTTGGTCTTATTATATCTTAAAATGATCTGAATGAAATTCTGGCTATCTGATACAACTCGAATGGGAAAAAAATCCATATTTGGCAAGTACCAAAAGTATTGTATCTTTAATATGGACTACTTTTTTGTGTACTGATGATCTGGTTTTTTCCATCAAAGTGCAGACAACTGTATTTTTTACTTCCTAGTTATTTTCAGCAGATTTTCTAAAACCCTTGTCATGCTGAATTAAAGTCCTTTACAGAATTGCTTAAAATCAAAGGGCTGACAGCATTGGAAGGTCTAAATGAGGTTCAATATTTCTCTTGAAAATTGATCATTTAAACAACTCAGATTGTAAGGGGACAAGCAGGACATTTAGACCAAGATCAGACTGCACTTACATGCAGGCTGATCTTTGTCTATACCCCCTGACAAAACAGGGATATTCCCCGTTCAGCATGACAAGGGTTAGTGTTCAGTCATGGGTCTCATCCATTAACCCTTGTCATGCTGTATTTATTGCCTTACTGAATTGCTGTCAAATCAAAGGACTGAAAGCACTGATAGATCATGTTAAAAACCAATATCTATTTTAGAAATCAACCTCATAAACAACTCGGGAAGGAAAAGTATGAGCAGGAGGTGTAGACTAAGATCAGTCTGCACTTAGGTGCAGGCTGATCTTGGTCTACACCTCCTGCCAAAACCGGAATATTCCGGGTTCAGCAAGACAAGGGTTAAAAATACCTGCACACAATTCTCAAATGTGATAACAACAACTAGAAAAACACACTGTTGTAATATTCCCTATGTGTTCCCCAACCAGTGTAATTTATGAGTTTAGTAAACAGGGAATAATATGTTATGATACAGATATAAAATCTAGTATTTGCTTTGAGCAGAGGAGGAATTTTTTGATATTTCATGAGTCTGAAGATTGTATTGCAACGGTAATAATAATAGTATTCCAATTATTACAAACCTATTTTTTTTTATTAAATAAATGTAATGGAATATGAAAAATCTGTATTTCTACAGTTATTTTCCTTCTCCTTTACCGTTCTCATTACATTTATTCGCATTATGACGTTATCTACAGAATGAAAATTATGTCATCTTAGACTTCCTTATATGGAACCGTTTTTAACACTATTAGATACATTACTACTATTCAATACAGATCTTTTTCCTGACATGTCTTATTTTTTCTATGTAGAATGTATATATTTTACTAGAAACATTCATAGGTATATAATAAATTAACTAAATAAGTAAAGGCGCTTGAGCACCTATATCACTCCATAGGCCTAAATATACTGATAACGAGAACAATGTTTTCAGGAATACAAAATAATCTTAACCCTTGTCATGCTGTATAAAATGCCTTTCAGAATTGCATTAAAATCAAAGGGCTGAGAGCACTGATAATGCTTGTTGTTCAATAATCAATATTTCTTTTGAAATTAATTTCATAACTTCACTGACAGAAAAAGTATAAGCAAGCAGTGTAGACTATAAGATCAGACTGCACTTATGTGCAGGCTGATCTTTGTCTACACCTCCTGCAAAAACAGGATTATTCCAGGTTCAGCATGACAAAGGTTAATATGATCTTTGCCATATCCAGCAAATAAATCCAGTCAGTGAAATCTTTGAAATAGATCCAGAGCAGAATTTCAAACTTTTCATTATCATACAAAAGCAAAGTCAAGTCATATAAAATTCATTTACCAAGTCAGATTCAACTGCATTATAACCAAGTAACACAGCTCCATTATAACCCATTACCAGATGGCAAAATTTTAGACTGGTCCAAGTTGAAGAGAGTTGCAGATGACAATTTAAAGTTTATGAAATTTCAGATTTTTTTCAACTTTCCAGGTAGAAAACATGGTGGAAAATGGAGAAATTCCTTGTTAAAAGCAATTTTTCACAACGTTTTCACAATTGATTTCCTTTAGGGGCGTCCAAAAGCATCATTGAGTGGTAATGGGTTAAAAGCTGTCAAGTTATTTAATCCTTTCCTGTTCAATTCCTGATTTTTACATTGCTGTGATTTTATAATTGAGAAGATATTGTAGAAAAAATAAAATTGCTTGTACCACACAATTTCTTCTTTTTCCTCAATATTTTCTAACCTACTGAATGGCCATTTTTATTACAATTAAAGTAAATCCATTTAAGCCATTCCCAAGCAGTGACATCTTCAATGGACGCCCTACAAGATTAACAATTGGGAAAACATTGTGCAAAATAAAGAAATTGCTTGTGACAAGCAATTTCTTCATTTTACACAATGTATTCAATAAAACTAAAATTTCATAAACGTTAAATTGTCATCCACAACTCCTTTAAATTTAGAACACTTAAAATTTTTGTTGTGTGGGAGTGGATTATCATTACATATTCATCTACAAAACCTTTGAATTTGGGTAGGTCTGAAAATTTGCAAAACAAGAAAGGAGTTACAACATCATTTTGGTGTATGTTTTACATGAGAAAAAGTAAATATTGGACATAAGTTATGTTTGACAGTTTTATTAACCCATCCCAAAAATAATCCCTCCTTTTTACACCCCGCAAGGGTTTGTTTGTTTGAATGGTGTTTTAGGCCGCTTTCGACAATCTTTCAGTTATATCGCGGCGGCTGGAGCACCTAACAATGGAATCCTGGTATTTCTCACACCAGTACTACCATTGCATCCTTTCCTAGCCTCCAGCTGCTATCCCACATAGGTCTACGATTATCAACCCATCGGTGAGAGACAAATAATCGGAAGGATGAGTGCCGCCGTCGGGGATCAAACCCGGAACCTCTAGATTGACAGTCCGACGCGCTACCAACTGCGCTATGACGGCGGCTAGGGAAAATCTTTGAAAAACATTATGGAAAAAGAAGAAATTAATTGAATAAAACAATTTCTTCATTATTCACCATGTTATCAATATAAATAGACATAAAATTTATAAATTCCAACAACTTGAAACTGTCATCTGCAGCTTCTTTCAACTTGGACCAGCCTAAAAGTTTTTTTCTGGTAATGGGTTGAATTTAGATGGAGATAATCTAGCAAGAATTTAACACCTGTTCCAGGAGTATTTATATCCCTTGACATAATGCTTTGCTATAGGAACAAGCATAGAAGCCAAGTTTTCTGAAAGGATGTTTTTTTTCCAGGAATCTGAAAAATTCAGTCAACCATTTCAGTAAATTTTCCAGACATCAAAATTTTAGACTTGTCCAAATTAAAAGAAAATGCAAATGACAATTTTAAATTGAAAAAAATTTGTCTTAGTGGGTAGAAAACATTGTGGAAAATGAAGAAATCACTTAACCCTTGCCATGCTGAGCATAATCCTTTTCAAAATTGCATGAAATTTAAAGAGCTGATAGTACTTAAAGTACTAGTTTGGGGTAAAAAATGTGTTTGGTAATTTATTTTAAAAACAATTCTGATTTAAAAGTGACAAACAGGTGGTGTAGACTAAGGTCAGACTGCACTTAAGTGCTGATCTTTGTCTATACCTTCTGCCAAAAAAAGGACTATTCTGTGTTCAGCATGACAAGGATTAATATAAGCAATTTCTTCATTATTCACAATGTTTTCCACAGCTGTTTTCTGGAGGGGTATCAAATGGGTGATTGTGTTGGAACGTGTTAAAATCCATTAAGCATGTTCGGAGATTTTCAAAGTTTACTCTATATATACCATAATATTGAAATGAACCCTGTTCATAAGAACCATTTTTTTTCATCCAGTTACTTTTAATTCGAGGCATATTACAAAGACTCATCAGAAGATAAATTCTATTAACCCATTACCACGCAGTGACACATCAGACTCCTAATCTTCAATAATGGGATGTCATAGGTTCTATCCCGGGCAGCGGCACATATCCTTTCCATCATTTGTCTCTCACCAATGAGTGGATAATCGTAAACCTTAGTAGGATAGCAACTGGAGGCTATGAAAGGATATAGTGGTAGTACTGGTGTGAGAAATACCAGAAATCTGTTGTTAGGTGCTCCAGATCTTAGTCTACACCACCTGTTTGTTCCTTTTAAGTTATTATTATAATTAAAAGTACATGTAATTTTCAATTGTAAGATTGACCTTTGAAAAAAGCCGGTGCTGTCATGTTTTAGATTTGATTATTTCAGTTTGATTGTGACAAAAACTTTAACCCTTTCCTAGTTAATCCCTGGATTTTACATCCCTGAGTTTTTATACTTGAGAAAATATATTGGGATAAGAAGAAATTGCTTGTAACAAGCAATTTCTTCTTATCCCACAATATTTTCTACCATATGGGTTTGTTACTTTTCAAATTGCGCTCAGTTTTAATTGTAGTCTGCAACCTCTTTGATATTGGAAAGGTCTAATTTTTTGAAAAACAGGATTAATCTTATCGAGTCGCCCCTCGAATACTCACAATCCAGAATCTGATGTGTTCACATCCCTGAAACATAGGCAAAGGCTTAACCCATTCCCGAATTATCTTTCTTTATTACATCCCCAAAGAAAAAAATGTAGAAAACATTGTGGAAATGAAGAAATTGCTTGTTACAAGCAATTACTTCATTCCCCAAAATGATTTCTACCTGCAAAGACAAGAATTTTAAATATTTCAACAATTTTGAAATTAATGTCTAACTTTTTTGAATTTGGATCATTCTGTAAATTTGTCATTGGGTAATGGGTTAAACTCACTGCAACCCAATTCTACAGCTAACTAGGCTTGAGGTGCCATTAACCCTTGTCATGCTGAACCAGGAATATTCCTGTTTGGCCAGAAGGTATAGAAAAAGATCAGCCTGCACATATGTGAAGTGTGATCTTTGTCTACACCATCTGTTTGTCCCTTTCAAGCAACAATTGTTAGCAAGAGCACTGCCTCCGAGTGACTACTATTGGCGGTTGAGTGCTGGATAGTGGAGAAAATGCATCTAGTGTTATCCCCCACGATAGTGTAGGTTGCTGTTTTGATAGTGAACAAGTGTGCCAAGTTTCATGTGAATGCCTTTAGTAGAACCAGATATCACAAAATGTCAAAGTTTTTGCATGACGACGACAACAACAACAATGACAACAACGACGACACTAGGGCTATAGCAATACCTTGGGATTTCTCCGAAAACAGACAAACTAATAAAATCAGTTTTTAAAAGAAATTTTGACCAACTAGTGCCTCTGGAGACATTGGTGCTACTTGATTTGTTCGATTCTAAACAGGATTATATTCAGCATAACAAGGGTTAAGTATCTTGCCCATGAAAGTATCCTGGTGGCTGTGGGGCTTGAACTTGTAACCTTCAGATCACAAGTCAAGTATCTACATTGCTTACCCATCAAGGCAGTTAACAGTATGGTCAGCCCTTAGAGTTTTAACCATTTCCCGTTTTTTGAAATTTTAAACTGGTCCAAATTGAAAGAGGTTGACAAGAGGTTGAAGATGACAATAAAATTTGGATGCAATTTAAAATGAAACCATCCTAGGTAGAAAATATTGTGGGAAAAGAAGAAATTGCTTGTTACAAGCAATTTCTTCTTTGCCACAATAGTTTCTCAAGTATTTAATCACAGCAACATAAAATCCAAGGTTTGTACAGGAAAGGGTTAAAGCATTTCTAACAAGTGATTCACTACAAGGTTATATAACTCCTGCCAGCATTTTGAGTGTTTTTCTCCCCTGAATGCTTTTTAGGGAAAACAAGATGTGTTTGTGAAACACTATGCCCCCAAAACAGGAATTTTTTAGAAACAGGTGATTTTTATTGTTGTTTGTTTTTCTTTGTTTTAGGGAAAAGGGTTAAAATTTTGACTTTGATCTTGATGAAATTACCTTCCCCAGTTGCGCCTTGTTGAGACCTATCTACATACCAAATATTAGCCTTTAACTTAATCAGGGTTGAAGTTATAGGAAAATGTTAAGTTGGCAGGTTAAGTTTTGCAGACGGACAGACAGACAGACAGACAGACAGATAGACACTGGTAAAACAATATGCCCCCGATCTTATCGATGCAGGGGCATAAAAATACGGTATTCAAGGAAAGTTTTGTTTATAACTCAGAGGTGGTCTAACTACATCATGTATGCGTAACATCAGGACAAACAAACATGTTTACAAACTTGGCTGTCTTATCTGCATTTATTAGGATTCACAGGCATTATGTCTATGGCCATGTTTTGATTTCATAATCCAAAAATATTCAATCAATAAATTATTAACTCATAATGCAGACCACAATCTCAAGCTGTCAGAATCTTAACCCTTGTCATGCTGAATTAAAATTCTATAGATAATTGCTTTAAAATCAAAGGAATGACAGTACTAGAAAGTCTTAATGAGGGTCAACTCTGGCTTAACCCATTCCCACTCAATGACGTTTTGGATGCCCCACAAGAAAAAAGCTTTGGAAAACATTGTGAAAAATGAAGAAATTGCTTGTAACAAGCAATTTCTTCATCATTCACAATGTTTTCCCCTCCAAAAAACAGAGAATTTTAAAAATTCATGAACTACAAACTGTCGTCTTCAATTTCTTTTGATTGGAACTGTCTAAAAAATTGTCGTGTGGTAATGGGTTAAAGGGGACAAATAGGAAGTGTAGACAAAGATCAGACTGCAGTTATGTGCAGGCAGATCTTTGTCTATACGGCCTGCCAAAACAGGAATATTCCAGGTTCAGCATGACAAGGGTTAGATATCTCCGTCTATCTCAGCAGAAAACAACATGAAAATTGAAAGAAATTGCTCAAAACTAGTAATTTATTTTCTACATTGCTTTCTCTATCTTTTTTTCTTTCGGGCCATAAACAAGCAGGATTGAGAATGAGTTAAAGAAAACATTGATTAACCCTTGTCATGCTGAACCGAGAATATTCCGGTTTTGGCAGGAGGTGTAGACCAAGATCAGCCTGCGCATAAGTGCAGTCTGATCTTAATCTACACCTCCTGCTTGTACTTTTCCTGCCAGAGTTGTTTATGAAATTGGTTTCTAAAAGAAATATTGATTTTTCAATAACTAATTCTATCAGAGCTTTCAGTCCTTTGATTTTACAGCAATTCAGTAAGGTGATTTATACAGCATGACAAGGGTTAAATAGAACAAATTGTTCATTACAAGAAAGTTTTTTCTTTTCCCATGTGTTTGAGCTTATAATGTAATGAATTATTGATATAAATAAGCTATAGTTACAACATTCAAATTGCCAAACCAACAAAAATGCTTCAGATACATTACGGCCAAATTCAGAGCTCGAAATTCACATCTAGTCTTGATTGGTCAATTAATTTTTTTACATTAACCCTTTCCCGTTTTTGGAAATTTTAGACTAGTCCCAAATGAAAGAGGTTGCAGAGGACATTGAAAACTGGATGCCATTTGAAATGAAACCAATCTGTGCGGTAGAAAATATTGTGGAAAAAGGAGAAATTGCTTGTTACAAGCAATTTCTTCTTTTTCCACAATATTTGCTTGAGTATGAAATCAAAGGGACGTAAAATCCCATATTTGAACAGGAAAGGGTTAATAGCAGAATCTGTATATTGTCTCAATGTAATAACTTAACAAATTACAAGACTACAAAATAAATCCCTATTACTTCCCAAAACCTTTTTCTTTGAGGTCATAAAAAGGAAGCATTATGTGGGAATGGGTTAATCTGATGTTGCTCTTTGGATTTTTCACGATTCAACTGATTGCCCTGATGGCCATTTGTAAATTTGCTTGTCTAGTGAACTGAAGATACAGGATATAACGCTCCTGAAAAGGAGCAATTTCTTCTTTTCCCACAATATTTTCTCAAGTACAAAATCACAACAACATAAAATCCCCGGTTTGAACAGGAAAGGGTTAAAGATGTGTTAACAGGTAAGACACAAAATAGCCAGCCAAAGTCTACCAAGCTGTTGTATCCTGCAGCAGCTTGGTTGAGCCACTGTCTCTCTCGCTCAGGGTATGAAAACATCTGAATTAAGTCATTTTTAATGAATCAATAAGCTTAACCCATTACCAGACAGAAAAATTTTAGACTGGCCCGAAATTGAAAGGAGTTGCAGATGACAATTAAAAATTTATGAAATCTTAGATTTTGTATAGCTTTCTGGATAAAAAACATTGTGTAAAATGAAGAAATTGCTTGCTTTACAAGCAATTTCTTCATTTTATACAATGTTTTCCCAATTGTTTTTCCCAATTGAGGGCGTCAAAAAACATAATTTCTAAAATCTTATAAATGTTAATGTTTGTGTGGGAACAGGTTTAGGTTTTCCAAAACAAAGTGGACTCGCAATAATACCACAGATTTTTTTCAATAACAGCAGTCCTGACAGGAGCACATATCCTTTCCGACATTTGTCTCTCACCAATTGGTGGATAATCATAAACCTAAGTGGCATAGCAGCTGGAGGCTAAGAGAGGATGTAAGGTAGTACTGGTGAGGGAAATACCAGGAATCCATTGTTAGGTGCTCCAGCCACCTCGACATGACTGAAATACTGTTAAAGTGGTGTTAAACCCCCATTCAATCAATCAATCAATCAATAACAGCAGAGCTTAATACTTATCATATATGGTTGAAAGAAAATGAAAAAAAAAAATTCTTCAAAGTATCAAAATACAGGATTATGTGGCCATACTTTATCTCATTATCAGATAAAAAAAAATTTTACACTGGTCCGATTCAAAGAAGTTGCAGACAACAATTTATTGTCGATCACATTTTAGAATTCTTTGTCTTTCGGTGTAGAAGACATTGTGGCAGTTGAAAACCTTGCTTGCAACATGCAATTACTTCATTTTCTACAATATTTTCCAGAGGCATTTTCTTGAGAGGCGTAAAACAGTGGGATTTTATGAGCAAAGGTCAAATCTTTTGTAATACTTACTCTGTTTGATGCCACTGTACACTGTATGTAAACGCAACTTCCATTGGCGCAGTGACCTCATCCAGGTTTACAGGTGGCTGTTCTTTTGTCGACACATTGGCAAATATGACCTGATCCCCGTTATACTCAATGTTAAAATGTAAATGGGCCCAGAGATAGATTTTGTGAGTATGAGGCAAGAAACCGCCCTCTTCCAAGTGACCAATGAAACCACGGATAGGAATTTCATCTGAAAAGCCAAACAAAATCAATATATAACATTCATATACTATATATATTGTTACAAGCAATTTCTTCTTTCTCAAATATGTTTTCATAAGTCTATCAGAATGTAGAAAAAGTCAGGAATCATATGGGAAAGGGTTAACAAGGTCTAGCTTTCAAATCTCAAACCAATCTGCTTTATTAGGAGAGAGGATATCCAACGGCCACCAAGGCATTCATTAGAAATTTTACAGCAGTAGAAACTCAGAGAAATATAAATCTTCAGCAGCATCTTGGAGAAGCTGTGGATCAGGTTCTGTGAACATAACCTAAATTTTTACCAATCTACTTTATTAGGAGAGATGATGATACTAACAGACTTTTCATTAGAAATTTTACGGTACTACCCAATACAAACCCGATGTAATACAAGTCTGCAATGTAGATCATGTTAAGTGAGCTTGACCTCAAATTAATACCAATATGCTTAATAAGGGAAGATAATTCAAACAGGCACCCAGAATTCATCAGAAATTATACGGTACTTTTCCAATACAAACTATCTTCGACAGTATCTTTGAGAAGTTGTATTTCGGATTATGTGAACTTACCCTCAAATTAGTATCAATACGCTTAATTAGGAAAGATGATTCTAACAAGCGACCAGGCATTCATTGAAAATTTTACGGTACTTACCCAATACAAACTAAGAGTAATACAGGTCTTCAGTGGCATCTTTGAGCTGTTGTTCATCGTATTCTGAGAAAACTTAACCTCAATTTAATACCAATTTAATACCAATCCACTTTCTTCGGAACGAAGATGACTCCAACATACACCCAGGCATTCATTAGAAATTTAACGGTACTTACCTAACACAAACTCAAAGTAATACAGGTCTTCAATTGCATCTTTGAGCAGCTGTAGATCAGGTTCTGTGAACTTCACCTTGCATAACTCCTTCTTGTCTATGTTCTCTGAAAAGAAATACAGTTTAATCCATTACCAGACAGCAAAATTTTAGACTGGCCCAAATTGAAAGAAGTTGCAGACGACAATTTAAAGTTTATGAAATTTTGGATTGTTTCAACTTCTGGGCTAGAAAACATTGTGGAAAATGAAGAAATTGCTTCTGACAAGCAATTTCTTCATTTTCCACATTGTTTTCCTAAGTTGTTTGCCTAAGAGGCGTCTTAAGGGGTCACTGAGTGGGAATGGGTTAAGCCTTACAGTGGAATCCTCTTAATTGCAATGTTGATTTTATGCCCCTCAAGGAAAAAGATTTGGAAAATTTTCTTTGTTTGTTTGTTTGAATGTGGTTTTACGCCGCTTTAAACAATCTTTCAGTTATATCGCGGCAGCTGGAACACCTAACAATAGAATCTTGGTATTTCTCACACCAGTACTACCATTACATCCTTTCCTAGCCTCCAGCTGCTATCCCACATAGGTCTACATTTATCGACCCATTGGTGAGAGACAAATAGTCGGAAAGGATGAGTGCCACCGTCGGGGATCGAAGGAAAATTTTGTAGGAAAACCATGTTATTGCCTTTGACAAGCAATTTCTTCATTATCCACAATGCTTTATATCCCAAAATAAAAAGATTTTTAAAATCAATCAACTATAGATTGCCCTATGCGTCTCCTTTAAATTTGGTCCAGTCCAAAATTTTGTCATCTGGTAATGGATTAATTACAAACCTGAAAATAGCAATTCAGTACTTAATTGCAACTGACTTTATGCACAAACATTAGATTCAAAGAACAAATATAGTTCCTTTTAATAGCAACTTCTGGTTAATTGCAACCAAAGTGTGGACAAATTGGTGTTGCAATTAACAGAATTCTACTGTATTTTCTCTAGGAACTTCATTTCCGCATTTATCTGATTAACATAATCAAGCTATTTTATGGCCCAAAAAGAAAACAAGAGGACCATGATGGTCCTAAATTGCTCACCTGAATTATCTGCTGTTAAAAAGATGCAACTGAGGTCACATAATTATAACCAGTTTCATAAAGATTAATCCAACACTGTGGTCTCTATAGTGTTAACAAGGAAATTGTCAATAAGGCCCCTTTTCCCATATTTTCCTAAAGAACCTTCAAATAATTAATAGGTTCCATCCTTGACCATACAACTATTCTGATCAAGTTTCATACAGATTAAGCAAAAATTGTGGCCTCTAGAGTGTAAACTAAGAAATTGTCTTTGTTTGTTTGTTTGAATGGGGTTTTACACCGCTTTAAAATCTTTCAGTTATATCGCGGCGGCTGGAGCACCTAACAATGGATTCCTGGTATTTCTCACACTAGTACCACCATCACATCCTTTCCTAGCCTCCAGCTGCTATCCCACATAGGTCTGCGATTATCGACCCATTGGTGGGCGACAAATAGTCGGAAAGGATGAGTGCCGCCGTCGGGGATCAAACCCGGGACCTCTAAAATGAAAGTCCGACGCGCTACCAACTGCGCTATGACGGCGGCAAGAAATTGTCATTAAGGCCGCTTTTCCTGTGTTTTCCAATAGAACCTGCCCAGGGTCAATAGAGCATACATCCTTATGATCTAACACTTATATTCTGGCCAAGTTTCATTAAGTTTCAGCCAAAAGTGTGGCCTCTAGAGTGTAAACAAAGAAATTGTCATTAAGGACTGTTTTCCAATATAACCCTGCCATAATCAATAGAGATCATCCTTATGATCTAACAATTATTCTGGCAAAATTTCATGAAGATTAGGTCAAAACTATGGCCTCTGTTGTGTAAACACTTCAATTGTTGACAGCGCAAATTGCATGACAGACATTCAATGATCATAAAAGCTCACCATGAGCACTTTGTGCTCAACTGAGCTAAATAGTTTGAGAAAACAATGTGAAGAATGAAGAAATTTCTTGTTAAAAGCAATTTCTCAATTTTCCTCATTATTTCTACTGAAAAAGACAGAGATATTTAAAATTCTATTGAAATTAGCCATTGCAAAATATTTTAATTTGGACCAGTCTAAAGTTTTGTCATCTTATTATGGGTTAACTGTGGTCTGGAATGAGACTTCAGAATTAACCATTTCCATGTTGAACCTGAAAAAGTTATTGCATGTGGTAAAGACAAAGTTCAGCCTGCACATATGTAAAGTCCTGTCCTAGCCTACACCATCTATTTGACCTCTTAACCGATTCCCAGACGATCTTATTTTAGACTAGTCAAAGTTAAAAGAATTTGCAGACAACAATGTTTAAAAGCTTTTGTTTGTTTGTTTGAATGGGGTTTTACACCGCTTTCAACAATCTTTCAGTTATATCGCGGCGGCCGTAGCACCTAACAATGGAATCCTGGTATTTCTCACACCAGTACTACCATTACATCCTTTCCTAGCCTCCAGCTGCTATCCCACATAGGTCTACGATTATCGACCCATTGGTGAGAGACAAATAGTCGGAAAGGATGTGTGCCGCCGTCGGGAATCGAACCCGGGACCTCTAGATTGACAGTCCGACGAGCTACCAACTGCACTATGACAGCTTTTGTCTTTTTGGGTAGAAAACATAGTTGATAATGAAGAAATTGCTTGTAACAAGCAATATTTTCATTTTCCATAGTTTTCCAAAGCTTTTACTTTGATGGAGTCAAAAAGCGTCATAGTGTGGGAGTGGGTTAAGACCATCGTTGTTTATGAAATCAATTTTCAAAGGAAAAAAATAGGCAAAAATTTCGGCTGGTCCAAATTCATAGAAGCTGCAAATCATGTACAAAATTTTAAGTTGGGTAGGAAACTGTGAGATTGATGAAAAAGTTCTTCGAAAAAACAATTTCTTCATTTTCCAAATTGCTTTCCCAACCTATTTTGTTAAGGGGCATGAAAATAAGGGGATAGGCCTGAAAACAGGTTAACACATCCAGAGTGTTAAGTCAAGTTTTAGTCTTTAACACTTTCCTGTTAAATCCCTTGTTTTTACGTCCCTGTGATCTTATAATTGTGACGATTTTGTAGAAAAAGAAGAAATTACTTGTAACAAGCAATTCATTCTTTTTCCACATTTTTTTCTACCCTTCCATATGGTTACTTTTAATTTAAGTTTTCATCTGCAAAACCTTTGAATTAAAAGAGGTCTAAAATTTTGCAAAACAGGAAAGGGTTAAAAGGGTAGAAAGACAGAAATGCATGAGAATGGGTTTAACACACAATAATCATTTGAAACAAATCTCAGTTCAGACCTATCTTTGTTTGGTAACAAGTTAACCCTTTCCTGGACCAACCTGGGATTTTAAGTCACTGTGATTTTATACTTGAGAAAACATTGTGGAAAAAGGAGAAATTGCTTGTAACAAGCAATTTCTCTTTTAACAACAATATTTTCTACCACATAGGATGGTCAGATTTCAAATTGCATGCATTTTTCATTGTCGTCTGCAACCTCTTTCAAATTGGACCAGTCTAAAATTCCATAAAACGGGAAAGGGTTAAACTAGCCTTTACCCATTCCCACATAATGATTCTTTTTGACACCCCTAAAAAAAAATAATTGGGGAAAAATTTTGTTAAATAAAGAAATTACTTGTAACAAACAAGTTCTTAATTTTCCATAATGTTTTCTATCCAGAAAGTTGAAAAAATCTAAAATTTCATAAAATTGAAATTGTGGTCTGCAACTTCTTTGAATTTGGACCAGTCTAAAATTTTCTTGTTTGGTATTTTGTTAATTCCTATTGTATCCAAAAAGAATAAGTTAGGGTCAAAAAGATAATTTCCAGAAAAAAACACCCAGGATCATATCAAAGCCGGATAAAACTTTCCTGTTTTAGACCTGCGTTGAGATGTTATTAATTCTCAATCACTTGAGCTTCGTGAGACGACAACTGGCCGTTTTAATGACTGATTAGTGGAGGGAGGCTTAGCCCCGATTACAAACTTAAGCATCTTTGTTTTTATTCCATCGTCAGTGGAAGAGAGATTGACTTTGTATTTAGAATTAATCCTATCAAGACAAAAGCAATAAGGTCTTGGAACTTTCACACCTGTTCCTTCCTAACCCATTCCCACACAAGCAAAATTTAAGACTGGTCCAAATTGAAAGAGGTTGCAGACAACAATTTTAAGTTTATGAAATTTGATATTTTTTCAATATTCTGGGTAGGAAACATTGTGGAAAATGAAGAAATTGCTTGTAACAAGCAATTTCTTCATTTTCCACAATGTTTTCCCAAGGATTATTCTTAAGGGGCGTCAGAAAGCGTCATTGTGTGGGAATGGGTTAAAACTTAACCCTTATCCTGATGGCTTAGATGGCAAATTTTAAACTGGTCCAAATTGATAGGTTACCGCAAAACTTCATTTAACCCAGTCCAGAAAATGTCGCTTTTTGACACCCCTTAATAAAAACAATTTGGAAAACATTTTTGAAATAAAGAAATTACATACAACCTCAATGATTTCTAACCAGATGTTGAAAAAATCTACAATTTCATGAATTTTAAAGTGTCGTCTGCAACTCCTTCCAATACGGACCAGTCTAAAATTTTCTAAGCTATCGTTTGCCTTTTATTAGCAGCTTGTAAGAAGAGAAGTTTCAAAAAATTCATCAGCTCGAAGCAGAAAACTAATCAAAGGTTAATCCTCAATAAAAGATGAATGTAGAAGTAATGAGAGATTAGCTGGGTACAAGGATGATTGAATCACGTCAGATTTTCTCCACATATCTCGGGTCCATCTCGTGGAATTAAGGCCCTTGTAATGACAGCAATCCCTATTTTCTTACCAGTCGTACTGATTAATTTCTAATCTCATCAGGTAACATGAAATGCTTGACAAGTAAGAAGCATGCATCTCACTGATCCAGATTAATTCTCTTGTTTATGACTGAACTCTGTGACATGGTGTAAGGTCTAATTAGGCAAAAGACTGCATTTATAAAACCAAGTCATATCAATTCTCAGAACACAAATTCAAGTACAAACAATCAGATGGACTGACAAAAAAATATTGCCAAATAAGAATGCTTATATTGAATTTCACTTGGCTAGCAGGTTAATCAGTATCCAGACAATAAATTCTGGATACCCTCCCCCCCCAGCCAATTTTCCGAAATATGCCCTTAATGCTTGACCTTGTCTGTTAAAATGACCTTAACCTTGGCAGTAGCAGAAAGATTTAACAGCAAGAAATATGCCTGTGTAGGATATTGAATTTCCAGCACTTGCATCACCAAAGATATGCCCAAAGAAGAGAGTTTTTTGTAGACAAACAGAGCAATGTATGGGGTCGAATGCCAGTATTTAACTTATTCCCACACAATGACGCTTTTAAATGCCCCTCAATATAAAAGCTTTGAAAAACATTGTTTACATTGAAGAAATTGCTTGTTACAAGCAATTTCTTCATTATCCACAATGTTTTCTACTCAAAAGGACAAAGATTTTGAAGATTTCATCAACTTAAAATGTCGATTGGACTGGTCTAAAATTTTGTCATCTGGGAATGGTTTAAATTATATTGTGGTGGCTTGTGCACTTTACCATGGCTTACTAAGAATTTCTAACACCAATACAGTCACAATATTGAATCAGTGCCAAGGGCTAATTTGGAAAACATTGTGTAAAATGAAGAAATTGCTTGCAGCAAGTAATTTCTACATTTTCCACATTGTTTACTTCCAAGACAGTCTAAAAAATCTAAAATTTCATAAACTATAATTTGTCATCTGCAACTCCTTTCAGTTTGGACCAGTCTAAAATTTTACCATCTAGTAATGGCTTTACCATTTCCAGTACAAACCCTGGATTTAATGTCACTTGATGAAACATTGTAGACAAAGAAGAAATTGATTGTAACAAGCAGATTCTCCTTTTCCCACAATATTTTCTACCACATAGGATGGTTTCATTTCAAATTACACCCAATTTAGATTGTCTTCTCTTTCAATTTGGACCTGTCTAAAATTCTACCATCTGATAGTGGTTTAACCCATTCCAACTCAGCAAAATTTTAGACTGGTCCAAATTGAAAGAAGCTGCAGACGACAATTTCAAGTTGATGGAATTTTGAATTTTTTCGTCTTTTTGGATAGAAAACATTGTGGATAATGGAGAAATTGCTTGATACAAGCAATTTCTTCATTTTCCACAATGTTTTCCAAAGTTTTTTTCTTAGGGGGTGGCTGGGGCCCTAACAATGGATTCCTGGTATTTCTCACACCAGTACTACCACTACATCCTTTCCTAGCCTCCAGCTGCTACCCCAAGCAATTTCTTCTTTTTCCACAATGTTTTCCAAAGTTTGTTTTTTAGGGGCGTCAAAAAGCATCACTGAGAGGAAATGGGTTAAGGAACATAAAAAAAGGCATTGTAAGGGGATAGGTTAAGCAATTCACTTTGGGTCTTAATAAATGAAGTGATCTCAATCCTTCATAATTCATGTCTTAAACCCTATGTAATGGCACTCATTTCAATTATCTCTTAACCCATCCTACACAGTGACCATTTTTGACGCCCCAAGAAAAAAAGCTTTGGAAAACATTGTGGAAAATGAAGAAATTGCTTGTGACAAGTAATTCCTTCATTATCCATAATGTTTTCAACTCCAAGAGACAAAGATTTTAAAGATTTCATCAATATAAAATTATCATCTGCAACTTCTTTGAATTTGGACTGGTCTAAAATTACATTGTGTGGTAATAGGTTAAGCCTTTGCAGTTTTGCAACATTTTTACCCGTCCAATTCAAGGTTTTGCGGGCGAAATATCTAAGTGGATTTAACCCTTTCCTGTTTTTCACAATTTTAGTCTTGTTCTATTTGAAAGAAGTTGTGGATGACACTTTTCTCAATTACAATATCTCAGGGACGTAAAAAAAAAGGGATTGAACAGGAATGGGTTAACCCATTACAAGATGACAAAATTTCAGATTTGACCAAATTCAACAAAGTTGCAGACGACCATTTTAATTCACAAAATCTGATAGGGTAAAATACATTGTGGATAATTAACAAATTGCTTGTTACTTCATTTTCCGCATTTTTTCAAAGCAACTTTTCATGTAAGTGTCAAAAAGCAACATTTTGTGTTGGAGAGGGTTAAGACAATACCACTAAATACCTACAACACAGGGTTTGATGTGAAACAACAAGTCACCAACGAGTCAGACAAATCTTCACTTGAAGTAGTTTTGAGATATTGACTGTAACAATTTTTTTCAAATGGCAGCTATTTGGTTATCCATTTTAACCCATTTCCACACAAAACTTTACACTAGTAAAAATTCAAAGATGTCAGATGAAAAATTTTAATTAATGATTATTTTATATTTGGGGAAGAAAACATTAGTAACCCATTACAAGACGACAAAATTTTAGACTGGCTCTAATTGAAAGAAATTGCAGACTACAATTTTAAGTTAATGAAATTTTGGATATTTTCAAGTTTCTGGATGGGAAAACATTGTGGAAAAAGAAGAAATTGCTTGTAATAAGCAATTTCTTCATTTTCCATAATGTTTTCAAAAGCTTTTTACCTTGGGAGGTGGGTCTAAAGGAGTCAGTGGGTGGGATTGGGTTAATCCATTTCCACAAAACAAAACTTTACACTTGTCAAAAATTAAAGATGTCAGACAACAAATTTTAAATGATAATGTTTTTTATATATATGGGGTGGAAAACATTGTTAACCCATTACCAGACGGCAAATTTTAGACTGGTCCAAATTGAAAGGGGTTGCAGACAACAATTTATAGTTACAAAATTTCAGACTTTTTGAACTTTCTGGATTGAACACTGTGGAAAATGAAGATATTGTTTGTAACATGCAATTTCTTCATTTTTCCACAATTCTAAAGCTTTTTTATTGGCAGCATCTAAAAGTGTCATTGAGTGGGAATGGGTTAAGGATATATATAGAAATATGAACTTCAAACTTGTCCTTTCAATCTTGTCCAAGAAGTTTTTGAAATATTCGCATATACAAAGACTGAATGAAATCTGTCAGCCAAAAGAGAAGTTATTTATGTGTACAAGGAGTTGTTAAATATTGGTCTTCTTGAAAAAAAAAAAAACCATAGAAATTTCAAGCTCATACTTTTATCATATACCTATCAAATTTCCGAATAGATATATTCATTAGATGCGAAATAAATCGCTTTCCACAGAAAATCATTACATACATTTACTGAACTGATACCATATTGTTAGATGATGTCATATTTCGGGTAAAATGATGTCCTGAGACGGTATACTGGCTATCAAGTTTTCCCTTAATATAATCTAATATTTGGGGAACTTAATTGCTTAAAGAGGAATGTACAAAAAGAAAATAAAAGATGGGACTTAATCCCCTATATCATTTTGAGCAACAATCCTTAACCCTTTCTTGTTTTTCAAAATTTTAGAGTGATTCAATTTGAAAGAAGTTGCAGATGACAATTTAGAGGTGCAAATTGAAAAGTAACCAATCCAGTGGTAAGAAAATATTGTGGGAAAAGAAGAAATTGCTTGTCACAAGCAATTTCTACTTTTTCCACAATGTTTTCTCAAGTATAAAATCAGAGTATAAAATCAGAGGGACATTAAAAACAAGGGTTTGTAATGGAAAGGGTTAAGGCACCTTTTCCTGTGTTTTCGGACAGATCAATTCTATTTTTAAAAGAAACCATCCTTATGACCCTACTAGCATGAAGTTCTGTGATAATTTACTTAAGAAATGAAGGGAATATTTTTGGTTTTCATGGAGGTATGAACAAAAACCTAATCACACTATGAATTCGCGAAGCGGATTCATACATTGTGTGATTAGGTTTTTCGGTTCATACCTCCATGAAAACAAAAAATATTCCCTTCATTTCTTATAATCTAATAGCACTGAGCGAAAAAGCATAAACTTTACATATTCTGATACTTTTAGTATGGAACTAGTTTGTGCGGAAGCATACAAAATGACCGCGTGCTCAAAATTTTGTTCATGGAGGTATGAATTAATTTTTTCGACCAATCAGAACGCCCCTTTTTGATAGACGTAACTAAAAATTAAATTATTGATAATTGTGGGCTTAATCATGAAAAAAAGAAACTATTTGAGTGAAAATCCAAAAGGCTCATTTTCCCATTTTCTGATGGATCCACTTGAATTCAGAAAGAAACCTTCCTCATGATCTTCCAAAGCAAAGTTTCAAGAAAGGAATAAAATCATTTTCAAACAACATCGGAATCAAAGCAGTGAAAGCACCAAAAGCACATGTGGTTCAATATTTCCATTGAAAATACATGTAAAGATGTGAATCTATTTACAACCCTAGTTTGAAACAGACAAATAGGTGGTGTAGAGTAAGATCAGACTATACATATGCACAGCTTTATCTTTGTCTACACTTCCCTCAAAACAGGAATATTCTGGGTTCAGCATGACAAGGGTTGAATTCTGCTAGATCAGCTGAATATGGGTTAACATTTAACTTACGTTTAAAGTTGATTTCATACATTGAAAGTGCCATTCTGTCACCGTCAAGGACCTCACCAAGTGTCAAACTTTTGTGTTCAATCTGAAAATAAAGCCAAAAAGTGTTCAGCCAATTACCAGACAAGAAATTTTTGCATAGGTCCTAAGTCAAAGAGGGTACAGACATCAATCTAAAATGGCTGTATTTTAAAACAAAAGGACAAAATGCTCTCCTGAGAATTATTTAATAATGTCTGTAAGACTGATAAGTTCAGCCCTGCCACACCATCAATTTTTCAAAAATAAAGTTTTAACAAACAAATTTTGAAAAGAATCATCCTGAGATCATTCCTACTGGCGTAGTGTTTTATAAGCAAAAGATTTTTAAAGAATTATTTCACGATTTCCCACTTGCCATGCCCCAGTTATTTGCACCAATCCAAATTTCACAAGAAAGATTTAAAAAGGCTCATCAAAGGAATATTCATGCCAAGTTTGGTACAAGTTGGCTTTGTGGTTAAGAAGCAGAAGAGTTTTAAAGAATTTTACCATGACTTCTCTAAGTCTGATTAGCCAAGCCCTGCCAGGACCAAATTTTTTCACTAATAAAATTCCACAAACAAAACAAGTTCTGGAAAGGGTCACCCAAGAAACATTCCAACCAAGTTTGGTCCAAATTGGCCCTAGGGAAAAGGATTAAAATTTTGACCTTGACCTTGATGAAATGACCTTCCCCAGTTGCGCCTTGTTGAGACTTATCTATATACCAAATATTAGCATTGTAACTTAATTAGGGATGAAGTTATAGGAACATGTTTAGTTGGCAGGTTAGGTTTTGAGTAACGTTTTAGGGAAAAGGGTTATAATTTTGACCTTGACCTTGATGAAATGACCTTCCCCAGTTGCGCCTTGTTGAGACCTATCTACATACCAAATATTAGCATTGTAACTTAATTAGGGATGAAGTTATAGGAAAATGTTTAGTTGGCAGATTAAGTTTTTGAGTAACATTTCAGGGAAAAGAGTTAAAAATTTGACCTTGACCTTGATGAAATGACCTTCCCTAGTTGCACCTTGTTGAGACCTATCTACATACCAAATATTAGCATTGTAACTTAATTAGGGATGAAGTTATAGGAAAATGTTTAGTTGGCAGGTTAAGGTTTTGAGTTACATTTTAGGGAAAAGGGTTAAAATTTTGACTTTGACCTTGATGAAATGACCTTCCCCAGTTGCACCTTGTTGGGACCTATCTACTAACCAAATATTAGCATTGTAACTTAATCAGGGTTGATGTTAAAGGAAAATGTTTAGTTGGCAGGTTAAGTTTTGCAGACAGACATACAGACGGACAGACACTCGGAGGGATGGACACATGGACGGGAAAAAGTCATCCCTATAGCTCTTGTGGCCTTCGGCCAGTAGAGCTAAAAACAGTGGACTGAATTGTGCCAAGAATTTTTGTAACAAAATTTTCATAAGGCCCCTTTTTCCATGAAACTTAACAAATCAGACCCAATGTACAAAGGAACAATCCTAATGAAAGTTTGAAGAAAATGATAAAGACTGAGGACTTTATTGTTATATTGATGTTTCGTATTAAAACTTTTATAAGGTCCCTTTTGTGTCACTTAACCAATCAGACCTAATTTACAAAGGAACAATCCAAATGATGGTACAATCATTCTATTAAAGTTTGAAGACATTCTGATAAAGACTGAAGACATTGTTGTGTTTATGATGATTTGGTAATAATTTTTCATACAGCCCCTTTTCCTATAATACTAGACAGATCAGGCCCAATTTGTAAAGAAACAATCCTAATGATGATACAAACATTCTGTGAAAGTTTGAACAGAATCTGATGAAAACAGCAGACTTTATCTTGGTGTAAAATTTTTAAAATAAAATTTTCATAAGGCTCCTTTTCCTGTGATACTTGAAGGATTAGGTCTCTTGTCAGCATCAACAATCGTGATTATTGTACAATGATTCTGTGAAGGTTTGAATAAAATCCAACTGAAAGCTCTGGACTTTGTAACAAGGATTATAGATAAAATTCTCAAAAGACCCCTTTTCCAATGATACTAGACAGATCACGCCTCATTTGAAAAGAAAGAATCCTCATGATGGAATAATCATTCTGTGAAAGTTTTAACAGAATCTGATGAAAACTGTTGACTTTATTGTGGTACAATGATTTTAAAATTACATTTAATAATGCTCCTTTTCCTGTGATACTTGACGGATCAGGTCTAATGCAAACATCAACAATACTTATTATTGTACAATTATTCTGTTTGAAGAAAATCCGATGAAAGCTCTGGACTTAGTAACAAGGATTCATAAATGAAATTTTCATAAGGCCCCTTTTCCTGTGTTTCTTGACAGTTCAAACCCTGTTATGAAAAGAATGATAGTTATGACCTTCCAATCATTCTGTGAAAGTTTCAACAAAATCTGATCAAAGCTGTGGGCTTCATTGTGTTAACAGGGTTTTATTAATTGAATTTTCATATAGCCCCTTTTCCCATGTTACTTGATGGATCTGAACCAATTTGAAAGGAACAATCCTTATGATGGTACAATCATTATGTGAAAGTTTGAAGTCAATCAGGTGAAATCTAGGGCCATGATGTGTTAACTACAATTTTTTTAATTAAATTTTCATAGGGCTCCTTTTCCCATGAAACTTGATGGATCAAACCTACTTTCGAAAGGAACAATCCATTTAATGTTATTATCATTCTGGGAATGTTTGAAGAGAATTTGTTGAAAACTATGGACTCTATTGTGTTTACAAGGACTTTTCAATCCAGTTTTTATCGGGGCCTTTTTTCCTGTGGTCCTTGACTGATCATACAAAATTTTGAAAGGAACAATTCTTATGATGGTACAATCATTCAGTGAAAGTTTGAAGTCAATCAGATGAAAACTGTGGACTCTTAGAGTGTTAACCAAGATTTTTTAATTAAATTTAATAAGGCCCCTTTTTCCTGTGTTTCTTGATAGATCATACCCAATTTCGAAAGGAATGATCCTTATGATGGTACAATCATTCTGTGAAAGTTTGAAGAGAATCTGATGAAAACTGTGGACTCTATCGCGTAAACGAGGATTTTTTAATTAAGTTTTAATAAGGCCCCTTTACCCGTGTTTCTTGACAGATCTGACCCAATTTCAAAAGGAATGATCCTTATGTTGGTACAATCATTCTGTTAAAGTTAAAATAAAATCTGATGTAAACTCTGGACTCTAGAGTGTAAACGAGGATTTTTTAATTAAATTTTCAAAAGTCCCCTTTTCCAGTGTTTCTTGACAGATCATACCCATTTTCGAAAGGAACGTTCCTTATGATGGAACAATCATTCTGAGAAAGTTTGAAAAGAATCCGATGAAAACTGTGAACTCTATCGCGTAAACAAGGATTTTTTAATTTAGTTTTAATAAGACCCCTTTTCCAATGTTTCTTGACGGATCTGACCCAATTTCGAAAGGAATGATCCTTATGTTGGTAAATCATTCTGTGAAAGTTTGAATTGAATCTGATGTAAAAACTGGACTCTAGAGTGTAAACGAGGATATTTAATTAAATTTTCATAAGGCCCCTTTTCCCGTGTTTCTTGACAGATCATACCCATTTTCAAAGGAACAATCCTTATGATGGTACAATCATTCTGAGAATGTTTGAAGAGAATCCGACGAAAACTGTGGACTCTATTGTTTCAAGGAGGCTTTTTAATGGAATTTTTAATTAAATTTTCATAAGGCCCCTTTTCCCATGTTTCTTGATGGATCATACCCATTTTTGGAAGGAACAATCCTTATGATGGTACAATCATTCTGTGAAAGTTTGAAGAGAATCCGACGAAAACTGTGGACTCTATCGCATAAACTAGGATTTTTTTAATTAAGTTTTAATTAGGCCCCTTTTCCCATGTTTCTTGACGGATCTGACCCAATTTCGAAAGGAACGATCCTTATGATGGTGCAATCATTCTGTGAAAGTTTGAAGGGAATCCAATGAAAACTGTGGACTCTATCGCGTAAACAAGGAAAAGTTTGACGGACGACAGATGCATGGACGCCGGACAGGAAAAAGCCATCGCTATAGCTCTAGTGGCCTTCGGCTAGTAGAGCTAAATATGAAGAAATTTCTTGAACTAGACAATTTCTTCATTTTCCACAATGTTTTCTACCCAGAAAGTTGAAAACTTTAAATTTTGTAACTCTTAAACTGTCATCTGTAGCTCCTTTCAATTTGGACCAGTCTAAATTTTGTCATGCAGGAATGGGTCAAGATTTGAGTTTGTTGAGACCTGTTTCTGCTGAAACCCATATCATTTTGAGGAAAAAAAATCTTTGCACAAGACAACATAGGCATGGTAATCTCTTACCTTTTCTGGCCGACATACAGGAAGTTGGTAGTAGTGATAAGTTTCATGGGGATTGAAGTATGGTCCCACTTTGTTCACATACATCAAAACCTGCAAGTAGAGTAAAAGTTTCATTTAACAACAACGAAAAAAAAAGATGGTAAATCACCATCATTTTTCAAAGATATCACGAAAAAGAAATGAAAATAATGAAATTACAATCTTTTGAGAGCAACGATAAGTCAAAGGTACTTGACACCTTAGAACTTTTTAACCCATTCACACACAACAAATTTTAGTCTGGTCCAAATTGGAAGAAGGCCCTTAAAATTATCAGCCAAGCAAGACCATCCATGAATGATGTTTTGCAGTTTCATTAAATAGCCATCATGATGCAAAAGGAGTAGGAAACTTTTTCTCTTAATTATTCAAAGGAAACTTGGTACCCTGGATGTCAACTGACTGATCAACTAAAAATCAAACAACTGGGGGATTTATTACACTTATGAATGGATTTTAAACTGATTTAGAAAATAGTTCTCTCTCATGAGTAGATGTGCCATTTGAATCAAATATCAGATAGCTCCACGGTCAAGGTCACAGCTGAAGATCAAATATTCAATGGGCTCAACATGTTGAACTTATAGGACCTTCCTGTATTTTCAATATGTGTCAATAATTTGAATTAATCAAAGAGGTTACAGATGACAGTGAAAATTGGATGAAGTTTGAAATCAACCCATCCTAAACAGTAAAAAATGTAGGAAATGGGAAAATTGCTTGTTACAAGCAATTTCTTCTTTTCCACAATGTTTTCTCAAGTATGAAACCACAGCAATGTAAAATCCCTGATTGTACTTGAAATGGTTAAGCTTACAATTTTTCACCACAATTGCTAATCATTAGTTTAACCCTTTCCTGTAAAAACCTGGGAATTTACATCACTGCAATTTTATGATCTAGAAAACATTGTGGAAAAAGAAGAAATTCTTCTTTTCCCACAATATTTTCTACCACACAAGAAGGTTTCATTTCAAATTGCATCCAATTTTCATCTTCCCTTGCAACCTATTTCAATTTGGACCACTGTAAAATTTCGAAAAACAGGAGAGGGTTAACATAAAACTGCCATAGTCCAATCAATCCATTCCCACACAATCCACAATATTTTCCACCCCAAATAGGCAAGGACTTTGAAATTTTCATTAGCTAAAAATTGTCTGCAACTTGTTTGAATTTGGATCAGTCTTAAATTTTGCAGTCTTGAAATGGGTTAAATGAACATTAATGTTTAATTTTATATATACAGTCAAACCTGGTCATACGGTCACCTCCATTCAGCGTGCACCTGTCTTAAGCGGCCATTTCAATGTCCCCCCAAATCTTATTTACACTATATTTTACCTGTATTCAACAAGCATCTCTAAAATGCGGTTAACAGCTGTCAAAATCATGTCCCATTCTTTGAAATAACCTTACTTTGCGGTCAATTAACGGGCCCATGGCAATTTTCACGGATAAGTAATTATCATGATGCAGCATTGTTTTCGGATTATCTTTTCAAGAGTCATAATAAGATAAACATTGACATGCGTTGCTAATTAACAGGTGTTTTGTAGACAACTATGTTTTCATCAAAGTGCTTGGTTTTGTTACAAACACTGCTTTAATTTAGTAATTTAACTTTATAAAATTTGAGATTCAAACTATATCAACAAAGATTAATCAAGTATGACGGTCGAAAATGCTGTTCTCGGAAAGTTAATCTATTTTCGTTTTCTTACAGAGTTAAGTTTGTTTGCAGTTTTAGAGGTGAAAAATGAGTAAATAAACTCGCACAAGGACTTTTTCATCATAAATTCTAATTGGTATTTGATTGTAATATAGTGTTCAAATGCAACAATCAAAATTATAGAGCAGACTGATCTTTAATTGACCGAGCAATAATATGTCCATTCTTCGAACTTTGCAAAAAATAATTAAAGCCATTTGATCAGCTATGAACCTTGTGAATTTTAACTGATAATCTCAGACTTTGTGAACTGTGAGCATTTAGATTTACAAGAATTCTTACCAAAACTTTTTTTAATGAACTGTTTTCTTTCTTATTATTTACTTATGAATGGGAATGAAAATTTCTGGCCACTCAATCCATTTTATACACAAAAACACCTTGACAGGCCAACCTATATTAAGCAAGCACCTGTATTAAGCAAGCGATTTTGGTAATTCACTTGACTGCTTGCTTAAGCAAGGTTCGACTGTAATTATATCTAGCTCCATTGAAGAATAAAATAAAAAAATATTTAGATATATCAGACTTAGTCAATATAAAGTGGTACCTTATTGGTCAGTTTTGACAGTCGGAACTTTTTAATCAGTATTAATAGTGGCCCTGATTGGTGATTTTTTGTCTGCATGGTGATGCAGACCTAGATTTGACCGTTACGACATGCTACAAAATTTCAAAGGCGTCCACAATCATGATGACTTTAATTGGGACCAAATGTTACACTGGCTTCTTCTGACCTACGAGGACATCATCATAAAAAGTGACATGAAATACAATACCAATGTACATCTTAACAGCTTCTCAAATAGAACCATTGACCTTTGGAATAATTCATCCAAGGATTGTGTATCTGCAAACTCAATAAATATTTTTAAATCGCGGCTAAACCCTGAGGATTGGAACTGAAAAAAGTTTAAACCATCATGTTAGCACAATAATAACTCACATGCGTATAACCTATAGAAGTGAAGAGGGGCCTTCGTGGACTAACGCCCAATTCTACGGCCTGAAGATAAAGGTATAAGTTATGGCCTGAAAGCTGTATATATGGAACAGCGATTGGATCATAAATGTGGTTGTCAGAAAGGGCAAGAAAGTTAACTGCTATAAGAACTGCAGTGTTAACTACACGTACTCTAATACCTGTTATTATTAAATCCCTTTATCCCATTACCACATGAAACATTTTAGGCTGGTCCAAATTGAAGAAATTGATGAAAATAAGAAAGTCTTTCTTTTCGGGTAAAAAACATTGTGGACATGCAATTTCTTCATGGCCCACAATTTTTCAAACCTTTTTCTGTGAGAAGCGTCATGGTGTGGAATGAGTTAAATGAAAATACCAATTATGTATGCATGTTTTATGCATCCTGGGACTTATTTAGTAGCTTATATTAAAAAAGGCTTCTCACAACCAACTTAGCCAAAAACTTTGTTTAAAAGTGAATTTTTTAGTCTTTTATAAGAAAAAGAGAAGGGTAAATTGTGATATTAGTCATTTGTAACTGAGAAACAGGGTGGCAATCCTTCTATGAAAAAACATACCAAGTTTACTTTAGCATAAAACGCTACTCAATGATTACCCAATGGCAGGTAATGATTTAGACCCCATATACCATGTTACCCTACCAAATACCTGGGTACTTGTCCCAACTCTAACTGCAATGAAAAAGGGGCATGCTCCATCAACGTCCTTAAGATCATACCGCAGAAAAACACTTGCTATATAAGCAGAAAATGATTCTAATGAATAGTTTTGAAACAGACTTCCTTATGATGAGATCCCACTAGATGCTTCCCCACCCATTCTTCCTAGCAGGATCATGCCAACCACTCAAAAGCCCGTTCAAATAGTGGCAAGCTTTTGCAATAAATCATTTGAGCGTTTGCCGATTTTTTTTCTTCATGAATGAATCAATTCTACCTTTTCGTTTTCTTTGTATTTCGTGCAGACTGCAACTGACAGGAGTGCCAACGCAACAACAACAGTAAACGACGCCATTTTTGTTTTATCTAATCTCGAATGAAAATTATAAATAATGAACTGTAAGATCTGTATCTTAACAAGGTTTAATTTCTCTTGACTTTAAATTAAATTATTTATTGATATCCAAGTTGATAACAAAAAGTGAAAGTGAGCTTTGGTAATTGAATAGATTAACTGATTGCGGACATCCATTTCCGGTTTCAATTTCACGAAATTTATCCGCTTTAGTGAAACTGTCAAACTTTATTTCAAAAGCACAATAAGTTGGTGAAAATGAAAACACCACAGAGAGTAGTTTGAATAGAATATAACACAGAAGAATAGATAATAAACCTTGACAATAGAACTTTTTATTCTATCTATGCCAAAAAATTTCAACATCTTCACAAAATAGTCCCTGCGGATGGTTTCAGATCAGCTGCTAGCAGCCTCCCTTAATCCGCTTAACGGGGATGATTGGATTTATGATGAGGGGTGATTAATCCGCCTTGAGAAGGATGTAGTTTGGTAAAGACAAAGTTGTATTTCCACTTATTTTCGTGATTTTTATTCGACAAAGTTGTAACAACAACTGCTTATAAACGAAAAACTTTTTCAATTTTTTCGAGGCCGATAATCCATCGCTTTCAAGAAAAGTTGAAAACTTACAGGCTAGATTTCCAAGAACATGCTGATTGAATAACAACAACAACAAAATTGCACGCTGACAAGATGGATCTCCGCGCCTTTACTGAAGACTGGGTTGCGGTCAACTCGCCGACTATGCGCACAAATGGAAAGGTATGCCTTACTTTCATTTTGACCCAGTGGATTGATAACGACAATATAAAAATAAATAAGATGATGACATACCAAATTTGTTATTCAATAAAGAAACTAAATATTGTGGGTACTTATTTGAATTATCTGGATAAGACAAATCATTTTAATACCTACCAAAAAACGGGTAATATGAATATTTTTCAGTGACTAAAGCAATATAGATGAAAACTTAGCAAAATGTTTAGTGGGTATAAAAATGATCTAAAATAGCAGTCTGTCGTCTTACCTAGCGCCTTGAATTTAAGAAACTTTAACCCATTTCCGGACGATGACTCTTTTTGACACCCCTCCAGATAAACAATTGGGAAAACATTTTGTAAAATGACGGAATTGCTTGTAACAAGCAATTTCTTCATTTTACTCAATGTTTGCTACCAAGAAAGTTGGGGGAAAAATTCATTAACTTGAAATTGTCGTCTGCAACTCCTTTCAATTTGGACCAGTCCAAAATTATGCAGTCTGGTAATGGGTTCATAATGTATAGGAATCCATACATAGGAAGAAGAATAATTTCAAAATTTGTCTGCATCTATGATCTTGCATGCTCTTGTTACTTACATGTCATTCCTGTTTCTATAAGTCTACAAGACTCTTACACTTTCTGAAAGTTTTAATCCTTTCCTGCTTAAACCCAGGATTTTACGGTGCTGTGATTTTATACTAGAGAAAATATTGTAGAAAAAGGAAAAATAGCTTGTTACAAGCAATTTCTCCTTTTCCAACAATATTGTCTACCTCATAGGATGGTCTCTTTTCAAATTGCATCCAATTTTCACTGTCGTCTGTAACCACTTTCAATTTGGACCAATCTAAAATTTGGAAAAACGGGAAAGGGTTAACCAGTAAATCTGAAATCAACATGGTTTAACCTATTACCACATAATCCTGCATTTTGACTCCTCAAGGAAAAAAAGCTCAGGGAATATTGTTAGGAAAATAAATTGCTTGTTAGAAGAAATTACTCTTTTTCTCACATTTTCCCACCTGATTTTACATTTTACTGATTTTGCATTTACTCAATTTAGATGCAATTTGAACTGCTGTTGGTAACCTCTTTTAAGTTTGGACCTGACTAAAATATTATACTCTTATAATAGCTTTATCACATTCTGGTAGAGGAGGAAACTTTAAAAATCAAAGGAAAATCAAATATTTTGAATTTTCACACATATTGCTACAGTCCTGAATTAGATAATTTTAGACTGCTCCAAATTATGAGAAATTGCATACAACAGTTTAAAGTGGATGAAATTTCAAAATTCTTTGTTATTCCAGCAAAAAAAAAAACAAAAAAAAAATTCTGGGTAGAAAACATAGAAAATGAGGATGTGGATAGTCACAAGCTATTTCTTTGTTTTCAACCATGGTTCCAAGTTTTTCCTTAGGGGTTTGATAAAGTGGGATTGCGTGGGTTACACATGACTTAGGACCCATAGAAAAAATTGAAATGTAGAGATAATTCAAACTCCAAGGCTACTCTACAATAACCCATTCCCACACAGTGACGCTTTTGGATGCCCCTCAAGAAAATCAATCTAGAAAACATTGTGTGAAATGAAGAAATTGCTTGTGACAAGCAATTTCTTCATTTTTTCACAATATTTTCTTCTCAGAAATGTGAAAAAATCTAAAATTTCATAATTTTTAAATTGTCGTCTGCAACTCTTTTCAATTTGAACAAGTCTAAAATTTTGTGGTTTGGTAATGGGATAACTGTACACAGTATGGAAAGGAAATGGAGGAACATCTTACATTTTCTGCTCTTCATAACTCTTTCCCGTTTTTGGAAATTTTAGACTAGTCCTAATTGAAAGAGGCTGCAGACGACAATGAAAATTGGATGCAATTTGAAATGAAACCAACCTATGTGGTAGAAAATATTGTGGAAAAAGGAGAAATTGCTTGCTACAAGCAATTTCTTCTTTTTCCACAATGTTTTCTCAAGCATAAAATCACAGGAACGTAAAATCCCGTATTTGAACGGGAAAGGGATAAACAAGTCTCTGCCTCCCCCTATGTTTTACTCTTTTCATGTGCAATATGAATTTTCAATAATTTTTACTCTAACCCTTTCCTGTACAAACCCCTGAGTTTACTTCGCTATGATTTCATATCTGAGAAAACATTGTGGTAAAAGAAGAAATTTCTTAATCCTTGAATTGTATTTCAGTTTGGACCAGTCTGAAATTGTTGGTAATCTGTTAACCCTTTCCTGTTTAATCCCTGGTTTGTACGTCCCTGTGATTTTATAATTAGGAAAACATTGTAGAAAAAGCAGAAATTGCTTGTAACAAGCAATTTCTTCTTTTCCACAATATTTTTCTACCCTACTGAATCGTTATTTTTCGAATTAAATCCACTTTAAATTGTTGTCTGCAAAACCTTTGAATTTGGACAGGTCTAAAATTTTAAAAAACAGGAAAGGGTTAACCCTTTTCCTACAGAACCACCGTCATAGCGCAGTTGGTAGCGCGTCGGACTGTCAATCTAGAGGTCCCGGGTGTAACGGTGGTACTGGTGTGAAAAATACCAGGAATCCATTGTTAGGTGCTCGAGAAAGATTGTTGAAAGTGACGTTAAACCCCATTAAAAAAAAAACAAACAAATACAGAACCTAGAGTATTCTGGTTTTTGCGGGAGGCATAGACAAAGATCAGTCTTCACACAAGTGCGGTCTTATTTTGGTCTACACTACTTGTTGTCCTTTTTAGCCAGAATGCCCCACTATGCCAAATATCCTTTTCCGAGAGACATTGGTCTCCCAATAATTGGTTGATAATTGTAAACCTAAATGGAATGAACAGCTGCAGCTGCAGGCTGCAGAAATTTGGAAAGGATGTTGTGCTAGTATGGGTTTGAATTTTACAGTGAAATCCATAGTTATGTGCTCCAGCTTTCGTGAGAAGACTGAAAAAAGTGAGAAGACTGTTAAAAGTGGTGTTAAAACCCTGAATCAATCAATCAATTTAACCAGAACTGCTGATGAAATTAATTTTAGAAAGATATATTAACCACTATCAGCTATTTCAGTGCTTTTACACATTCCCACACAACAAAATTTTAGACTTGTCCAAATTGAAAGGAGTTGCAGACGACAATTTAAATTGGATGAAATTTTAGATTTCTTGTATTTTCTAGGTAGAAAACATTGTGTTAAATGAAGAAATTGCTTGTTATGGTTGAAAACATTGTGGACATCATAAAACTGCTTGTTACAAGCTGTTTTCTTTAGGGTCATAAAAAGCTTGTTTGAGTGGGTTAATTGTAAACATAATTTTCATAAGGGATTGATAAACATGAATCAACTTTTAACCCTTTACTGTTTTAAAATATTTTAGACTGGTCTATTTTCAAAAGCTTTGCAGACAACAATTTAAAGTTGATTTGAATTGAAAAATAATTATTCAGCATGGTAGAAATTATTGTGGATGAAGTAGAGATTACTCTTTACAAGTAATTTCTTTTTTTTTTCCACAAAGTTTTCTCAGGTATGAAATCACAGCAACATAAAATCCTGAGTTTGTACAGGTTAAACCTGAAAAGGTCTGGTGGCACTGGAATTTCAAATTTGAGATACGATTCGCCCTTTAAATTGTTATGACTCATTAACCCATTACCATACGTAAAAATTTTAGACTGGTCACAATTGAAAGGAGTTGCAGACCATTATTTGAATATTATGAAATCTTGGATTTTTTTAACCCTTTACCACACGATGATGCTTTTTAACGCCCTCCCAAAAATAGCTTTGAAAATGTGGAAAATTGAAGAAATTGCAATTTCTTCATTTTCAACAATGTTTTCTACCCGGAAAGTTGAAAAAAATCTAAAATTTCTTAAATTTTGATTGTCGTCTGCAACTTCTTTGAACTTGGATTAACAGTTTCTTCATTTTACAATTTGGACCAGTCTAAAATTTGGCCATTTGATAATGAGTTGAATATTTTATAGATCTCTTTCAGTGCAGTCTTGGTCAACATTATTTTTTTTGCCGTTCCAAGATGGCCCCTTTTCCTATGACAAGCCACATATATTCAAAACCTATTACAATCACATTCTTATCTGCACTTCTGGATTTCTTATGATGCCATGAGATTAAGCATGCAGATAGGATCATTAATGCAAGAGAAAATTTTGTTCAAATGCCAAATCTTGCTGCATCTGTGAGTAAATGTGTGTCTTTAACCCTTTTCTTGTATTATTCCTTGTCATGTTTTTTACAATTCACTCACTTGCAGTATTTAAATCAAAGCACTGAAGGTGCGGGAATCACTAGTTGTAGGTGATATTTCTTTTAAAAATTAACTCTTGTCATGCTGAACCCGGAATATTGCTGTTTTGGCAGGCAGTATAGACAAAGATCAGCCAGCACATAATTGCAGACTGATTATCTACACCCCCTTCTTGACCAATTTAGACCAGTCCAAATTCAGAGAAGTTACAGACAAAAATTTCAAGTGGATGAAATCTTAAAAACCTTTGTCTTTTAGGGTAGAAAACATTGTGGATAATGACGAATATGCTTGTGACAGCAATTTCTTAATTTTCCACAATGTTTTCCAAAGCTTTCGTATTGAGAGGTATTTAACCCATTCCCACTCAGTGGCGCTTTTGGACGCCCCCAGGGGAAAAAGCTATGGAAAACATTGTGGAAAATGAAGAAATTGCTTACAACAAGCTTACAACAAGCAATTTCTTCATTTTCCACAATGCTTTTTAACCAGATAGTTGAAAAAATCCATAATTTCATCAACTTTATATTGTCGTCTGCAACTTCTTTCAATTTGGACTAGTCTAAAATTTGGCTGTTTGGGAATGGGTTAAAGCATCATTGTGTGGTAATGGGTTAAGCCAGAGCTGTTTACAAGATAAATTTTCAAAAGAATTTATTTATTAAACCACTGTGTTTGCATCCGGTACTATTAGCCCTTTCATTTGAATGCAATTCTGTAGATGTTTTTATTCAGTATGACAAGGTAATGGTATAACCCATTCCCACACAACAACATTTTAGACTAGTCCAAATAGAAAGAAGCAGCTGCTGCAGATGATAAATTCAAATTGATTGAATTTTTTATTTTTTTCGTTTTTTTGGATAGAAAACATTGTGGATAATGAAGAAATTGCTTGATATTGGCAATTTTTTCTTTTTCCACTATATTTCTAAAGCTTTTTTCTTGAGAGGCGTAAAAAGAAGAGATTATGTGAGACCATTAATTCTATCTTGAAAGGGATAAGTAGGTGGTAGAGCAGACAGCATGTATGTGCCTCCTGACTCAAACAGGAACATTCTGGATTCAGCATGACAAGGATTAATATCTGGCACTGTTATATGATGTATAGTGTGTGATTTTTATGCCCCCATACTAAATATGGGGGGGGGGGCGCATATATATTTGCCTTTGTCCATCCGTCCGTCTGTACTTCCGTCCTTCCGTCCTTCCATCCGTCTCGAAATTATCCGAGGCATATCTCTGAAAGTATAATAGCTATCAACTTGAAACTTCACAGGTGGATAGACCTCATTGAGGAAAAGTGTAGTGCACAAGAACCACAACTCTTGCTTGCATAATTTTGGAGTTATTGCCCTTTGTTATTTTAAAGACTTACATTTTGTCTGGGGCATATCATTGAAAGTATAATTGATATCAACTTGAAACTTCACATGTGGATAGACCTCATTGAGGAGAAGTGCACTGCACAAGGACCACAACTCTTGCTTGCATTGTTTTGGAGTTATTGCCCTCTATTATTTTAAAGACTTACATTTTGTCTGGGGCATATCATTGAAAGTATAATTGATATCAACTTGAAACTTCACATGTGGATAGACCTCATTGAGGAGAAGTGCACTGCACAAGGACCACAACTCTTGCTTGCATAATTTTGGAGTTATTGCCCTTTGTTATTATCAAAGCTACCAGTGGGGGCATCTGTGTCTAATTTGATGAGCAACTGAGGCTCTACCCATTTCCACACAATCCCAATTTTTTTACTCATCTCAAATCAAAAGCTTAGGAAAACATTGTGGAAAATGAAGGAATTGCGTGTGTCAAGCTATTTCTTCATTATCCACAATATTTTCTATCAAGAAAGACAAAAGAAATAAAATACCATCAACTTTGAATTGTCGTCTGCAGCTTCTTTCAATTTGGACCAGTCTAAAATTTTGTTGTGGGGAATCGGTGAAATCATCAAACAGTTGTTATAGACTAAGGTCAAACTACCCTTATGTGGATAATCGGAACGCACCTGGCCTTTCCCATAAACTTTGGGAACAGACCTCGTATGTATATAAGGGGCAGCATTATGTCATGCACTAGTCATGCTCAGACAAAGACCAAAAGGACCGTACTGCATACTTAAAACTTGACAAACGCAGGGAGAGCGGGATGAAGTGCAGAAAAAAAAAGTTTTCAAGTTGGTTTAATGTCTTTACTACGCACCTGCCAGGATGTCACTGCATCTAACACATCCAAGCTAAGTTTTGTTGTGTGCTTAATAAAGTACGCAACACGTCCTTGGAGTTTACATTATGTTCTTTCTAGGACCTTTCTGATCGCAAGGAACTATGTTCACTATGCCCTTTGTGCTCTTATTATAAATTCAATTCCACGCACTTCACATGATATGAACACAGTAAGAATGCAGTGCAATCTTTCCCATCCATACCAGGTTTGTACTTTGTCATTGAATACCATACTAGGTTCCTACCCTGTTTGTAGTACATCAATGCCGTTGTTTCCACATCCTTATCGAGTCTTTACTGCATCCCAAAATCGATCAGGTCCTAGCTATGTTTTTTTTTTAACATATTCAAAATTCACCCATGACAACCCGGATCCCATCACACCCTTATAGTTTTTACTGCGTTCCGTCTATGTAGTTCAAGTTCGTACTGCATCAGATTGATGTAGTAGGAACTTGGACTAGTGTAACGGGAGTTTAATAAAATGGCACATTTTGTTAGCCGGAAACAGTGTAGTACGTTACCTCGGAAAACCTGGATGGTTCAGAAATCTCAAAATTCCTGAAAAGCTTACATTTTATTTGTTGTTTTATATTTTGCTCTGATATGAACTTTCCTTGTAGGCCGAACAGAGTTTTTAAAGGACATTTACGAGATGCATTTTGCTTAGCATAACCAATGGCACCATTTTGGAAGTTTGTCACCTGAAGGTTGGAAATAGTTCTATGATGTACATCCGAGGTTTGAGTAGTAAAATTGAAGTTCTAATTGTTACATGCAGGCTGATGGGGTGGGTCGGTAAATAAGGACTAAATAGGAGTCAATTCTTTTTCATTTCACTTAGTTATGAATCAATAATTCCAACTTCACTTGTAGACTCAGTAACAAACAGAGATGTGGACATCTTAATTTTGATTACTGTCCATTTACTTTTACAGAGTTATGGCCCTTTAAGTAAAAAATCTTATCCTCTCATTTTCTTTAAAACTATTCTTGAATTTGATTAAAACTTTACAATTATCCTCGGTTACAAACAGAGATGTGCATATCTTAACCCTTTCTTGTACAATCACTGGTTTTTACGTCCCCGTGTTTTATATCCTGGAAAACATTGTGGAAAAAGTAGAAATTGCTTGTAACAAGCAATTTCTACTTTTTCCACAATATTTTCTACCCTACAGAATTATTATTTTTTAAATAAAATCAACTTAAAATTGTCGTCTGCAAAACCTTTGAAATTGGGCCAGTCTAAAATTTTGTAAAACAGGAAAGGGTTAATTAGGTTACTTTTTACGGAGTAAGGACCCTTTGATGGACATTTTGTTCACTCATTTTCTCAGGAACTTCGTAACGGATTTGATTCAAACTTCTCAGGTAGATTTGGTATCAGACAGAGACAAGCATATTTCTATTTTAATCACAGTACATTGACTTTTCACAACGTTATTGTCTTTTATGAAAATTATTGACAGATTAATTACTTATTAGTCGGCAACTGCTGAATCTATGGATCAACCACTCAGAGTAAACCAGAAGTACAGATAGAGGGCGTAATTCGTATTTTAGATTTAAATATTCAACAGTAACGCCAAGAACCCTATGTTGTAGCCACTCATTTGAATCGTCTCATTGAGACGATTCAAATGAGTACCCACAACATAGTCTTTTATTGAGAAGTAAGGATTTTACAATGCTGTTACCTCTTCTCATATTGAGCTCTGATAAACACAATATTTTTGCTCAGTTACTAATATTCTTTTTAACAGTGCCCTTGCCAAATTGAATAGTATGAATTTATTAAATTTTTGACATACTTATCTTTTTCATACCAAATAATAAAAGCTTTTACTTTATCAAAATTATGTTATTATATGCAATTGATTCAAACCTTACAGAAAAACACTGTATCAAGCAGAGCATTATAAGTTATAACCTTTCTTTTCTGCAACATGGAGCATGTGTGTGTGGGGGGGGAGGGTATTCATTACCCTCAGTGATAGCTCTAGTTTCTATTCTAAACCATATAACCTGGATCATTACACCCCTGTAAACTTAGTTTAGCGGGAATATGTTGGTAGGTTTGTCGGTTGGGTGGGCAATTGGTTGTTTTAGAGATTTTCAGTCACTCTGCAAAATCTTGTTAGGATGACTCCCACAGTTTCAGTCTGACTTATTTCAAAATTGGCAAAAGTGCTCATTAGTAGCAGTAGATTTGCAAGACTCAATTTTCATGAAAAATCCATTAAGAATTATTGAGTTATTGCCCCTGATTTGACTAAAAAAAAACTCGTAAAAATCTTGTCTGGACAACTCCTCTAGACTTCCTACAATTTCAATCTGATTCGCTTCATACTTGGTAGCAATATTAAACAAATCCCAGACAACATTTTAGACTGGTCCAAATTGAAAGGATTTGCAGGCGTCAATTTAAAGTCTATGAAATTTTAGATTTTTTCAACTGTCTTGGTAGAAAACATTGCGTAAAATGCAGAAATTGCTTGTTACAAGTAATTTCTTCATTTTACACAATGTTGTCCCAGTTGTTTTTCTTGAGAGGCGTCCAAAAGCGTCACTGTGTTGGAATGGATTAATAAGAAGCTGAAGATGTGCAAGATGCATCTTTATGAAAAATCCATCAAGAATTGATGAGCTATTGACCCTGATTTGACATAAAAATGCTTGTCCTGACAAAACTGTTTCTGTCTGATCGGCTTTAAATGTGGCAGAAGTGTTCATCAGGAGTTGTAGATATGCTAGAGGCAAATTTTGTCAAAATTCTATGTAGAATTACTGAGTAATTGCCCCTTGTTTGGCCTAGAAATGCTTATTGGGGTATCTCCTCTTAGAGTTTCAGTCAGATTCCCTTAATACTCGGTAGGAGTGTTCATTTGTTTTTTAGATGTTAAAGAAGCCCATTTTGTGAAAATTCAATCAAGAAGTACTGAGTTATAGCCCCTGATTTGACTTAAGAATTCTTGTCCAGACAACTCCTCATACCATTTCAGTCTGATTCACTTCAAACTTCATAGAACTTTTTAATGCGCAAGATGCATCTTATGTGCAAATTCTATTAGGAGTTTTGTCCCCTGAATGACTTAAAATTAGTAAAGAGTATGTCACATTATTTTTGAGTTCCTGCAGCATCATAACATTGTACTTCTATATCTGTAACAAAGTGTCTTACACGGGTTTTCGTGCCATGACAAATAACAGCCAAGTCCAGTTGAAAATGAAAATTTACAAAGACATCTTATTAACCCATTACCAGATGGGTAAATTTGAGACTTGCTTAAATTGAAAGAAGTTGCAGACGACAATTTAAAGTTTACGAAAATTTGGATTTTTTCAACTTTCTGGGTAGAAACATTGTGGAAAATGAAGAAATTGCTTGTAACAAGCAATTTCTTCATTTTGCTCTATGTTTTCCAAAGCTTTTTCTTGAAGGGTGTCTAAAAGTGTCACAGAGTGGGAATTGGTTAAACACCACTGTAGGTGTAAGTAAATTGGTATTATCTTATCTGTCAATTTGTCCATCCAACTGTTAAATGCATCTTGTGAAATTATGGGATGTCATGGGTTTGATCCCTGGCAGCGGCACATATCCTTTCCTACATTTGTCTCTAATTGATGGGTAGAATTCGTAAACCGAAGTGGGATAGCAGCAGGAGGCTGGGAAAGGATGTAGTGGTAGTACTGGTGTGACAAATACCAGGAATCCATTGTTAGGTGCTCCAGCCACTGCGATATGACTAAAATACTGTTTAAAGTGCCACTAAAGCCCATTCAATCAGTAAATCGATCGAATCTCGTGAAGTATTTCTGTCTATTCATCAAACATCTTGTTAACACATCAGTCCTCCTACTTTAATGGACAAAATTGAATGAAATTTTCACAAAATATTCTTTGACACTGACCTTATGTGTGTTGAATTTCAACAAAATTTTGAGAAAACCACCCTTTGTTGGTGCCCCCTTATAAGAATTACTAAAAGTTTTGAAATCTGTTGAAACAATTGGTTGCCATTTCAACATAATTTGATTTTAGGTAAAATTTAAAGGTCTTCTCCCGACCTATTTAGTATTAGGCCTTGAAGAAAAACAGCCTTATCTCAGGTGAGTGAAAGGGCCACTGGCCCTCTTTTTGTAATTTTAGACTGCTTTAATTTGAAAGACATTGCAGATGGCAATAACAATGAGTGCAATTCAAAACGAAGATTCTATTTAGTAGAAAATAGTTTGAGAAAAGAAGAAATTGCTTTTTATAAACAATCCCTTCTTTTTTCACAATATTTTCTTTGGTATAAAATCACATGGACTTAAAACCAGGGACTGGACAGGAAAGGTAATATGCAAACTTTTTATGCTCCCCGAAATAATTTCGGGGGGAGCATATAGTCGCCGGCCAGTGCGTCCGTCTGTCCTTCTGTCCTGCCGAAGTCATATCTATGCAACCTGTGGGCCTAATTGGACAAAACTTCATATATAATCTTCCTAGGAAATTTCCAAGACCCTTTCTTTCATTTTTCTTATTTCAAGGCTGTGTCATGGAAAAAGGGGCCTTAATGTAAAAACTAGTTTTTTGCCAATTTCTCCAAGACTTATTGTTAGAATTTCCTGAAATTTCATAATTGAGTAGCAAATCAGATCCCCTTGACCTTAAACTAAAAGGTATTTTCGTTTAAAAAAAATGTGTCATGGGAAAAGGGGCCTTAATGTTATTACCTTTATGTTAACTGTCTTTTTTCCCCGCAAAAACTAAAATTGGCAATAACTTTTGATTGGTTACAGATGAAGTCTTCATATTTCACATGTGAATTGCTTGTGACAAACCCTTTCTGTTGGTACCAAGTTCAAGGCCATCATTCAAGGTCAAGGTCATTTCTCAAGGTCAAAATTTTGGAAATTAAAACTTTAAAATTGGCCATAATTTTGCAATGGTAAGTGATATAGCCTTCATATCTCACGTGTGCATTGCTTATGACATGACCTTTCTGTTGGAATTAAGTTCAAGGTTATCTGTCAAGATCAAGGTCATTTCTCAAGGTCAAAATTTCAAAAATTTTAACTTTAACATCTACCATAAGTATACAATGGTAAGTGATATAGCCTTCATATTTTACATGTGCATTGCTTTTTACATAGATTTTCTGTTGGTACTAAGTTCATAGTCATTGGTCAAGGTCAAATTGTGAAGGTCATTAATTTTCAAATACCTCCTTTACTAATTGCCAAAATTTCTTGTTACTTTACATAAATGTTGTTTATTAAATGCCCTAGGTAATTTTTATTTCAATTTTTGACCCAATGAGCCTGACCATGCTAAAAAGGGGGATTAATGCCATGTAGCTTTACATTTTGTATATATCCTACTCTAAAATAAATCAGTCTATTGTTTCTGCAAGTCTACTCAAGTTAGGGTCTTCATTTTTTGTATGGAGACATTTTTCATTGATAACTTTGATAGTTAAGGTAAAATATTTAACCCTTTACCATATGATGATATTGAATTTTACTAGAATCAGGCCTGTGAAGCCAAACAGATTCCTTCAATGTTTGTCAAAATTCCAAATTTCTTGTGAACTGAACTCTCAAACTATAGTTGCATTCAATAAAAAGTTATTTGTCCAATAAAGGCATACAGTTTTGTGACAAAAGCCTTATTTCGGGGAGCATAATCTGTCTACGACAGCTCTTGTTTGTTGATGTAACTACATCTTCATTTCTGGACAGATTTTCATGAAATTTTTACAGATTGTACTGAGTCTCCTGACCTTTGTAAACTGTCAAGTTTATCTTATCTTTTTGCATTTTAGTGTTTGCAATGAAGCAAAAGTGCTTTTCCTAAAGTCTTGTCATGCTGAATATTAATTCTTGTTCAGTATTTCATTAAAATCAAAGACTGAAAGCACTGAACGGCCTTCATTGACAGCCAGTTTTGACAAACAATTTAATTTACAACTCTGGATGTGTAGACTAAGATCAGACTGTACATATGCATAGGCTTATATTGATTGATACCTTCTGCTGAAACAGCAGTAATTATTCCGGGTTCAGCATGATAAGGGTCGCAGTCATAATACAGTCAGTGGCGTGTCAGACTCCTAATCTTCAATCATAAGAGTCATGGGTTCAATCCCCGGTGGCGACATATATCCTTTCCGACATTTATTTCTCACCAATTGATGGATAATCATAAACTTTAGAGTTGGACAGCAGCTGGAGGCTAGGAAAGGATGTAGTGGTAGTACTGGATGGAGAAATACCACGAATCCATTGTTAGGTGCTCCAGCCGCCGCGATATGACTGAAATACTGTTAAAAGTGGCGTTAAACAGCATTCAATCAATCAGCATGACAAGGGTTAACAAACAACTTATTTTGGAAAATTCGAAATATCAAAATAAATAGGAAAATGCCACCTGAGTACCTTATTTAGATATGACCATGTGTGGTCATTCTGAAAACTAATGCCATGTGGAGTGTCTCATTTTGTTTTTCATTGAGATACCAATATACAGAAATGATGTGCTAAAAAGAATTAGCCCCTCATAAACTAAACATTTCCCTTGATCACAAACAAGAACTAAAGCATAATGGAATCTGAAGGAAAGTCTTGGGTTTATTGATAAATTCAGAGGTGCATTGTATGTTGTCACATGTAATAGGCATAATGTTTGCTACCAATACTGAAATTTGCCCTTTAACCCATTACCATATTATCACAATTTTGAATGCCTAACAAGAAACAAGAAAATCACTTGGGAAAGCATTGTGTAAAATGAAGAAATTGCTTGCAATAAGCTTTTTCTTCATTTTTCACAATGTTTCCTAGAAAGTTGAAAAAATGTAAAATCTCTTAAACTTCAATTGCCATCTGCAGCTTCTTCAAATTTGGACCAGTCTTAAATAAATTTTGCTGTCTGGTAATGGGTTAAATCATTTATTTGGCTCAAAGGTTAAGGTCATATTGCATGAAAGTGAATTATGGGGGGGGGGGGGGGGGGAGGAGAGAGGGGAAATTCTCAGACAACACATTTTTAAACTGGTCAGAATTGAAAGAATTTGCAAACAAAAACATTTAGTTGTTTGAGCGTCCAAAAGCGTCATTGTGAATGGGTTAAAACATTTATTTGGGTCAAAGGTCAAGGTCATATTTTATGAAAGTCAATTATTACAGGGGGCCCTGGCGAATGCAACTTTTTTCTTTAGGAATTCAACTGGCTTGTGAATGATGTGATAGACTTGGATTTCAGTCTGAAAATGTGTTGTATATTTTCAAATCAGATGTTACCTTTTATTCCAACTTCCATACTGTTTTACTTAGTACAGCACTCATATTTGACATGGTGATAGCTCTCTAATAGATTTGTATCTGCTGATATAAAGGTCAATGTGATCTGAAAAGGTCAATGTGATCTGACCAAGGTCAAGGTGATCTGACAAGGTCAAATTGATTTATCACGATCAAATTCTATAAAAAAAAATGCTATTTTTGAACATTAGTGTTTCACAAAACATCTTGTTCAAAATTTAAAATCTGATTCATTGAAGATTATCATACTTAAATCAAATACATGCTAGCTACTCATTTTTGTATTTTAATTATTTGTATAAAAATTGAATTTAGACAACAATTGACCAGGGTTTTCCCTGACCCTCTCTTCTCTTTCTTTGAATTTGGACCCCCATTTTTCAGAAATGACCCCCAAAATATCTAGACAGCCTTCTTTATCTTATTTGATAGGGGTCATAATGTGGCAAAATGACCCCCTGTTTTGAAAGTCGAGGAAAAACCCTGATTGACATTAATGAAAAAATGATTTTTTATCATATAGTCATAAAAAAGTCTTGTAAAGGGACAATGTCAATGTTTTAAAAACCCAAAAAGATAAGAGAACAAAACAAACTAGCTCCCATGCTATCTCATATTCTACGAACCATTGAGGGGGGGGGGGGGGGAATCATGTTAGAATAATAATTCATTCTTTTCTCACAATGTCTTCCTAAGTACGTACCAGGTTTGGTTTGGTAATAAAATTGTCCACAAACATAACTTTTGATTTGATTTAGGCAATTAGATATTTGTAACTTTTGATGAATTCAATACAAACAAATTTGAAAAAGTTTTCCAAGAGTTTGATGTAACAAAATTATTTAAAAAAAAGAAACACCATTTTTCAAGATTTTTATCAAAAATGTCCCAATATAATCTCAGCTTGGTAAATGTCCCAAGAAAAGAAAAGGAGGAAAAAGTAGTTCCCTCAGATTATCTCATATTTCATGGAGGTAACCAGTCAATATCGAACCCAGTGAAGCTTATAATCTAAATGCGGAGTACTTTTTTCCCTCTCCCATCGTTAATCCAAATATCGGAGAATAGATTAAGCGACAAAATACGGCTTTAAGATCTCATTTTTCTCCTATAGATTGTAAATATTATCCCTTAGTTGCTATGGCGATAGGATTTTCTATTAGCATAGACACACTCCTCGTTTTTCTATATTATTGATTAATCTTGGAATTAACGGTTATAATCCTAAACCACCAGCATCATTAGTCTTTATCGCAGCCGTTTGGAGGTGTTAGGTTTCGAAAATTATTACCGTGTCATTACGGAAACCATTGCTGTATATAATTAGCTTTATACTTGGTTTTAGTTTATGGGGACAATTTTATTGATTATTTTTTTGTCTTCATTTATCTCAGACCCATTTACAGATATTCTTGTCCTATGACTTAGCCTTTTCCTGTTTGGCAAAATTTTAGACCTGTCCAAATCCAAAAGTTTTGCAGACGAAATTAAAGAATGGATTGAATTTGAAAAATAATAATTCAGTAGTGTAGAAAAAATTGTGGAAAAAGAAGAAATTGCTTGTTACAAGCAATTTCTTCTTTTCACACAATATTTTTTTCAAGTATAAAATCACAGGGACGTAAAATCCTGGGTTTGAACAGGAAAGGGTTAAGTAAGGACACTCAATCTTGTTGAACCAACTGCCTCTACTGAGCAACCATTTGTTAAATATTTACCAAATGACAAAATTGTAGACCATCCAATTTAATCCATTCCCACCCAATTACACTTTAAGACGAAAGATTTGGAAAACATTTTGGAATATGAAGAAATTGCCTGTGACAAGCAATTTCATCTTTATCCAAACTGTTTTTCTACCCCAAAAGTAAAAAAAATCCAAAATCTCATTAACTTTTAATTGTCATCTGCAACCTCATTTAACCCTTTCCTGTTCAATCCCTTTTTTTTTGAGTCCCTGTGAGTTTATAATTGAGAAAAAAATGCAAAAAAAGCAATTTCTTCTTTTTCTACAATATTTTCTACCCTACTAAATGGTTATTATTCAAATTAAATCCACTTAAAATTCTCCTCTGTAAAACCTTTAAATTTGAACAGGTCTGAAATTTTGCAAAAAACATGAAAGGGTTAAAATTGGACCAGTCTAAAATTTTATGGAAGTGGGTTAACCAGACTGAGTATTCCAACACAGTGACGCTTTTGGATGCCCCTCAATAAAAACAATTGAGAAAACATTGTGTAAAATGAAGAAATTGCTTGCAACAAGCAATTTCTTCATTTTACACAATGTTTTCTACCCAGAAAGTTGAAAAATCTAAAATTTCATAAATTTTAAATGGTCGTCTGCAACTCCTTCCAATTTGGACCAGTCTAAAATTTTGCCGTCTGGTGGTGGGTTAAATGAAGTGGCACATTATATCATTATTTAGTAGTTCATATAAAGTGAAAAATATGGGCCATATTCGGAAATAAACGGTTTCATGATGTTTTTCTCAATATTACATTTTGAGAGGCTTAGAATATTTTCTACACTACTGCATGGTTATTTTTAAAATTAAATCCACTTTAAATGTTCATCTGCAAATCCTTTGAATTTGGACAGGTCTAAAATTTTGAAAAAAAAAAAAAAAAAAAAACACACGAGAAAGGGTTAAATCCAGGTAAATTAACCCATTACACATAATTTCAAATTCAATTCTAAGCCTCTCAAAATGTAAATTTCTTCTTTTTCCACAATATTTTCTCAAGTATAAAATCACAGAGAGGTAAAAAACAAGGGATTGTACAGGAAAGGGTTAATGGAGGGAATGTGTCTTTTCAAAAGAAGAAATCTTAGAATTTTACCTTTAAATGCTGAATAAATTTCAATTCTTGATTCAAAGGACTGATTATTGGGCAATATTTATTTTAAAGATTGATTTTATAGACAGTTCTGGCTTAAGTTCTGGCTTAAAGAGGACAATAGCCGCCATAGTGCAGTTGGTAGCGCGTCGGACTGTCAATCTAGAGGTCCAGGGTTCGATCCCCGACTGTGGCACTCATCCTTTCCAACTATTTGTCTCCTACCAATGGGTCGATAATCGTAGACCTATGTGGGATAGCAGCTGGAGGCTAGGAAAGGATGTGATGGCTGTACTGGTGTGAGAAATACCAGGAATCCATTGTTAGGTGCTCCAGCCGCCGCGATATAACTGAAAGATTGTTGAAAGCGGCGTAAAACTCCATTCAAACAAACAAAACTTACAGAGGACAAACTGGTGGTGCAGACAAAGATCAGACATGACATATTATTACTATTGTGCAGGCTGATCCCTTTAGTCTACACCACATGCTGAAAAGGGAATATTTCTGGTTCAGCATGACAAGGGTTAAGAATTGAAGATGCTTTTTGCCATCAATCAACTAACAATTCTTACTGACTGAAGGAAAATGGAATAGCTTTTGAAAACAATGTTGAAAAAAGAGAAATTTGCTTGAAACCTGTACTGTTTCTCCAGGGTGGGAAACGGGTGGTTTGTGAATTTTTATCCTAAAATGACAATTTTTTTCCAATTAACCCTTGTCATGCTGAATAAAATCTTCTGTAGAATAACTTTTAGCCTTATACTGTATTTCAATGCAAAATAGGATATAATGGAAAACAAAGACATTACTTGTTCCTAGCAATTTCTTCTTTTTTCCAAGAAAATTTTTTTTGATCATTTTCTCAAGTGTGATATCACAGGGATGTAAAAAACAGGAAAGAGTTAAAGTGCTAAAAGCGCTAATTGTGTATTAATATTCATTTTGAAAATGTGTCTTAATAATCCATTTCCACACAACAAAATTTTAGACTGGTCCAAATTGAAAGGATTTGCCGATGACAATTTGAAGCTTATAGAATTTTAGATTATTTCAACTTTCTTGGAGGAAAACATTATTGAAAATGAAGAATTTCTTCATTTTACACAATGTTTTTTCAAATGTTTTTCATGTGGGGCATCAAAAAGTGTCATTGTGCGGGAATGGACTAACAACACCTTCTGAAAAGGGAGAATCAGGAGATGCAAACTAAGATCAGACTGCACATATGTAATTTCCTGCAATTTGAGTTGTCATCTGCACCTGCTTCAGAACCGCACAAGTCAAATGAGTTTTTTGCGTGTAATCTCAGTTGTTGGTTCTCATTACAGTCTCAAGGAGATTATTTTTATTAGATCAAAAAGCATTACCCTTGTCATGTTGAATCTGGAATATTTTGGCAGGAGGTGTATATAGACAAAGATCAGACTGCACATATTATGTGCAGTCTGATCTTGATTAACACCACCTGCTTCTTCCTTTTAAGCCTGAGCTGTTAACCCTTGTCATGCTGAACCTGGAATATTCCGGTTTTAGCAGGAGATGTAGACCAAGATCATCCTGCACATAAGTGCAGTCTGATCTTGGTCTACACCCCCTGCTTGTACTTTTCCTGTCAGAGTTGTTTATGAATTTGATTTCTAAAAGAAATATTGGTTTTTGAACAAGTTCTATCAGTGCTTTCAGCTCTTTGATTTTACAGCACTTCAGAAAGGTAATATATACAGCATGACAAGAGTTAAGAAGACAAATTTTAAATAAAATCTAATTACCACTGGACGTCCAGTGGTTACAGCTCTTTGATTTCAATGCAATTATGTAGAGGATTTCATTCAGCATGAAAATGGTTTTCAAAGCAATGACATGTTGAATAAAGTCACAAAATTGCTGTAAAATTCAAAGGACTGAAAGCACTGGATGCAGTAGTTGACGGTCAATGTTTCTTTTTGAAAATTAATCTCATCAATATCTTTGGTTTTGAAAGCGACAATCAGGTAGTGTAGACTTAGATCAGACCTCACATATAAGTGGCTGATCTTTGTCTAAACCCCTGAGAAAACAGGAATATTCCAAATTCGGGGCTAATATAAATGTGCTGCAGCAGAGAATCATTAGAACGAAAGCATTTGAAGAAAATAATTCCTCCCTATCAAAGTATAATTACATGATTATGCCAAATTTGACGTTTTGTCTAAATTTATAGAATAATAAATTAGCAATAAAAGAGCTGCATTCGTAAAGTTTGGGATAATGCAGCCTCATTACCAAAAAATGACATTGATTGTAGAATTAAACTTCAGTGTGATGATTGTAATTTTTACTCTACTGAGTGTCAAAATAGCTGTTTAACCCTTGTCATACTGAAAATGAAATCTTTTTCAAAATTGCATGAAAGTCAAATGGCTATCCAGATACATTTAGTTAAAAAACTCTGAAATTTCATAACCTTGAAATTGTCAACTGTTGCTCCTTTCCATTTGGACCAGTCCAAAATATTGCAAAATGGTAATGGGTTAAATGCAAAGAGGTAAGGGTATTCCATGTAATGTTTTCTGTATGGTTAGACTTCTCTGTTAATCCTAGTCAATTCTGAGATCGGAATATTTCCGCTTGGAAAAGAGGAATAGACAAAGATCAGTCTGCACATATGTGTAATTGTATTTACTTTAAAATTGTTGTCTGCTACCCCTTTGAGTTTGGACAAGTCTAGGAAAGGCTTAACTCAAGGTCAGATGTTTAGGTCATTTGTAGTAAAGAAACATAATTATCTTGACTACTTAAACATGTTTATCCTTGTTCCAGGGGCAGGGACAGCAAAAAGATAAACACAAACAGACACAGTTACCTGAAGAAAAGCTTCAGGTAGCGCAGACATCCCCGACGACTCCCCAGCCTCCGTCCCCATCAAGACTATCACCTCTAACTGATGCCTCTGCCGGTAAGTCTTCATTTTGTGTTTGTAAAATATTTCAATGTGAGAAGTTCAAAAACTAAATCAAGTTCATGAACCAGTCTAGAATATCAACCTAATTGTGCATTTTCTGTGTTCATCTGTTTAACCCTAAAGAATGTACTGAATCAGTCTGATCATAGTCTGCACCACATACTGTCCCTAAAAAGCCAGATGGTTTTAGCTCTACTGGCCAAATTCCAGAAGAGCTACTTTTATAAGGATTGGTTCTTTCGAAGTCGAGTTTGATCCATGAAGAAATACAGGAAAAGGGGCCTTTAGAAAATCCTCATTAACACTCTAGAGTCCACAGTTTTCTTGGACTTTCTTCAAACTTTCACAGAACAATTGTACCATTGTAAGGATCGTTCCTTTCTAAATTGGGTCCAATCTTTCAATAAATATGGGAAAAGTGGCCTTGTGAAAATTTAAGTAAAAACCCTCGTCAACGCTATTGAGTAAAACGTTTTTTTAATTTTCTTCAAACTCTCACAGAATGATTGTACCATCATAAGGATCGTTCCTTTTGAAATTGAGTCAAGTATCACACAAAAAGGGGCCTTGTTAAAATTTTTATTAGAAAATCCTGTTAAACGCTAGAGGACTAACAGCTTTGAATAATTTGCAGTTGTGAGGTTATGGTCTTTTAATAAAGATGGACAAGATTTTGATTGTTTAGTTTTGGAAATGAGTAAAAAGGTGGAAGAGACAAAATTCCATTAAGTACTAATCCTTATGGTGTTATATAAGAATAGGGATTATCCTAAGTAGAGAATTGGCTTACCTTAAGTACCTTTACAAACACCTTTGTTGTTTAACAGATTATTTCTGTTAAGCCTGTATCTTACAGTTTTTGTTGGGCGCCTGTGACAAATTTGATCCATCACGGAATAAGGGGTGCTCTGGCAAAACTAAGGAAACAAATAAGTTTATAGTAATCATAACCCACCCACCCCAAACTATGTTTTGGGGGGTATATAGGAGTCAGCTTGTCAGTATGTTCATCCGTCTGTGCGTCCTTCTGTCTGTAGCTTTTTCATGTCCGCTCAATTTCGGGGCATCTATTGGACAGATGTGATTCAATCTTAAATGATTTAATAGGTATCAAGCAGAGATGTGCATATTTTATTTTGGTTACTGTCCATTGATTTTTGACAGAGTTATTGCCCTTTGGTGAAAAATCGTGTCCACTCAATTTCTCAGCAACCATTCGATGGATATGATTCAAATGTCACAAAAAGACTCTGTATAAGTCAGACATGTGCATATTTTAATATGGTTATGGTCCATTAATTTTTGACAGAGTTCTGGCCATTTAATTAAAAAGTCTACGGCCCTTTGGCAGATAGCACTTGTAGAGGGACAAGGGCTGTTTAGGGGTATTTGTCAGCTTTGTGACAATGTCTAGTTTATCATAGTTTGATTGCCATGAAAGCTTTTACCCATTCCCACACATTGACCCTTTTTGATGCCCCTAAAGAAAAGCAATTGGAAAACATCATATAAGATTTGTGACACCCATCGATTTCGACAGGACGACCCACTATGGTTTTAAATGGCGTTTCTTTGCTAAATATGTAGGTATAATAGTTTTTTGGGACCTTAACATTGTAATTACAGCTTGAAAAAGCTGTAGTTATGACATTTAGGTCTCTAAACCAAAAATAAAGGGTTATCAAAAATGGCAGTCTATGTTAATTGGAGTTCAAAAACTCATTTTGTCTAAACGAATGATTTCATCGGTTGGCTGATTATTTGACTGACAGTTGCGATTAGTCAATCAAGTGTATTGCTCATGAAGACACCCTGGAAACGGAGGGGCTCAAACCTGTGGCCTTCAGATCAAAAGTAAAGCACCTATGCCACTCTGCCATCAAAGAAATCAAAACAAATTAAAGGATTGACTGCAATGCTATACATTATACGTATTAACCAAATCCAACACAGCCCTGCTTTGTTAAACCTGTCAAGAAAAAGCTTTTTGAAAAATTGAGAACAATTATTTCTTACTGGTAGTTTCTTCAATTACCACAGTGTTTTTACCTTGAAAGATTCATTTTAGGCTTCAACAACTTGAAATTGTCATCTGCAATAATCACTCAATTAACCCTTGTCATAAATTCCATTTCAGAATTGTATTAAAATCAATAGGCTGAAAGCACTGGTAGTACTTTTGTTCAGTCATCAATATTTGTTTTGAAAATTAATTTCATAAACAACTCTGGCAGGAAAGGACAAACAGGAGGTGTAGACCAAGATCAGACTGCACTTATGTGCAGGCTGATCTTTGTCTAAACCTCCTGCCAAAACCGAAATATTCCGGGTTCAGCATGACACGGGTTAAGAATAGTTTAAAACAAGCAATTTCTTCATTATCCACAATTTGATCTACTCCCCCCAAAAAACAGATATTTTTTTAATTCCATCCAATATAAAATGTCCTCTGCAAGTTCTTTGAAATTGGATCAGTCTAAAATTTTGATGTGTGGGGATGGGTGAAAGTAATGTCAAAAACCTCCATTTTTGTATGATTCGGCAATGAAAATAAGAAACTCTCAAAATTAAAGATAAAGTCTATTTAGAAATAGAAAACATCTAAAGCTTAGGGATAATCCTTATCTAGAAAGGAAACATTTACTTTTGGGATTAAATGATCAACCATTAATCCAATGGCTAAATTGAGTGGGATTATCCATGGCCCAATTTCTGGACCAATTTATCGGTTAGTTGTGGCTTGAACTCATTGCTAGATGACGAGATGTTTTCACTGATTGAAATTGAAAACTGACTAAAGCTGCAGATGAATTACTGTTACTGTCTGTAGCAAACATTGTTGATTTTGAAGAATTTGCAAAGAGAGATTAAATTGGAATGGAATAACCCATTAATTATCACACAATCCCTCATTAATTTTGTACAGTCCTGCAGAATTCTGTAAAGTAAATCATTGTGGGAAAAGGAAAATTAACTCAATGTTTTTCTACCCAATTAGACACTTTTTTTTTTCTACCCATTTAGCCACTTATTTCCAATTTAAGATGAACTTTGAAGTATAGTCTGCTACTTCTTTTAATTTGTACCAGTCTAAAAACATGTCTTCTGAGGCGTTCTTTTCGACAAGATGAAAAATCACTCTAAACTTAGATTCTTGAGACATCTTAAAGAACAATTTTTGTTATTTAGGGAAATTTTGACGTTGTCAAGGGTATTTGTTTAAGCTAATGCTGAGTATGCTTAAATTCCTCAGTTAGAATTCTAAAGATTCTTATTTAGCATTTTAAAACATTTAATCTAAAGAACACTTTTTCTTAGAAATCTGAATAAGGATCTTAACCCTTGTCATGTTGAACCGGGAATATTACTGTTTTTGACAGGAGGTATAGACAAAGATCAGACTGCACATAAGTGCAGTCTGATCTTGGTCCTCACTTCTACTTGTCCCCTTTTATCCAGAGTTGTTTACAGCCAGTCCTTTGATTTCAAAGCAATTCTGTATATGATTTTTAATTCAGCATGACAGGGGTTAAGAATCTAAACAAAAAGAACACACCTCTGGTAATTTGCTAAAGTAGGATTCAACTTAACCATTTCCCGTTTTTCGAAATTTTAGACTAGTCCAAATTGAAAGAGGTTGCAGATGACAATGAGAACTGGATGCCATTTGAAATGAAACCAACCTATGTGGTAGAAAATGTGGAAAAAGGAGAAATTGCTTGTTACAGACAATTTCTTCTTTTTCCACAATGTTTTCTTGAGTATGAAATCACAGGAACGTAAAATCCCGTATTTGAATGGGAAAGGGTTAAGATAATGGTACTAATGCATCTTTTATTGTAAGAAAAACATTAGATTGGTCCAACATCAAATAAGTTGCAAGCAACAATATCAAGTTCACTGAATTTCAAATATCTTTATCTGACTGGAAACAAAACAATGTAGAAAATGCAGAAATTACTGGTAAGAAGCATTTTCTACATCTTCCACATTGTTTCCCTGAACCCTTTTTTTCAAGGGACATCAAAAAGGTGGGATTTTGTGGTAATTGGTTAGACAAATTTTCAAAATAAATGTTAAACCTGAGTGCTTTCAGACCTTTGGATGAGTAATTCACTCAGGTTAATTGTTGTCATGCTGAACCCAGAATATTCCTGTTTTGGCAGGAGGTGTAGACAAAGATCAGCCTGCGCACAAAAGTGCAGTCTGAACTTGATCTACACTTCCTGGTTTATCCACTTTAAGCCAGTGTTGTTTAACCCTGTCCTGTTCAAACCAGGGATTTTATGTTCCTGTAATTTTACACTTGAGAAAATATTTGGAAAAAGGAGAAATTGCTGGTGACAAGCAATTTCTCCTTCTCCCACAATATTTTCTACCACATGGGATGGTTTCTTTTCAAACTGCATTCAAATGTCATTGTCGTCTGCAACCTCTTCCAATTTGGATCAGTCTTAAATTTGGAAAAGGAGGTAAGGGTTAACCCATTACCACACAAGTAAATTTTAGACCAGTCCATATTCAAAGAATTTGCAGATGATATTTTAAGTTGATGAAATATTTAAATGAGTTAAATAATCAATTTTCAAAAGGAATATTGATCTGCATTAAGATCTTCCAGTTCTACCAGTCCATCGATTTCAAAGAAATTATGTATAAGATTTTAATTCAGCATGGCAAGGGTTAAAACTCCAAGAAAAAACACCAAACAAATGAAAAGATAAGGGTGCTTGTGGAATTGAAAAGTTGAGATGATCAAAAAGTATTTGTTAAAGAGAATCATCTTATTTCAACAATAGAGTCATTATCTGCTTTCAGATACTTTAGTCTAATTCAGTTTTAACCCTTTCCTGTTTTTGAAATTTTAGACTGGTCCAAATTGAAAGAGGATGCAGACGATAATGAAAATTGGATGCAATTCCAAATTAAACCACCCTATATGGTAGAAAACACTGTTGGAAAAGGAGAAATTGCTTATTATAAGCAATTTCTCCTTTTTCCACAGTGTTTTCTCAAATATAAAATCACAGTGACGTAAAATCCCGGGTTTATCCAGGAAAGGGTTAACTCTTTATCTAAATTTCTTCACATTAAAATCATACCAAAAAAGTTCTATAGGAGGGATTGAAGAGCTATTCTAGATCATTCAATTAGACAGAGTTTTAGAACTTTGTTTTGTATTTATTCAATAATTTTGTTCTATAAATATTATAGACTTTTCTAAAACAACAACTTTAGAACGTGCAAAGGGATAATCTGTTGAGTTCAGTTAAAGAGTAGTTTAAGAAAAAAAAAAATGAAATAAATTTTATTTTGCATAATTCTTAAATCGTGCTTGAACTGTTCAAATGGATTTTGTAGTTGTGTTTCTAGAATTATTCTGCAAAAATCTAGAATTGTTGTAGACTGCCTCACAGGGGTTAACCCATTCCCACACAACAAAATTTTAGACTTGTCCAAATTGAAAGAAGCTGCAGACAACAATTTCAAGCTGATGGGAATTTTACTTTTTATCGCCTTATGGGGTAGAAAACTTTGTGGAAAATGAAGAAATTGCTTGTAACAAGCAATTTCTTCATTTTCCACTATGTTTTCCAAAGCTTTTTTTCCTTGGGGGGGGGGGGTGTGTTTAAAAGCGTCATTGAGCTGGAATGGTTTAAGATACATTCCTTGAGAACCCTTCTCCACAAGGTATAATCAGAGGTGCATCTGCACTACAGCATGTTATAGCAAGAGACATGCACCTTCATCACTTTATATGGTCCACTTTTACCTCTATGGTGTTTACAATCTGGTATTCAAGATACAGAAATCTTCTAACTTAATACTAGATTTGAAAATTTTCAGACTGGTCCAAAATAAAAAAAAAAGTTGCAAACAACATTATCAAGTTTATAAAATTTCAAGTATCTCTATTAATGTGGGGAACAATTAATGTTGAAAATTATTTGGGATTAAAGTAAAGAATTTTTCTTCTAATTACCCCTTTCCTGTTTTTTTTTGTTTGTTTTTTTTGTTTTGTTTTATTTTATTTCAGACTGATCCAAATTCAAAGAGTTGCAGCAAACAATGAAGATTGGATGCAATTTGAAAAGAAACCAACCTATGTTGCAGAAAATATTGCGGGAAAAGGAGAAATTGCATGTCACAAAGCAACTTCTCCTTTTCCACAATATTTTTCTCAAGTATAAAATCACAGTGACATAAAAATCCTGGATTTGTACAGGAAAGGGTTAATAAAGCCTTTAAATGTCATATTTTTTTGAGTGACATTAGGCCATCAAGTTGCTCTTATTAGTAAAACAAAACAACAAAAAAGCTTATCAGGCAAAGTGTTGCTTATTGATGCCAGCTGCTCTTCAAATCATTGTCATTAAATGAAAAAGTTTAATCCCCTAGTTGTTTGAAATTCAAATAATTCAAGGACGTGTTACTCGACAGATTAAAATAATCCCTATCTCTAAGCTTAAGAGCACACATTTACATATGCGATTTTAAGTCATTTATTCGGGATTAGTCGGGGATGGTATTTCTAATCCTACCCATCATGCATTGTACGGAGATGGGGCCCCTCGATGTCTCTAAGCTAAATCCCAGTACTTCTCCACAAGATTTGATTAAAATCGTAGAAAAAATATAAAACTATCTCTTAAATCCTCCCTGCCTCGAGGCAGGGAGTGCATTTGAATATGGCTTAGATTTCAAATCCGTGTTTACATTTTTCCTGTTTTTTATCCGTTTCATTCAATTCCAACAGTGCAGTTTAAATGTTACATTTAATTTAACCCTATTCATGCTAAATTAAAGTCATTTTCAGAATTGTATCAAAATCAAAGCACTAACTTAAAGCACTGAAAAGACCTGAATAGGGGTCAATATTTCTTTGAAAAATCAATTCTCTAAAAAAGCTAGGCTCAACCAAAAACCAGACAACAAAATAATAGAATGGTCCAGTCCAAATGGAAAGTGGTTGTGGACAAAAGTTATTAATTCTATATGAAATGGCTCAGATAAAGCTTTAACCATTACCAGACAAAAGAATTTTAGACTGTTCCAAATTGAAAAAAATTGCAGACAACAAATTAAAGTTTATGAAATTCTAGAATTATTCAACTTTCTGGGTAGAAAACATTGTGTAAAATGAAGGAAATATTGTGGATGATGAATAAATTGCTTGTGACAAGGAATTTCTTCATTTTCCACAATGTTTTCCAAAGTTTTTTTTCTAGAGAGGTATAAAAAGAGAGATCTTGAAGGAATTGGTTAAATAGGAAAATAAATTTATGAAAAAATACTATTATCCACAGGCAGCAATTTCAAACTATTTACCCATTCCCACACAGGGACACTTTTTGATGCCCTTTAAGACCAATTAGGTAAACATTGTTAAAAATGCAATTTCTTTATTTTCCACAGTGTTTCCTAGTGCAACAGATGAAAAAATTTAAAATTTCATATCCTTTAAATCGTTGTCTGCAACTCCTTACAGTATAGACCAGTCTAAAAATTTTGCCATCTGATAACAGGTTAATCTTTCCAATCGAGCACTATAATTACATAATAATGGTCCTGTCCTGAGATTCTTTGTCATAGCTATTTTTCTATTGCTGGTCGAGTGCTATGTTGCATATGGTAAAGGGCAGTGTATATTCTAGGATTTCAAAAATATGGGACATTTCAGCGCAATTCATGCTCCTGTTTACAGAAAAAAATCCCCCACCAATGTTGAAAATAATGGGGATAAGTGGGGTATCCCCCCCCATACCCCTGCCCAGAGTTAGCACTTAATGGGCAAATATGATAGCAGCAAAAAAGAAAAGGATTAAAAAATAAGATAGATAAAAAGAAATAAAGAATCCACTCTAGGGTTACATTTAGATCGAAGTTTTTAGATGTCCGTCTTCGTCCAATAAGACTCATTGCCCAATAAGACAGACCTAAGTTCAAACTTAACCAATTGACCCACTCGGTGACGCTTTTAGAAGCTCCCAGGGAAAAAGCTTTGGAAAAGATTGTGAAAAATGAAGAAATTGCTTGTCACATTCTTCATTTGCCACAATATCTTCTACCCAGAAAGTTGAAAAAATCCAAAATTTAATAATCTTTAAATTGTCGTCCACAACTTCTTTCGAATTTGGCCAGTCTTAAATTATGCTGTTTTGTAATGAGTTTAACATTCAGTAAAACAGCTACTATAATTTTCATTTTCATAATCTTCTATCTAATCCATTGTGAGATGAGAAATGAAAACGTTTTTTAATTTTTGATAAAAAGCTCAATGTGAAATTGGTACATTATGGGACCTAGCTATCATTATGTTTTATGGAGACCATCTTATTAACCCATTCCCACACAATGATGCTTTTGGAAACCTCTCAAGAAAACCATTTGAGAAAGTATTTTGTTAAATGAAGAAATTGCTTCTAACAAACAATTTCTTCATTCTACACAATGTTTTCTATCCAGAAAGTTGAAAAATCTAAAATTTCATAAACTTAAATTGTCTACTGCAACTCCTTTCAATTTGGACCAGTCTAAAATTTCGCCGTTTGGTACTGGGTTAGAGAGATCCAGTGACATTCGTGGCCCAATGAATTTGTTGGGACATTAACCCATTCCCACAACCTAAAATTTAAAATCAGTCCAAATTCAAAGAAGTTGCAGACGACAATTTTAAGTTGATGAAATCTTCAAAATCTTTGTCTTTTTTTTAACAAGCAATTTCTTCATTATCCACAATGTTTTCTAACCCAAATAGAAAGATTTCTAAAATTTGATCACTAAGAGATTAGTCTTAAATTTTGTTGTCTGGTTGAAAGAGTAAAAGAAGATAAGGAAATCGTTTGATGTGTAAAAAGTAAATATTGGATACAATTGGATCCCTGTCTCCTTTCAGTAAAAAGTCAGTTGTTATTACAATGCTCTTTGAGCTTAAGCCACTTATTGAGTCTTCTTAACCCTTTCCTGTTTCTTGAAATTTTAGACTGGCCCAATTTGAAAGACAATGCAGACGACAATAAAAAGTGAGTGTAATTTGAAATGAAACCATTCAATGTGGGAGGAAATATTGGGATAAAAGAAGAAATTGCTTGATACAGGCAATTTCTTCTTTTTTCACAATATTTTCTTAAGTTTAAAATTACATGGACGTAAAAACCAGTGATTGTACAGGAGAGGGTTAAATACACAGTAATCTTCAATAATCATAATTTATTTTTTGTGCGGAGTTTACCTTTGCCTCACAGGATGGGAAGAGCTGAGCAGAAGGAAAAAACCCTAAATTGTTGGATCAGCGCGAAACAGTAACTGCCTTTATGTTGTTTTGCGGTGGCCATCAAAATGCAAACGCTAGAAGGAAAACATGGTTTAACCCATTACCAAATGGCAAATTTATAGACTGGTCCAAATTGAAAGGAGTTGCAGACGATAATTTAAAGTTTATAAAGTATTAGATTTTTTTCTACTTTTCAGATAGAAAACATTGTATAAAATGAAGAAATTGCTTGTTACAAGTAATTTCTTCATTATTTTCCGTAAAGCCTTCGGCTTTCACATGTATATAACAGCATATTATTCTGAACTTATTCGATTACCCGCGCATTTAAAGAAACAAGTATGTCCCGAGATACCACGAGACTTCCGGTTGTCAACACGTGTGCTTCATATTTGTTCTGGCGTTCGACCCGCAAGGTTGGTAAGTGAAATTTTAGCCATTTTCGTGGACGCTGTCCCGAATTATTGTTTTGTGAAGGTTTTTAACATCCTATTGTATATTATGGCTACTCAGCAAGACGCTGTCTTGTCATGTTCAGAGCATTCGAGCGGCGAGTTTTCTGGTTTCAGTACTTCTGAGGTCGCTGACCCTGAATCGAAAAAGAAAAAATCTGTCAAGTCGAAGACTGCTAAAAAGCCGCCGAAAAAGAAAGTTGCTGCCAAGAAAGCAGAGTCTCCGGTCGTTTTGAATGTTGTTCAACCCGACCAGAATAGTTCATCTACAAATTTTGACATATCTAATTTGAGTCCATCGGACATTTCAAAATTGAGAGATTTACTGGGTATTCATTCTCAAGACTCTATCGTTCAGCAGAATGTTGATTTCGCTGAAGAAGAAGACCATGTACATGATTATTATGGTTACCAATTGGATAAATTACCAAAAGTACATGTCGAGTTTAATCCAAATGATTTGTCAGATAGTGAATCTGAGTTACATGTAAGAAAGTCCAGAAATTTTTCACATGATTTATCCAGTGCTCTTTTTTCTGCAGACAAAGAGAATGAAGATGGAAATGATGGCTGGGATCTGCCTAAGCTTAAAGTTCCTGAGAAGGGGAAACCTATTGCCAAGACTTTGGCTTCTTTGATTAATACAGGATGTACATCTCAATGCGAGACTGACTCTTTACTAGGGAAATATAGGATCCCACAGAACTGTGACAGGGCTTGTCCCCCTACTGTCAACAATGAGATTTGGAAAATCATGGAAAGAAGGGCTCAGACCCAAGATAGAGGGATTGCAGATACCCAGAATTTACTTGCTACAGCTATGGTTCCTATTATTCACCTAGCAGAGACTTTCCACTCACAGTTTTCTTCAAACTCAGAAGCTAGAACCATGTTATCAGATGCCCTTACTTTGATTGGTCAAGCCCAATTCAACCTTTCTATTCGACGGCGTTACATGATACGTCCAGTCCTAAAGAAGAAGTACCACTCCTTATGTAATATTGGAATGCCCATAACCACCCAGTTGTTTGGGGATGATGTTTCTAAAGATATCAAGTCTTGTGATTCACTTGTTTCTCTTGGCAAAGAGCAGTTTTCAGGTATGAAGCCATTTTACCCTCCTAGAGGAAGAGGGAATAGAGGACAGTATGGATTTCAGCCAAATTCAGGAAATAGATTTCATCCATATCAGAGAGGTCAGCGTAGACCATGGAATAATTACAGAATTCCAAAAAAGGCAGCAGCTACTGCCACAGCCCCAAACGATCCAAAGTAGATCAGGTGAGTTCTGTTTGTAAAATCAGGAAACATTTTCATGAATGGCAAATTATAACACAGGACCAATGGGTCCTTGATGCAGTACTCGGCTATAAAATAAACTTTGATAGGCTCCCATATCAAAACAAGGTGCCTAAAGAGATACCATTTAACCCTGAGCAACGGGTCATAGTGGATAATGAAGTCAAAAATTTGTTAGAAAAGGGTGCAATTTGTAAGACTGTGCATGAAGAGGGTGAATTTATTTCAACCATTTTCATTGTGCCCAAACCAAATAATAAATTTCGACCAGTAATCAATTTGAGGTATTTGAATGAATTTGTGCATTATGACCACTTTAAACAAGAAACATTCAAAGTTGTTTTGGATTTAATTCAAAAGGGAGATTTTTTCACGTCAGTTGATCTTTGTGATGCTTATTTTTCTATACCCATTCATAAAGATTTTCATAAATATCTCAAATTTTCATGGGATAACTCCCTGTTTTCTTTCGTGTGCCTCCCCTTTGGATTGAAATCTGCGCCGTATGTATTTACAAAAATTTTGAAACCAGTATTTGCTTGGTTTCGACAGCAGGGTATAAGATGTAGTTACTACATAGATGACTCACTGAATATGAATCAGAGCTTTTCTGTGTGTGATAAAAATACATCCGTTATAGTCCAAACACTACAAAGATTGGGTTTTGTTGTAAATGAGAAGAAATCTTCCTTAATACCAACTCAAAGAATAGTCTTTTTTGGTTTTATTGTTGATTCTCTTTTATTCATGGTGTTTCTAACAGATGAAAAGGTTGCTAAGATTATAGCTAAAGCAGAAGGGTTGATACATTGTGAAAAAGTTGTAGTGCGAAGTTTAGCGTCCTTCATTGGGCTAATAATTAATGCATTTTTTGCTGTTAAAGAAGCTCCCCTGTATTACAGAGATATGGAGAGAAATAAAGTCTTGGGGCTTGGCCCAAACATGTCTTTTGATAATGAGGTAGTTCTGTCGGAACGGTCTAAAAAGGAAATTCAGTGGTGGTTAGATAATGTTAGATTGAAAAATGGCAAACTGATAAGACAGATAAAGGTTACTAAACAATGTGTAACAGATTCTAGTTTAGAGGGATGGGGAGCAATTGACTTAGAATCTAATATAGTTACTCAAGGGAGATGGTCTGCAAAAGAAAGGTTAAATAGTATGAACTATTTAGAGCTATTAGCTGTTTTTCTGGCACTCCGTGCCTTTTACAAAGAATTTTACAACGTGCATATTGAGATCCAATGTGATAACACTTCTGCTATAGCATACATTAATGATATGGGAGGAATGAGTTCCATAAAAATGGATTATTTGGCTAAAAAATTATGGTTGTGGTGTATTGATAGGGGAATACATATTTCAGCATCTTACATAGCTAGTCCTGACAATAAAGCTGATTTCTATTCAAGAAATTTCTCCAACTCGACGGAATGGATGCTTAAAAATGAAATTTTCGTTAGAGTGTGTAAACAGTTTTTTACTCCTTGTATTGACCTGTTTGCATCTCGATTGAATAAAAGGCTTGAACCTTATGTTTCATGGTTTCCTGACTATGAAGCTTTTCATTGTGATGCCTTTACTATTAGTTGGTCCGGTATGCATCCTTACATATTTCCACCTTTTAATCTTGTAGGAAAAGTTATAAACAAAATTCTATCGGATAAGGTTGAGAAGGCTGTTATTGTGTTTCCTTTTTGGACTACACAAACATGGTTTCCATTAATTTTAGAAAATTTATGCTCCTTTCCTGTCAGGTTACCTCGACACAAAGACATACTATCAATGGCACACAATGGGCGTTTTCACCCTTTGGCGAAAAGGTTAAAGAACATCGCAGCTACAGTCTCCGGACAGCCCTTACTTGTAAAGGAATTCCACATGAAGTTACAGACATTATCACTGAGTCATGGAAGGACGGAACAAATAAACAGTACTCTAGTGCATGGAAGAGATTGGTATTTTGGAATCGTCTCAGGTTTGAAGGTCCCTTTGTTACAACTGAAGAGGTAGTTTTACAGTTCTTGTTTTTCTTACACAAGACTGGTAAGTCATACAGTGTTATAAATACAGTAAAACCCCTCTAATACGACCATTTGCGGTACTTTCAGAAAGTGGTCGTAATAGCGGGGTGGTCGTATTACTGAGGTTTGGTCGTTTGTTGTCAAGTAATGCATGTTTATTTTATTTTCGTTATTGAATATATTAATACTATACATACAAAACTTAAACTATAAGAACATGTATTACAGCGGAATCTAATGTCATTTTCAAATTTACGATCTTCGGTAAGTTCTACTTTCTCTATTCTCCATTTGGATCTGATTAAGAACTCCGACCTCAGATTATTTATTCGTAAGTACAGGTTCAAAGTGTCTAACTGTCGATAGCATATCTTCTATAATGCGAATACCAAGCATCAATTACGTTGAAATCAAAATTTAATTGCTAATCTGTTCGGAACGCCGTAAACAAACTAACCGTAACTTCTCGGATACGTTTTCACTTTCGAATTTATTTCTCGAGTCTAAATCTGTGAAACATTCTAATAACAATTAGAAATAATACAAACTATAATTTCTAAAAGTGATCGGCCACTTTAATCATAACACCAATTATAATAAGGGTTCGATATCACATAATCAAAAAATCCGATAATGTATTCGTACCCAATTAGTGTCGCTCTCATCAAGTGTGAAATTCGGGTGATCGGTCTCAATGTGTGAAAACTGGTCGTTTTAGTGGGGTTCAAAATAGTGTATCAGCTATGGTTGGTACTGAATTTAGTGGTCGTAATTCGGAATAGCGGGGTGCCCGTTTTAGAGGGGTTCGCGACCATTGAAATAAAGAACAAAAAATTCCGTTCTGTAAAAATTCGGTCGTAATAGAGGGGTGCCCATATTTCCGGGGTGGTCGTAAGGAGGGGTTTTACTGTACTCATAAAGCCATGCTTCTACAGACACTCCCTTTTTTCGGGAACGTTTGGTGTTCTAAGACTCTTTTGATTCCTAAGTTTATGAAAGGAGTATACAACCGATTACCACCAAGGCCAAGATATTTGTTTACCTGGGATGTTGGTTATGTGCTGAATTACCTTAAAACTCTTTTTCCTTTAGAAACTCTGAGTTTGAAACTTCTGACTTTAAAGACTCTAACTTTAATAGCTTTAGCCACAGCTCCTAGAGCTCAGACTCTTCAGTCCATATCATTAGATAATATGTTGATAGGAAAACATGATGTTAGTTTCACTTTTCCACAGGGTTTAAAGACTTCAAGAGCAGGTCATCGTTACATAATGAACATAGAACACTTTAATGATGAAAAACTTTGTGCTATGCACACTCTTTTGTATTACATTAAGAAGACTAGATTGGATCGTTTAGATAATAATGTATTTATTTCTTACATCACTTTTAAAGCGGTCACTACTAGTACCATAGCAAGATGGTTGAAGTGCGTTTTGGGTTTGTCTGGTGTTGACACAGATAAGTTCAAAGCCCATTCCTTCCGTGGTGCTTCGGCTTCAGCTGTGTATAATAAAGGCTGTTCTCTAGATCGCATTTTGTCGGCTGCCGATTGGTCATCTGATAGAAACTTCAGGAAGTTCTACTTGAGACACGAGGTTAAGACTGCTAGAAGCTTTTCGCAGAGTGTTTTTTCAGGGAAATAGTTATTAGTATTAATTCAATATTACTCCGGTATTTGTATTATAGAGGGTTTCTATTACTGTGGTGTGATGTATTTCACATAAATGTTTCATTATCTTTAAAGATGCTGTTATATACATGTGAAAGCCGAAGGCTTTACGGAAAATAATGGACCCTCATCCAAGCTTTAGTGCAGGATGAAGGGCATTATTGAAGTAAAGCCGGAGGCTGAGCATGTATATACCCTCCCCTTGTTGGGATTGCACATGTTTTTTCCCATGACCCTTGGTATTTCTTGTGGCTAACGAAACATTTATGTCTTTAAATTATGAAGCACACGTGTTGACAACCGGAAGTCTCATGGTATCTCGGGACATACTTGTTTCTTTAAATGCCGGGTAATCGAATAAGTTCAGAATAATATGCTGTTATATACATGCTCAGCCTCCGGCTTTACTTCAATAATGCCCTTCATCCTGCACTAAAGCTTGGATGAGGGTCCATTTTACACTGTTTTCCCATTTGTTTTTCTTAAGGGGTTGTCCAAAAAGCGTCACTGAGCGGGCGTGGGTTAACCAATTCCCTGCACTTTTTGATGCTATGATTATAAAAAAAAAACTTCAGAAAACTGGAAAATCAAGAAATTACTTGTTGCAAGCAAAAGAAAAAGATTCAATCATAATAAGATTGTCGTTTACAGCATCTTTGAATTTGGACTGGTCTAAATTTTTATCATGTGGGAATGGGTTATTCATTGTCAATATTTTTCGAACCTTTTTTTAGGGGTATAAAAAGCATAATTGTGTTGGAATGAGCTAGAGTAGATTCATCTACAATTTTCTCTTCAGTGAATCGGTTAACCCTTTCCCATTCATTGACACTTTTTGACGCCCCTCAAGAAAAAACAATTGAGAAAATATTACGTTAAATGAACAATTTGCTAGTAATAAGCATTTTCCTCATTTTCCACAATGTTTTCTACCCAGAAAATTGAAGCAATCTAAATTTTCATAAATTTTAAGCTGTCACCTGCAACTCCTTTGAATTTCGAGTTTAAAACTTTGCCATCTCAGGTAATGGGTTTAGTCAAGGGGTTATTATAGCTGCAGTGTCTATTTGCTCAAGACAGTTTAATTCATAATTGAACATTTTTATGATAATCTGTTTGAAACGCTGGCTTTTAACCTTCGTCATGTTTAACCCAGAATATTCCTGTTTTAGAAGGACCTATAGCCATAAATAAGGGTGCACATACATGCAGACTGATCTATGGCTACACTATCTGTTTGTCCAATTCAAGCCAGAATTATTTATGAAATCAATTTTTACAGAAATATTGACCCACAAGTTGAGCTTGAAGTGCTTTCAGTCCTTTGATGCTTTTTAATGCCCCTCAAGAAAATGGATTGAGAAAAAATTGTGTAAAATGAAGAAATTGCTTGTAACAAGCAATTCCTTTATTTTATACAATGTTTGCAACCCAATGTTTAGAAAAAACATCGCAATTTCATAAACTTTTAATTGTCATCTGCAACTCTAATCACTTTGGACTAGTCCAAACTTTTTCCCTCTGGTAATGGATTAATGCATTTTATAGAGCTCAACAAGGGTTAACCCATTACCAGACAGCAAAATTTTAGACTGGCCTTAATTGAAAGAAGTTGCAGATGACAATTTAAAGTTTATGGAATTTTGAATCATTTCATCATTTTTTTTGATAGAAAACATTGTGAAAAATAAAGAAATTGCTTGTGACAAGCAATTTCTTCATTTTCCACAATGTTTTCCAAAGCTATTTTCCTTGGGGACGTCTAAAAGTGTCTGTGTGTGGGAATGGGTTAAACATGAATACCATGCAACAGATAATCTACTGCCTGTTTTCCCCTCTTTGAATACAATACACTTTGTAACTTCGGGGTCTTTCTCAATTTGTAGCCCAAATATTATTATTATGTTCTTTAATCCTGATCCCACACAATGATGATTTTTGACACCCCCTGACAAAAAATGATGGGGAAAACATTGTTTTAAATGAATAAATTGCTTGTAACAAGCAATTTCTTTATTTTTACAATGTTTTCATCCAAATGTTTTAAAAAAATCCAAAATTTCATAAACTTCAAACTGTCGTCTGCAACTCCTTTCAATTTGGACTTGTCTAAAATATTACCGGATATGGGTTATAAGAACTTCGATAACAGTTCTCATTCAATCCTTATAAAGAAATTAATGAAATAATGTGGAAATGAAGAAATTGTTTGTAATGCACAGTTTCTTTCTTTCCTACAATAGTTTTACACTTAAAGAAGGAATTTTTTAAAATTTCCTCTATTGAAAATTGTAGTCTGCAACAGTTACTGCTCAAATACAAGCAGTAGTTATAAGGACTTTTTGGTCACCAACCAACAATTTTACTTTTTTGTTTCATGTTTACTGACCATAAATATTGCAAAATAACGGTCTTTGATAGGTAATTCTATCTTCTTGTCAGAGGTAATGATTTCCCAATTGTTTTTCTTGAGGGGTATCAAAAAGCGTCTTTGTGTGGGAAAGGGTTAACCCATTCCAACACAATGACGCTCTTGGACGCCACTCAAGATAAGCTATTGGGAAAACATTTTGTGAAATGAAGAAATTGCTTGTAAAATAAGCAATTTCTTCATTTGACACAATGCTTTCTACACAGAAAGTTGAAAAGTCTAAATTGTAATAAACTTTAAAAGGTCTTCTGCAACTCCTTTCAATTTGGACCAGCCTAAAATTTTGCCATCTGGAAAAGGGTTAGCAGCCCGAGGACAAATAAGTTACAGCAACTCATTTGACTGAGCCCAGTTAGCTCAGTTTGTAATTCTCTCTACTTTCAATCCTGGGGTTGTGTGTTTGACCCCCAACTTGAGCAAAAGTCTTTCGGACATTTTGACAAAAGTCATTTCAACAAGTGTCAATGAACTTATTGTTGGCTCCTCCTACTGTCTCTGATGGCCACACCTAATGTCTCTGATATTCAACGGAGTTATTATACCCCCCTAAACTTTGTTTGGGGGTGTATAGGAGTCAGCTTGTCTATCAGTCGGTCGGTCCATCCGTCAGTCTGTCTGTAGCTTTTCCGTGTCCGCTCAATTTCTCAGCAACCATTGGACGGATTTCATTCAAACTTTTCAGAAATAATCAGTATCAAGCAGAGATGTGCATATTCCATTTTGGTAATGGTTCATTTATTTTTGATGGAGTTATGGCCCTTTGGTGAAAAATCGTATCCGCTCAATTTCTCAGCAATCATCGGACGGATTTGATTTAAATTTCACAGAAAGACTCGGTATATGTCAGACATGTGCATATCCCATTTTGGTTATGGTCCATTGATTTTTGATTGATTTATGGCCCTTCGATTAAAAGGTCCATTTTTGGTTACGTCAGCTTTGCGACAATGTCTAGCTTTGCCAAATTTATGGCCAGGAACAAAGAAGTGAAATAGTTTTTTGGGGACCTTAACTTCATACTTACCGCTTGAATAAACTGTAATTAGGTATGTTTTAGGTACCATAACCAACAGAAATGCTTCACATAAGTAGCGGCCAATGTCAGAGTTCAAAGTTCAATTCCGGTCTAATTGAATGATTAAATTGGTGATAAGATTCTTTGACAGCAGTGATTAGTCAATAATGTCCCTCACCAATGGGCAAATTGACCAATCACTGGCCTTGTCCAATGACACCCTTGGCCCTGCCCATTGACTCCGACATGAAGTTCTGCTTCGTTTTTACGGCGTTATCTTGCAAATTTCATGGCCAATAGCAAGTAACAAAAAAGTAAAAAGGTTGGTTGGTGACCAAAATATAACTACAGCTTGAATAAGCTGCAGTTATGACGTTTAAGTCAAAAAGCCAACAAAATGGTTATCAAAATGACGGCAAATGTCGAAGTTGTTATTTCAAGTCCAGGCTGTAAAAATGATTCGATTGGTCAGTTGATTCCTTGATTGACAGCTGCGACTGGTGTGTAGTGTGCCTTAATTGGATGAGCAGCTGATGGCTTAGATTGATTGTTGTGGTCATACAGGTGTGAGAAACTACAGAAAGTCATAATTAGGTGCATCAGCTTCTAAGATATAACTGAAAGTAGCTTTAAACTCAAGAAAATCAAAAGTGCATGAAAACTCTATAAAGATCAAGGGGTTTGTATGAAGATCAATCGATTTGTATGAAGAACAAGGGTTTATGAATTATAAAGAACAAGGGGTTTGTATGAAGAACAAGGGGTTTGTATGAAGAAAAATGGGTTTGTATGCAGAAAAAGGGGGTTTGCTCAGCCTCACCTCTTGCTGTAGTAAAGTTGACTTTTTTTTCAAATTTTAATGAAATTCTGAGGAAGAACATCAGTTTTTAACCATCTGGTAATATGTATTAAGAAATAATGGTTTGAGACTTTTTTCAATCTTTAAAGGACTTAAGAAAGTGTGGGGAATGTGAATTTAAAGGCATAATTTTCCTCATAAAGATTTAGAAAAGTATGAATTCTTTCCACTAAATGAAATTTAATTTCGTTCCGAGGATTATTTGGAGGAAGGTCTTACGAAGCATTATGGGATTGGCGGAAGAATTAATGGGGACTTTGAATGAGTTTTCTTATGAATTAATTACATTTTAATATATAAACTGCATATCAAAAATGCATTAATTATGATTACGAGATAAACATAAGTCTCACGGCTTTTCACATCTTAATCTTTTAAAGGATGTACATCTGCGTCATTAAGATGCTTGCATTTTATGAGGCAAGCCTCCTGGTGAGCATGACTTAAACCCTAAAGCACAAAACTTATTAATTCCCAAGGAAATTATGATTTTTTTACGCTCGAAATAAAAAAAGAAAGAAAAAAATATATATCATAAATAACTATAGATGTAAATCCATGGTAACCAAATGGGTTTAAAGGTTTTAGGGATTATTTTTCTGTGTTTCTTTTTGTATAAAGCTAGATTTTATTGCATGTAAGAATTAGCATTGATAATGGCAGTATCTCAGCAGAATTAGGTACCCAACTGGTGGCCGTTTTTGTGATCGCTTTGATGAAAAGATTAATAAAATGATGAATTCTTTTACCTCTCAAAGTCTTGAAGACTCACTCATGATGCATTTATAGGTACAAGTAGTAGTATACTTCAGCGGGGATAAATAAAACCCTTTTAAAATCGCAGCATTGTTTTAACCCATTCCAACTCAGTTGAATTTTAGACTGGTCAAAATTGAAAGAAGCTGCAGACAACAATTTCAAGTTAATAGAATTTTGAATTTTTTCGTCATTTTGGGTGGAAAACATTGTGGATAATGAAGAAATTGCTTGATACAAGCAATTTCTTCATTTTCCACAATGTTTTCAAAAGCTTTTTTCTTTAGGGGCGTAAAAAGGTGGGATTGAGTTGTAATGGATTAACCCATTCCCACACAATGACGCATTTGGATGCTCATCAAGAAAAACAATTTGGAAACCATTGTGTAAAATGAAGAAATTGCTTGTAACATGCAATTTCTTAATTTTATACAATGTTCTGTACCAAGAAAGTTAAAAAAAATCTAAAATTTCATCAATTTTAAATTGTTGTCTGCAACCCCTTTTAATTTGGGTCCGTCTAAAATTTTATTGAGTGGTAATGGGTTATCGAATTAGCACAGTGATCTGCCAAGGCTTTGAAGCAAGGAATCACTATGTCCCCATAGTCTAAAATCAAAGTACTGAAAAGCACTGTAAGCTAGCAAAGCATGGTTTTGTTCAGCAATCTTCTTTGTCAAACATTATCATGATAAAGAAAAGAGGTTAAAGTAACCAAGGAGTTAACCTATTCCAAAACAATCCCTCCTTTTTATGACCCTTACGAAAATAGATGTGGAAAACACTATTTACACCCCCCACAACGAAGTTATGGGGGGTATACTGGAATCAGGTTGTCTGTCCGTCCGTCTGTCCGTCCGTCTGTCCGTCCGTCCGTCCGTGGACATAATTTTGTGTCCTCTTCTCCTCCCACATTTTTTGACCAATTTTGCTGAAATTTCACAGGTTGTTTCCTATCATATGAAGTTGTGCACCTGCAATTTTCATCTTGATCCAGTCGTTAGTTTCAGAGTTATGCCATTTTGAACTTTTTAATGGGGGGGGGGGGTAGTAGTCAAAATTTAAAATTGCAAAACTCAGTAACCATAAGGGGAGTTACCAAATTTGGTAAGTAACATCATCTTGTTGACCTTTACAAAATATTGAACGGTTTATTTCCTGAGGTCAAATTTGACCCCGCCCCCCGGGGGTCAAAAATTTAACATAGGCTCATATTGACTTTTCGTGGATATAATTTTGTGTCATCATCTCCTCACACAGTTTTCTTTAACATAGGCTCATATTGACTAACCTTTCCTAATCAGTCAACTCTAGCAACAAACACAAAATCAGAAAGAGGTGGAGGGTTGGCAATTTTCATCCACCATGACATGCATGTGATTAAACAGCTTCAAATTCCACTCCTTCATAGAAAAGCCTTTTTAGCGGTGTGGGGGGTATTCTCGTCAGCCCTTGAGGGCGACAGCTCTAGTTTTTCCTGCAACTTCTTTGAAGACTCTGATTAGAGTAATTTAAACAAGATGTGCTCAAGTGGAAAAAAGGTGCCAAATAGGGTTGAAAACAATGTCAGTAAAGGAGAAATTGAATTTCTTGCATTCAATAACAAATAACATTTTAGGTCACCTGACCAAAGATCATGGTGACCTATTGCGATCGTGTTTTGTCCTCTTTACATTTTCCACTTCTTAAGAACCCTAGCATGGATTTCAACAAATCTTGGCAGGAAGCATCACCATGTGAAGGTGTTTTAGATTTGTACACGTCATGGAGTTATCTCCCCTTGGGACCTCATAAGGGCAAAAAAGGGGTACATCTTTTGTCCTGAACCGGCTGACGGATTGGATTCACATTTGGTCTTTAGGGCAAGGACTATCAAGTTTGTATGAGAAAAAAAAGTCTGTCTACAAATAACCGTGCTAGGGGGGGGGGGGGGGGGCTGTCAAAGGATAAGCTTACATATTGACAACTTTGACAATCTTTTTCTACCAAACCAAAAGACCTACAACTCTGATATTTGGTAAGACGGCATCATCTAGTGGCCCTCTATCAATAATGTATAAATTATATCCCCAGGGTCAAAATTAGCCCATTCCTGGACATCACAAGTTTAACATAGGCTTATACAGTGAAAATTTTAAAAATCTTCTTCTCCCAAACTAGAGGGCCTAAAGCTTTTTTATTTGGTATGTAGCATCATCTGGTGGATTTCTATCAAGATTGTATAGATTATGGCCTCAGAGACAGAATTAGCCCATTTCTGGACATCACAAGTTTTATAAAGGGCTTATATAGTGAACTCTCTCAAATCTTCTCCCAAATCGGAGGGCCTGGAAGTTTGATATTTGGTATGTAGCATCATCTGGTGAATCTCTATCAATATTGTATGAATTATGGCCCTAGGGTCATTAACAGCCCATTTCTGGATGTCACGAATTTTACCTAGGGTTTATATAGTGAAAATTTAAAACTCTTCTTCTCCCAAACAGGAGGGCCTAGAGCTTTAATATTTGGTATGTAGCATCATCTGGTGGACCTTCTTCAAGATTGTATGAATTATTGCCCCAGGTTCAGAATTAGCCTGTTTAATTTACAAAGACTTGTTTAGTAAAAACTTTTAATAAATCTTCTTCTTGCAAAGTAAGAGGCCTAGAGCGTAGATATTCAGTATGTAGCATAATCTGATGGACTTTTATCTGTTTTTGTGCTCTTTGGACTCAGGTGACCGATATTGCCCTATGGGCCTCTTGTTTGTGACAAGGCCCTGGTTAGTGGGCGGGTGGGGGTATGATCACTTTTAGCGATAACTCTTGTTTTGAACCATTTCAATTACCTATGGTATTTAATGGTAATTCATTGTGATAGATAAAAGTTAATTTTGATTTATGCCTTACCTTGGAAGCTGTGGTTTATGGTACAGATTCTCAGAGATTTAAGGCAGATTTACTCGGTATCAAAAATGCATAATTTACAGGTGTCTGCCAGGTCTTTTAATTATCCTCCGAATTCCTTCACTTGTATTGTACTTTCAAGTGGCATATTTTGTTGTTACCCATTACCAGATGACAAAATTTTGGACTGATCCAAATTCAAAGACGATGCAGACAACATTTCAAATTGCGAAAATAAGTGCCAAATAGGATATAAATCATTGTGAGAAAAGGAGAAATTGCTTGTTAACAAGCAATTTCTCCTTTTCCAACAAAGATTTCCATGATTGTACTTCCTCAGGACATCAGAAAGCCAAATTATTGTATGGTAATGGGCTGTCGCCCAAATCCTTCATTTGTATTGTACTTTCAAGTGGTATACACAATGTATTTGTTTCATTGCATTGCTTTTTAATGCCTTCAAGTAAAATTAATGCTTGTAAAATTATTGGGAAAATGAAGAAATTGCTTTAAAAAACAATTTCTTCATTTTTCACAATGTTTTCTACTCAGAAAAACATAGACTTTTTTTAAAATGTCTATATATTCTCTCTCTCTCTCTCTATATATATATATCTATATGTTTAGCTTGAGGATTGGACAAAGATCAGTCTCTACCTATGAGCAGTCTGATCCTAGTCTACACAACTTGTTTCAGGCTCCTTTTCAGCTGTAATTATGTTGCTTCTGTTATCAAATTTGAATGTATTCTTAACACTTCTTATGCTGAACCCCGAATATTCCCTGTTTTAGCAGGAGGCATAGATAAAAATCAGCTTGCACACAAGTGCAGTCTGTTCTTGGTCTACACCTCCTGTTGCTCCCCCTTAAAGCCAGAAATGTTTAAATAATGAATTTTTCAAAAGAAATATTGACTCTCAGTAAGACTTTCCAGTGCTGTCAGTCCTTTGATTTTAAAGCAATTCTGTATTCTGTTAAGAATATTTCAAATCTATTAAGATAATGCCAAAACCATTCATTTAGACCAAAAGTGAAATATTGACCTACATTTTAGCTGGAGCATTGGACAAAGATCAGTCCCCTCCTATGAGCAGTCTGATCTTCAGTCTACATAACTTGTTAAAGGTCCCTTCTAGTTGTAATTGTGTTGTATAGACAGTGCCTTCATTATTAACTCTGAATTAAGTCTTAAGAATGTTTTAATTCTAATAAAAAGTAATTACTTTAAAAAGAATTTATCCCTTCCCTCCCAGCAGGATTTGGGATGAGAGATTTGGGGTCTCATAAATATAATGTTTTATATATTTGGCCAAATGTTTGGCGAGATTTTATGAGCTGAGCCAACCAAACTCATAGATTTTCGTGTTAATTAATTTTTGTTTGATTTGGTTTTATTACGGGAATCAGAATGATAGAAGTTGGCAGTTAATGCGTGAATTTATGTCTTCAAGTGTAGGAATTTAACACCAAAGTATGAATGATAAAAATTGTAACGATTTTTATGTCATAAAAAACTGTTTAACTACGTGTTAGGGCTAAGCCCTGAACCCATGTGGCGGATTAATAAAGATGGGCCTTGTGATTAAAAAGTTGTGATTATAAAAATTAACACTTGTTGGTAACATTTGTTAGGGTGGAACAATTTGGCTTCAGATAGAGATAAATAATTTCATGATCAAATAATTATTATTTCTTATTTGGGAAACAAACCCTATCTTGTTTGTACTCATTTGAATCGTCTCTAGAGACGATTCAAATGAGTACACACGATATAGGGTTTTGATACGAATTTAACGTCTTTATTCGGCAAACCTGGAACTTGGGTGTAATTTCTTAGATTAATGAGACTATATAAATCAAAAAGACAGGAAAAGCCCAAGATCATTCATTCTCTTGTTGTGGCAGTTTGTTCTTGTTTAAAACAATTAAAAATATATTTTGAGTTTGAGTGTATGTGAATTGCAAGGTGAAAAAAGTGAATTAATTCTTTTGAAGATAGGAAATATCTCAGCTATATAGATTGTATTTCTTAAACCTTTCCCGTACAAACCCGTGATTTTACGTCGCTGTGCCTCTTTATTTGAGAAAATATTGTCAGAAAAGAAGAAATTGCTTTCAATTTGCATGGAATTTTCATTGTTGTCTGCATCCTCTATCCATTTGGACTAGTCTAAAATTTCAAAAAGCTGGAAAGGGTTAACCGATAACCAGACAACTAAATATTAGACAGGTCCAAATTGAAAGAAGTTGAAGACGACAATTTGAAAATGATGAATTTTTTTGTGTGTGTGGTGTTTCTGACATTGTGTGATTTCATGAAGACATTGCTTGTAACAAGCAATGTCTTTATGTTCCATAATGTTTCCCGAAGTGTTTTTAGGAGGGATGTAAAAAAGTCTGATTGTGTGGGGATGGGTTAAACCACTTTGCCTGACCTTTTACTAGATGACAAAAGTTTAACCCATTCCAACATTAGCCCTCCTTATTACGCCCCTCAACGAAAAAGCTTTGGAAAACATTGTGGAAAATGAAGGAATTGCTTGGATCAAGCAATTTCTTCATTATCCACAATGTTTTCTATCCAAAAAGACGAAAAATTTAAAATTCCATCAACTTGAAATTGTCGTCTGCAGCTCCTTTCAATTTGGACCGGTCTAAAATTCCACTGTGTTGGAATGGGTTAAGAATTGAAAGAGGTTGCAGATGACTATTTTACCCCTTTCCTATTTAATTTCTGGTGTTAATGTCCCTTTGTTTTTATACTTGAGAAAATATTGTGGAAAAAGCAGAAATTGCTTGTAACAAGCAATTTCATCCTTTTCCTCAATATTTTCTACCCCACTGAATGATTGTTTTTTAAATAAATTTGACTTTAAATCATTGTCTGCAAAGTGTTTGAATTTGGACCTGTCTAAAATTTCCAAAAACAGGAAAGGGTTAAAGTTAATAAGATTTTAAAATATCTAGGTCTTTCTGGGTAGAAGGCAGTGTGGGATTAGTTAAAGAATTTTTTGTTGACAACAATCCATTTCTTCATTTTCCGCAATGGTATCCTGAAGTCTTTTGTCTTGAAGGTCATAATTAACCCTTGTCATGCTGCATAAATAATCTTAGCGAATTGCTGTACAATCAAAGGGCTGAAAGTACTGATAGAACTTGATCTTCAAAAATCAATATATCTTTTAGAAATCAATTCCACAAACAACTCTAGCAGGAAAAGTACAAGCAGGAGGTGTAGATCAAGATCAGACTGCACTTATGTGCAGGCTTATCTTGGTCTACACCTCCTGCCAACACCGGAATATTCCGGCTCAGCATGACAAGGGTTAAACAGCGGGATCAGAATATGAGATTGGGTCAACATATTACAAGACATCAAAAGTTTAAAAATGCTCTAAGTTGGGGATCTAATTTATTTGCTTTACTGCCCCTTTAACCCTTTTAGTGATGCCTTAAGACGCCCCTAAAGAAAAAAGCGACGCCCCTAAAGAAGAAAGTGTTTGAAAACATTTTGGAAAATGAACAAGGTTTTCTGAATACAGAGAAAGTTGAAAAAATCAGGGATTTCTTAAACTTTAAATTGTCGTCTGCAACTCCTTTGAATTTGGAACAGTCAAAAAAAATTCTGTCTGATAATAGATTAATTGTTAACCGAATTAAGACCTGTAATACTAAAATAGAATCTGTTGGAACTCATTAGTATTTTATACATGGAAAGTATTTCAACCTAAAATACTAGAACTCATTGTCTGTCACCAAATACCAATCAGAATCAATCCATAGTATGGTTGAACCCTGCTTATGGCAGACGATACAATTTTAGACTGGTTGAAATTTCAAAGAAGTTGCTGATGACAATTTTTGGTTGATGAAATTTTAAAAAACTTAATCTTATAGGGTGAACATTGTGAATAATGAAGAAATTGCTTGTAACAATTTCTTCAGTTTCCACAGTGGTTTCCTGAGTTTTTTCTTGGGAAGCGTCAAAAGGCGGGATTGTGAGGGTATGGGTTAAGACTGGTCCAAATTCAAAGAAGTTGCACATAACAGCTAGAAGTATCTTTAACCCATTCCCACACAATGAAATTTTAGACCAGTCCAATTTCAAAGAAGTTGCAAACGACAATTTTAAGTTGACAAAATCTTCAAAATTCTTGTCTTATAGGTTAGAAAACGTTGTGGATAATGAAGAAATTGCTTGTATCAAGCAATTTCTTCATTCTCCACAATGTTTTCCAAAGCTTTCTTTCATATTGAGGGGCGTTTAAAAGGGTAATTGTGGGGGAATAGGTTAAATTGGTGAATAAGTGCAATATTTCATTGGTTGAGAATATTGTGAGAAATGGGGAAATTCCTTAAATTATATGTCTATGTTTTAGTGATGAATGATTTATCAGCATGAAAATATGGGATTGTGTTGTAATGGGTTAACCTTTTACTAGATTGCAAAATTTTGGACTGGTTTAACCCTTTCCTGTTCAAACCTGGGATTTTACGTCCCTATGATTTTAAACTTGAGAAAACATTGTGGAAAAAGAAGAAGTTGCTTGTTACAGGCAATTTCTTCTTATCCCACAATGTTTTCTAACCTGTAGAATGGTTACTATTTTAATTGCATCCTTTTTTTTTTATTGTCCTCAGCAAGCTCTTTCAATTTGGACCAGTCTAAAATTTAAAAAAAAAAACAGGAAAGGGTTAAGTGCAAAGTAGCTGCAGACAGATTTTTCAAAGTGTTACTAAATTGTAAAATATAACAAGCAATTTCTTCATTATCCCCAATGTTTTTTCCCCCAAAAGTAAAATAAATTCAAAATTCCATGAATTTAAAATTGTCTACTGCATATTCTTTGATTTGGAAATTTTGTTGTCTGGTACATGTTATTGGTTAACCCATTACCAGATGACCAAATTTTAGACTGGCCCAAATTCAAAGAAGCTGCAGACGACAATTAACCCATTCCGACACGGTGACGCTTTTGGACGCCCCTCAAGAAAAACACTTGGGAAAATATTGCGTAAAATGAAGAAATTGCTTGTAATAAGCGATTTCTTCATTTTACACAATGTTTTCTTTCCAAAAAGTTGAAAAAAATCTAAAATTTCATAAATTTTAAATGTCGTCTGCAAGTCCTTTCAATTTGGACCACTCTAAAATTTTGCCATGTGGTAATGGGTTAAAAGTTAATGAAATTTTGAATTTTTTCAAGTTTCTAGGTACAAAACAGTGTGGAAAATGAAGAAATTGCTTGTAACAAGCAATTTCTTCATTTTTCCACATTGTTTTCCAAAACTTTTTTCCTTGGGGTGTCTTAAAAGGCGTCTCTGAGTGGGAATGGGTTAAAACAATGAGATGACGTACTAAATTCTAAATATTTTTCTTCATCAATTTATTTTCGAATTCCATCCAAATCGTAGTTTCATTTTAGGATTTTTGATCCAAATAAGGATTATAATTTGTATCTTAATTAGAAATCCCCCTATATCCCATATATCTGAAACTTAAAGATCTTAAATTATGCCATACTTAATTCTAGCTAAATTCTCATTATTTTTTTTTTAAGAGCATGACCCCCCCCCACACACACACAAACACTACATACACACAAAAAAAGATAAGGACCAATCCTGGAAGTGCAAGCAATTATTGACCATGCTCATACTGCTAAGAATCGGACAGGTTGACTAGGACCAAAGAGTTTTCTCTTTTAGAAAAACCAAAATCTTGGTATATATAACTGCTCTATTCTAAACTGCAGTTAAACTTGTATTAATTAAGTTACTACTAGACAACATAATTTTAGACTGGTCCAAATTGAAAGGAGATGCAGACGACAATTTAAAGCTTATGAAATTTCAGATTTTTTTCAAACTTTGTGGGTAGAAAACATTGTGGTAATTGGCAATATCTTCATTTTACACAATGTTTTCACAATCATTTTTCATGAGGGGAGACAAAACCATCATTATATGGGAATGGGTTGAACTTGCATTAAACAACCACTCAAGGGGTGGTAAAATTGTGGTCATTTAACCCATTCCCACACAATGACGCTTTTTGACGCCTCTTAGCCCTTTCCTACTCAAATCCGGGATTTTACATTGCTGTGATTTTATACTTGAGAAAATATTGTGGAAAAGAAAAAATTCCTTTTAAAAAACCTTTCAACCCATTCCCCGACAAGCCCCCTTTTTACACCCCTCAAGAAAAAAGCTTTGGAAAACATTGTGGAAAGTGAAGAAAATGCTTGTGTCAAGCGATTTCTTCATTTTCCACAATGTTTTCTATCCAAAAAGACGAAAAAATTCAAATTCCATTGACTTGAAATTGTAGTCTGCAACATCTTCCAATTAAGACCAGTCTAAAATTTTGTCGTGTTGGAATGGGTTAACTCAACTGAAACAATTAAAAGAAACGGAGAACATACAAATTTATTAGGGGAAAAATTAATTAATTTATTGATTAATTCTGTTATAATTATGTTTTTTTGATACAGATAAAAGTTTAAAAAAGAAGTAGGTTTTAATGAGGATAGAATACATACCATTCATTTTAGCTCACCTGACCAGAAAGTGGTCAAGATGAGCTTGTGTGATCTAGCTGTGTCGGGCTGTCAAGCTTGTGTCATTATCTTATGTGCACTCTAGAGGCTACAATAATAGCTCAAATGTCTTGAAACTTAGTAAGAATATTTGTCTCCACAATATCTCAGACAAGTTCAATATTGGATCATGTAGGGTAAAAAACTAGGTCACTAGGTCAAATCTTAAAAAAGAATCTGTCTAATTGACTGGATATTTATAATAGATGTTTGTTTCCTTAAACAAAACTTTGTCAAGTTTGATAATAGGTCACATAGTGTCAAAAACTAGGTCACTAGGTCTAATACAAAGAAATTTTCTTTCCAATTTACTTGCTACTCTTCTTGCTCAAATACTTGAAACTTTGTAAGAATGTTTGTTCTTGATATCTTAGACAATATTTGATAACAGGTAACTTTTGGCTAGAATAAGGTCATGATTTTTTAGCTATTTTACTTCTATAATCATAGACTCAGGTGAGTGCCTTCAGGGCCAATGGCCCTCTTGTTTAATATTGTCTTGAACTTTCAATTGATTTAATTCATCCTTGTCATGCTGAACCGTGAATATTCCTTATTTGGCAGGAGGTATAGCCAAATATCAGTCTGCACATAAGGGCAGTCTGATCTTGGTCTACATCTTCTGTCTGTCCTTTTCATGTCAGAATTGTTTATGAAATTTATTTTCAAAGAAGTATTGACAAACAACAAGTAGTAATGGTGCTTTCAGCCCTTTGATTTTCGTGCTTTTCTGAAAAGGATGTTGTTTTGCATGATAAGGGTTAAGATGATTCAAAAGAGTACCTACAGCATATGATTTGAAGGAGAAAACAATAGGAAAATCGCTTGTGATAAACAATTTCTCCTTTTCAATGATATTCATTAACATAATTTCTTTGGATAATTAAGATGCCAAAATGTGTTGTAATGGGTAAATGGATCGTTCAAAAGAGATACATGTAGTTCTAGAATTTCAAATACCTTGAACTTAAAATTATCCTATAACCTATAAAAAATAATAATATTAACCTTTGTAATGCTGTATAAATTACCTTATTGAATTGCTGTAAAATCAAAGGGCTGAAAGCATTGATAGAACTTGTTGATCAAAAATCAGTATTTCTTTTGGAAATCAGCTTCATTAACAACTCTGGCAGGAAAAATACAAGCAGGAGGTGTAGACTAAGATCAGACTGCACTTATGTGCAGGCTGATCTTGGTCTATATCTCCTGCCAAAACCGGACTATTCCGGGTTCAGCATGACAAGGGTTAATAATAAGTATAGAATTATACTCTAGAATCGAAATTAAGAAAAATTAAAAAATCTCCAAAAATTTATAATGATGATGTTATAATTACATTTCAATTATTGTCTTTAATTAGGCCAAGAAAGGAATAGAGACATGTAGGGACAAATTTCAGTAAGCACTCCTTGCTTTTGAATTATACTTTTAGTTTTTTGTAAAGCCCTATTAATTTGCTTAATGTTTAATTATTAAATATCATAATTGGGATAAGTTTGGAATATTCACCATTATCTTATTTCATATAATTGGCAACTAAAAATTGAGAAAACATAGTTAATTGATTTAACATTTGAACTTTTCTTTTTGACGCCGAAGCGTACATTATAGTGATTTGAATTAATAGAATATATATTTAACTCGTTCCCACACAGTGACGCTTTTGGACGCCCCTAAAGAAAATCAACCGAGAAAACATTGTGTAAAATTAAGAAATTGCTGGTTACAAGCAATTTCTTCATTTTACACAATATTTTCTACCAAGAAATTTGAAAAATCTAAAATTTCACAAACTTTTAAATGTTGTATGCAACTCCATTCAATTTGGACCAATCTAAATTTTTCTTGTGTTGTAATGGGTTGAGACACACTTATTTTGAACTTTTATTTGTTGGTCTCAATAAAGACTTAAGCATTAAAGCCAATCACAAATAAGAACTTTTTAGTCCTAGGTCCAAAATCAAGAAATGAAACTTACCCTCGGTTGATCCATTCCAACACAACAAAATTTTAGACATGGATAAATTGTGAGGATTTAAGCTGCAGACAACATTTTCAGTTTGATAGTTTTTTTGGGTTTTTTTTTTTTTGGGGGGGGGTACTTTTTTTTTTATATAGAAAACAATGAAAAATGAATAAATTGCTTTATAAAAGCAATTTTCTTTATTTTCCACCATGTTTTCTAAAACTTTTTTCTTGAGGGCTTTAAAAACGAGTGATTGTGTGGGAATGGGTTAGAGATAAAAGCAAATGATTACTTTAAATAGGAATGGATTTAATCCTTGTATTACTGAATAAAATACTTTTTGTTGAGCCTGGTTGTAGTGAGATGTTGTCACAATCAAAAGTTGATATACATGTATGTGAGTTAGTTTGCCAGTCTGTCTGAATTTGCCCATAGCATATCTCCTGTACTTATTGATTGATGGATTTCAAAATGATTTGGTGCGATTGGTTTCCACCATGAAAAGATTTGCCATTTGAAACAAATTTTTGCATAGCTCCAAGGTTAAGGTCACAGGTCAAGATAAAATATTTGGTTGCCTTCGCGTGTTGTCCATGGACAAGTTTCTTAAGTTCTGAATTGCATCTAAATCAAATTAAAGGACTGAAAACACTTATATGCCTTATATTGGGCCAATATTGCTTGTAAAAATCAATTTAACCCTTTCCTGTTTTGCACGATTTTAGACCTGTCCTAATTCAAAGGTTTTGCAGACGAAAATTTAAGTGGAAATTTAATTTGAAAAAAGACCATTCAGTAGGGTAGAAAATACTGTGGATAAAGAAGAATATGCTTGCTACAAACAATTTCTTCTTTTCCTACAACGTTTTCTCAAGTATAAGATCACAGGGACATGAAGACCAGGGATTGACCAGGAAAGGGTTAAAAACACTTCTTGCTTAGCAAGCAAAAACAGATTATGTAGACAAAGATCAGCCTGCACGGTGTTTGTCTACCTCCTGCTGACACAGAAACATTCCGAGTTCACAAGGGTAAAAATGCCTTGCATCAGATTATGTGCAAAAGTTTGGTTTTAGAATTGTAAGTTATTATAGTGTTTCCCAAAAAATGCCTGATACAATGAAATTCTTTTAATAGCAACTTCAGTTATGTCAAAGGAAATTTCAATTAAGAGGAGCTGTTTGTTCTATGAATCCAATTTGGCACACAAAACAATTTGCAATTAAGCAGTGAGTTGCTAGAATTTAAGAAGATACCACTGTATATATATATAGAACAAAATCAAGATTTTAGTTGAAAATAAAAGAGAGAAACTTATAGGATTCTGTAAAATTTACATTTAAGTAATTTCTACTTTTCCCTACTTATTTAGCAATTATAAGCCATTTCCTCATTTCCAAAAAATTTCTCTATCCAGAAAGACGAAGATACAGTATCTAAAATTGCACATCATAAAAATTGTCATCTGCGTGCAACTTTTTTCTGTTTGGACTAATCTAACATTTTGTTATCTGCTTATTGGATAATGCATATTGATGAGGTTTTTATTTTCAAACCTCAATGAACAGAAATGTATGAACAGAAAAACTTATCACACAGCATGAATGTGCGAAGCGGATTCATACGTAGGTGTGATTAGGTTTTTCAGTTCATACCTCCATGAAAACAAATAATATTCTCTTCATTTCTTATGATTGAATAGCTTAGAGCGAAAAAAACAAAAACTTTACAAATTTTGATACCTTTTTATATGGGACTATTTTGTGCAGAAGCACACAAAATTGCTGGGCGCTCAAAATTTTGTTCGTGGAGTTATGAATTATTTTTTTACCAATCAGAAAGCCCATTTTTGACACATGAAACTAAAAATTAAATTATTCTGAGGTAAACTAAGTGTATCGTGTTGACTTTATACAGACATTTTGTTCAGTGTATGTGTGTGCGCTGTAATAGACATGTGCTGTCATTTAAATTTCATTGTGTGCATAATTATGTGAAGAAAGAATTTGAAACTTTTTGTCAAATTCTAATAAAGAAAAAAACAATAACAATCATGGCTATGATGTCATATCGCAGCTTCGACCCGTATTTATATCATCAAATGACGCATCACCAGTATCACATGATTCAGAAGCAGCATATGCTCATGCGAAGCTTTGAACATCGGAGAGGTATGTTAATCTTAACTTTTGGCTTGTCCCGAGAAAGATATTATTTGCCATGAAAAAAATATCCCCTGGTTTGACTGAAACTAATGATTGCATTAGCTGAGATAAGGTTTGATTGATTGATTGAATGGGGTTAAATGCCACTTTTAACAGTATCTCTGTCATATCGCAGTGGCTAGAGCACCTAACAATTGATTCCTGGTATTTCTCACACTAGTTTTACCACTACATCCTTTCCTAGCGTCAAGCTGCTATCCAACTTGGTTTATGATTATCCACCCATTGGTGAGCGACAAATGTGGGAAAGAATATACTCCGCCGCCTCAGGTATCGAAACTGACATAAGTTGTATTATTTTGTGAGTAAATTTTATGCTCTTGGAAGATTTTCTTAAATAAAAACCCCTCATGAAACAAAGATTAGGAAAACAATTTGAAAAATGAAGAAATTGCTTGTTACAAGCAATTTCTTCATCATCCACGATGTTTTCTACCACAAGGGACAAAGATTTTTTAAATTCCATGAAACAATGTTTTCTCAAGTATAAAAACAGAGGGAAGTTAAAACCAGGAATTAAACATGAAAGGGTAAAACAATTTATTGATATCTTTTCCTCTGTTTTTCAATTAGGTGTTGCATATCATGGAAATTTTTCGGTCTTTCTATCCCAAATGATAAAATATTAGACTAGTCCAAATTCAAAGAAGTTGCAGACTACAATTTAAAATTAATGAAATCTTTAAAATCTTTGTCTATTTGGGTAGAAAACATTGTGGATAATGAAGAAATTGCTTGTAACAAGCAATTTCTTCATTTTTCACAATGTTTTCCAAAGCTTTCATATTGAGGGGCATTTAGATGCATCACTGTGTGGGAATGGGTTAATGGGTCATATTTTCTTATTCACTATCGTTAAGAGATATGTGTAGCATTTATGCCATACAATTTTTTTACACCCTCTGAGAACTAAAAAATTGGAAAACATTGTGGTTAATGAAGAAATACCATGTTGCAAGCAATTTCTTCATTTTCCACAATATTTTCTACCTTCATAAACTTTCATAAACTTTAAATTGTCATCTGCAACTCCTTTCATATTGGACCAGTCTAAAATCTTGTTGTCTGGTGATAGGTTAAATGACTTAGGACGTCTGAATAAATATCTAGGCATTGCAAATCCATGCTAAAGTTCAATCCACTCATCCATCTAGCACTTTACAAATCACAATTATAAAACAGCCTCCATCGGCCTAAACAAAAGCGGGTTGACTGGAGGGTATCCCATAATCCTCTTTGCCCGGATTAGGGAAAATTAAATGTTTTCGCGTCTTACTTTCTTACATTAATACTGATGGATGCATCGAGCTTAACTGTCCAACTTTTATCTGCTTAAAGTGATAAGGTTTCTAATCGGAGCTTGATCCATGGTGATGAATTGAAGAGCTCTTCTATAGCTCTCCACTGATGGAGGTAATAACAGTCCATTTATTAGACTGGTATTTGACCAACTGCTGCTGTCAATCAAGGACTATATCGACCAATCAAAGAATTCATTCAGCCCGGAATTGAGATTTTAACTTTGACTTTTGCCGCAATTTGGGTGAAACATTTTAGTTGTTTGGCGATTTAAAGCTATAGTTAAAACATTCCGACAAAGTGACACTTTTTTATCACCCTTCAAGAAAAAGCTTTGTAATGAAGAAATTGCTTTAAGCAAGCAATTTCTTCATTATGCATAATAGTTTTTTTAATCCCAAAAGTAAAAAAAAAAAAAGAGCCGAAATTTCATCAACTAAAATTTGAAGTTGTCTACAACATCTTTGAATTTGGGCCAGTCTTAAATGTTGTTGACCAGTAATTGGTTAAAAGTGAAGAAAAGAAACTGAAATTTGTAAAATAAAAATTGCTTATTAGTTAAGTTAAGAATTTGGATAAGTCAATCTTCAGTCTTCTGAACCATATTAACCCATTCCCACTCAGTGACACTTTTAAACGCCCCCCAAGAAAAAAGCTTTGGAAAGCATTTTGGAAAATGAAGAAATTGCTTATAACAAGTAATTTCTTCATTTTCCACAACGTTTTTTTCCCAGAAAGTTGAAAAAATCCAAAATTTCATAAACTTTAAATTGGCGTCTGCAACTTCTATCAATTTAGGCCAGTCTAAAATTTTGCCATCTGGTATTGGGTTAAAGCCTAGAACCTTGATATTAACCCTCATCATGCTAAATGTATTCTGTGAAAATCAAAGGGTTGAAAGCGCAGAAAGGCCCAAATTATGGTTTAGCAATTACAGTCTAACCTGTCTTAAGCAAGCGGTCAAGGGATTTGCCAAAATCGCTTGCTTAAGACAGGTGCTTGCTTAATACAGGTCGGCCTGATGGCCGGGTATTTGTATAACAAAAAGATAGGGTGGCTAGAAAGTATTCATTTCCAGTAAATAAATAACAAGATAAAAGCTCATTCAAACATATTTTTTAGGCCTATTTACTCATGAAGTGGTTTAGATTATGAATCGAAATTAAAAAGGTTAAAATCGGATAAAATTACTCGAAAGGTCGTGATTTCAGTTTTTGCAAAGATCGAACAATTTACATAATATCGGCCGGTCAATTCAGGATCAGTCTGCTCGATATTTTTTATTATTGCGTAAAAAACTATATTTCAATATAATTCCAATTAGAATCTAGGCAGAATTAGTCTCTGAGTGAGTTTGTTTACTCATTTCTCACCTCTAAAAACTGCAAACAAACTGTACGAATACGAAAATAGATTGGTTTCCGAGAACAGTAATTTCGATCGTCTTACTCGATTAAACTTTATTGATAAAGTTTGAATATCATATGCATAAAATTCAATCACTGAATAAGAGCAAAATAACAAAACTGGGCATTTTGATGACTTCGTAGTTACCTACAAAACACCTGTCAATTGGCGACGCGTGTGAATGTTTGTCTGATTTTGACACTAGACTGGTACCGATTTTCGGTACATACACGGAAAGCCTGGCCCCTTAGGTTTTCCACCTTACGAGGCTTACACATGCGCAGCAAATTTTGTTGAAAAATTTGGACACGCCGCGGGATTTCCATCCAATACGACAAGAATCTTAGTTTTGCAGTTTTAAAGGAGTCAGTTTTTATGTTAAAACATTTCTCACATGAACTATCGAAATTGTGTGCGAGAAAAACCTTGGAATGCCACCCCTTTTATGTAAAATATATGAGGACCACCGCGTTCCTCTTCCGCCATATTGTTTACAAACAATCCATCACCCAATCAGATTCGATGTTCGGGTATACGTCATTAAATGCCCATCAGCCAATCTCTTGGTGCAGTCATTTGGGATCTACCTGTCGGCTTTATTAAAGTCGACGGCGGTACCGGTCTAATTTTGACACTTGAATAGATAATCCGAAAACAATTATGCGCCGTGATAATTACTTATTTGTGAAAATTGCCATCGGCCCGAAATTGACCGTTAACTCAGGTTATTTCAGGGACACGATTTTGACGGCCGTTGACCGCGTTTTAGAGGTGCTTGTTGAATACAGGTAAAATTTAGTGTAAAAAAGATCGGGGGGACATTGAACTGGCCGTTTAAGACAGGTGCACGCTGAATGGAGGTGACCGGATGACCAGGTTTGACTGTATAATAAATTGTTTTATAAACAACTCTGACTTTGATTTAAAAATAAGTCAAATAGGTGACATAGACAAAGATCACACCACATAATGTGCAGGCTGATCTTAGTCTATACCTTTTGCCAAAGCAGGAATATTTTGTGCTCAACATGATAAGGATTAATGGTTTTCTTGTGTGCTTAATATATGAAATAATTTATATTTTTCCAATTTATTGTTTGAATGTTTCTTTGAATTGGGTTTGAAGAATTAGGTTAACAATTATCCACCAATTGGTGAAAGACATTAATGTCGGAAAGAATAAGTGTTGCTGGAGGGGATCGAACAAATGTCACCCCATGATTAAAGAATACGAGTCTGATGCACTACCAACTGTGCTATGATGGTAGCCAAAATTATTGCAATAATTTCTGTAAATAGCAAAACATTTTTTTGTCAAACTCATCCTAGGTTATCTCCGATTATCTGTTTGGAAATCCATCCTTAAATACATAATCCCCTGTAACAATGGGTACTTAAATATTGACCTAAAAGTACTAGGGATTAACAATTGCCAGGATCAAAGAGCTATTTTCCTATTAGCATATCTCTTCTTTCTGTTGTTATTTTGTTCCACAAATTTACATTGACTTGACCCATTCCCACACAGTCCTGCATTTTTTGTGCCCATCGAGTAAAATGCTTGAGAAAACATTGTCGAAATGAAGAAATTGTTTGTTCACTATCTACTTTGTTATCTACCTCAAGAGTTAATCTTCTGCAATTTGTTTATATGGACCTGTCTAAAATTTTGTTGACTTGTTCTGTTGTTATTTTGTTCCACAAATTTACATTGACTTGACCCATTCCCACACAGTCCTGCATTTTTTGAGCCCATCGAGTAAAATGCTTGAGAAATCATTGTCGAAAATGAAGATATTATTTGTTGATTATCTACTATGTTATCTACCTTAACCCTTGTCATGCTGAACCCGGAATATTCCGGTTTTGGCAGGAGGTGTAGACTAAGATCAGACTGCACTTATGTGCAGGCTGATCTTAGTCTATACCTCCTGCTTGTACTTTTCCTGCCAGAGTTGTTTATGAAGTTGATTTCTAAAAGAAATAATTATTTTTGAACAACAAATTCTATCAGTGCTTTCAGCCCTTTGATTTGACAGCAATTCAGTAAGGTAATTTATACAGCATGACAAGGGTTAAGAGTTAATCTCCTGCAATTTGTTAATAAGGACCTGTCTAAAATTTTGTTGACTTGTAAAGGTTTTTTAACCCATTCTAACACAATCCCACTTTTTACATGCTGATGAAAAATACTTTAGGAAAGCGTTGTGAGAAAAGGAGAAATTGCTTGTAACAAAGTCTGCATCTTCATTTAATTTAGACCAGTCCATAATTGCCACCGTCATAGCACAGTTGGTAGCGCATTGGACTGTCAATCTAGAGGTCCTGGGTTCGGCGGCACTCATCCTGTCCAACTATTTGTCTCTCTTCAATGGGTTGATAATTGTAGACCTATGTGTGATAGCAGCTGGAGGCTAGGAAAGGATGTAATGGTGGTACTGGTGTGAGAAATACCAGGATTCCATTTTTAGGTGCTCCAGCTGCGCGATATAACTAAAAGATTCTTGAAAGCAGCGTAAAACCCAATTCAAACAAACAAACAAAACCAGTCTAGAATTTAGATGTGTGGAAATGGGTTAAGAATTATGACTGAGCTCTCATTGATATGCATCTGTGAAACAAAGGACAAGGTCATCTGACATGGTAAAGGTCATCTTTCAAGGTCAAACCTTTTGTAAAAAAAAAATAATAATAATAAGTAAAACATTGTTCCCTGGTACCTTATTTTCAAGTTGCATTCTCCTAGAATGATACTTTATTTTCAAGCAACATTCTCCTTTAATTTTCATGATGACTTTGACTCTGTCTTGTGACCAGTCTAAATATCTCTCTTGAGTGTTCTCATTCTGTCAGATTAGAAAGACTAATGACAATCCAAATCTGTTATTTCTCCTGCAAATCCTATGTTGTGGGTACTAATCAACTTGAGATGAATCCAATGAGTAACAACAACAATGGGTTTGATGGCCAAATATTGCACGACCCTCAGGAAAAACAATTGGGAAAAATTGTGGAAAATGAAGAAATTGCTTGTCACAAGCAATTTCTTCATTTTTAACAATGTTTTCTGCCCATTAAGTTGAAAAAATCTAAAATTTCATAACCTTCAAATTGTTAACCCATTATCAGATGGCACAATTTCAGACTAGTACAAATTGAAAAAGAGTTGCAGACATCAATTGAGAGCATAATATGAAATTTTGGATTTTTTCTTTTTATCTTTGGGGTAGAATAAAAGCAATTTCTTCATTTTCCACAATGTTTTCCATACCGTTGTTTCTTGGGGGCATCCAAAAGTGTCATTGAGTGGGAATGGGTTAAAAAAGATGTCTTGGGCTGTAACTGTCATATCCATTGTTATGATAGGCAAGCCCATGGAGTCAAGGGATAAGGGGATTAATTCTTTTTCCATTCTGTATTGAGTTGATCCGTTTGTCAGTTTGATCCTGCCTCTCAATATTGTAGGGTCATCTTTAGTTGTGGAGAAGAAAAAAGAGAGAGGGCTTTTTTTACGTATTTGGTCATTTTGCTTTAATTTGACTGAAAATAGACCAACAGTGTTGTATAAAACTTATTATGTGTACTGTGAAAAATTAAGTCAAAAAGTGATTTGAATTATTTTCTGGTGGTTTGTATGTAAAGATTGTAATAATTTTCATTTCTTTATTTCGATTAGATTATCAAAGGAGCTTGGTGAAAAAAATCATTCATTTATTTGAAGCAAAAAATTAAACTTTTATCATCTTATACTTCTTAAAATAATCTTTCAAGAAAAATTCATTTTTCGAATTTTTTTTTAATAGACAAAATATATAGAAAATGTTATAAGTAATGATAAGCTGTAAAGCTTTCTTTGGAAAAATAGGTTAAGATTTGGTTTTCAATTATTTTTTTATATCTAAAAAGTACTTTTAATTCTTTAATTTAGCTTGCTAATGCATTGTAACCCATTAACAGACTACACATTTTAGACTGGTCCAAATTAAAAGAAGTTGCAGACAACATTTTAAAGTTTATGAATTTTAAGTTTGTTTCAACTTTCTTTTGGGGCGTCAAAAATCGTTATTGTATTGGAATGGATTAATTCCTCATATGGGAATAGGTTAATGATATAGTTGTACTTATTTCAAGTAAAATATAATGGCCTTTACATTAGAACTTTTAGTATTTTTTCTGTTTTGTATGTGGATAATGAAAGAATGTAGTGGTAGTACTGCTGTGAGAAATACCAGGAATCCATTTTTAGGTGCTCCAGCCACCACGATATGACTGAAATACTGTTAAAAGGGCGTTAAATCCCATTCAATCAATCAATAAAAAACTTTTAGGGTAGAAAACATAGTGGATAATGAAGAAATTGCTTGTAACAAGCAATTTCTTCATTATCTACAATGTTTTCCAAATAGTTTTTCATGGTGGACATCAAAAAGCATCACTGTGTGGAAACGGGTTAATTGCCTTGAATTAGACTTCATAAATTCTTTTTCTTTAGCGTTGGAATTAAAAACAGACATTTTGTGATCAAGATATTTGTAGTGATAGCAACAATTTGATTGGCATATATTCATTCATATAAAACTTCATTGAAGCAATTGTGCAAACACACTAATTGAATTTGTTTATACTTATGTTTGAAGGTAACTATAAAAACTGTTTCATTATGATGTTAATTAACTGCAATTTACCTAGTGAAAATTTAGAATAATAAATTTTTAAGTGATGCAAATTAAACATGGATACTGTTGGTGCACTACCAAAAATTTAAACTTTGACTGTGTAAACAGATTTTGTTGAAACTTGATACAGTAGTTGATTGCTTCTGATAAATCTATTGACTTGACAATATCTGAAGTTAACATAATGCATACCAAGGATTTCATAAAAACATACTATTTCTGAATGAAAACCACGGAATCTGAGGGAGCAATTGGTCAAAGTGTTGCCATGGGAACAGGGGATAACAACAACCAGAATATTAGTGATGGTAAAGGTGTATTTTATTCTCATCTTTTTATTAACCCATCCTCACTCGATAAAGAAAATTAGACTGGTCCATATTCAAAGAAGTTGCAGACGTTATTTTCAAGTGGATGACATTTTAAAAATCTTTGTCTGTCTGGGCAGGAAATATTGTGGATAGATGAAGAAATTGTAACATTTTTAGCTATTTCTTTTCTCCACAATGTTTTCCCAAACCTTTTGCAGGAGAGGCGTAAAAAAAAAGATGTTCTCTCTAAAACATATAATTATATTAACCCATTCCTATACACAACAAAGTTTAAGACAGATACATAATACTTTATTCATTGTTTGGATAGAACACATGATAGATAATGAAGCAATTACAAGCAATTTCTTCATTTTGCACAATGTTTTCCAAAGCATTTTTCTTGAGAGGCATCAAAAAGCGTCACTGTGTGAGAATGGGTTAACCCTTTTCAAGATTTTGAAGACTTGTATAAAATCAAAAGCCAATCTTAAGCCTTTGTGGGATAGCAGCTGGAGGCTAGGAAAGAATGTTGTGGTTGTACTGGTATGAGAAATACCAGGAATTCATGGTTAGGTGATCCAGCCATCGCAATATGACTGAAAAGCTATTTAACCCATTCCCACTCAGTTACACTTTTAGACGCCCCCAAGAAAAAAAAGCTTTGGAAATCATTGTGCAAAATGAAGAAATTGCTTGTTACAAGCAATTGCTTCATTATCTACAATGTGTTCTATCCAAAACAACAAAAAAATATTTTGGACTGGTCTAAAACTTTGTTGTGTAGGAACAAGCAATTTCATCATTTTCCACATTCCAGCAGGAAGTTTTAATCGGCCTTATTTTGCAAAATTTATGGCATGTAACATGTAACAAAAAGATAGTGTAGTTGGTTGGTGACCTAAACATAATAACTATAGCTTGGAAAAGCTGTAGTTACGACGTTTAAGTCACCAAACCAACAACAAAGGTTAACAAGAATAGTAGCCAATGTCGGAGTTCAAATCTCATTTCTGGTCTAAATGATTGATTTCATTGGTCGGTTGTTTCTTTGATTGATAGCCGTGATTGGTCAATTAGTATAAGCTGCATTCAATCAACCGAAATCAATTTTGAATCATTTGGACAGTTAAAACGTTAAAAAAGAAACCCACTTCCTATTAATGATATAAAAGCAAATTAATTAGTTAATTGTAATGATATTTATGATCAAAGCTAACTCTTTTTTTTTTTTTTTTTTAAATGTTCTGGTATTAAATTTAGGGTAATTTTCAAGCTCTTCAGTTAAAGTGTAATGTTCATCTAGACACAAAACATTAATGAATTAATTCACATCTCTCTACAGTTGGTTTTTAGACCCTTGAGTAATCAATGTCTTCAATCCTCATTTAATTTGTATAGTTGACCAATCCTGGCTGTCAATTAACCCATTCCAACTCAATCCCTCCTTTTTACGCCCCTCGAGAAAAAAGCTTTGGAAAACATTGTGGAACTTAATGAAGAAATTGCTTGTATCAAGCAATTTCTTCATTATCCACAATGTTTTCTATCCAAAAAGACGAAAAAATTCAAAATTCCATCAACCTGAAATTGTCGTCTGCAGCTTCTTTCAATTTGGACCAGTCTAAAATTTTGCTGTGTGGGAATGGGTTAAGGAATCAACCGACCAATCAAATCATCTATCAGCCCAGACCTGAGCTTTCAACTTCAGCGATTGGTCACTATAGGATTGGTCAGCTTGTTGGTCAGTTGGTTGGTAGATCCGCCGTTGGTTGGTACATACACAATTGGTTGGTACATCCATGTTTTTTTGGTACAACCACCATTGGTTGGTGCATCCATGGTTGGTTGGTACATCCACTGTTGGTTGGCCTGTAGCTTTTTCTTGCCTAATTTCTCCTTAAAACTACTAAATGGGTTTGATTCAAATTTCATGCTTGCATATAGTAACAAGCAATTCATTTTTCCACAATGTTTTCTACCCAAAAGACAAAGACATTGCATCAACTAAAACTTGTTGTTTGCAAAATCTTTCAATTTGGGCCAGTCTTAAATTTTGTTGTCTAGTAATAGTTTAAGAATATCAAATGAAAATATAAAGGTTTCCAAAACTTAGAGTAAGTCACCTTTTACCCCTTACCACACATGTCCGCCTTTTTGTGCTTCTCAGGAAAAAAGATTCGGAAAACATTTTGGAAAATGTTTTCTTCCTAAATAGATAATTTTTACAATTTCATCTACTAAAATTATCATCTGTATCTTCTTTGAATTTGGACCAGTCTACAACTCTGTTTAGTGGTAATGCGTTAATATTAGACTGAAATACAGCTAGTAGAATGATATTATAGGGGAATTTGAACTGGACAGTAACCCCAGCATTTCAATTTTGAACAATCCCGCCTTGCCGCTGGTCACTTGGGTACATCTTCCCAGGGCCGACACAATGACGCTTTATGACACACATCAAGAAAAAAATTCGGGAAAACATTGTGGAAAATATTTTAAGAAATTGCTTGCAACAAGCATTTTCTTCATTTCACACAATGTTTTCTTTCCAGAAAGATAAAAAAAATATATAAACTTTTTATCACCATTAAATTGTGGTCTGCAACTCCTTTCAAATTGGACCAGTCTGAAATTTTGTAATCTAGCAATGGGTTTAACCCTAAAGAAACAAATCTGTTTTGAACACAATGATCAATTGAAGAGTTATAAGAATATTTTATGCTTGTAAAAGTGAACTAATTCATAAAAACCAATTAGATAGTTAATGATAGTCCTTAAGATGATATTCTATGTTAATTGTTACATAAGCTTTATGCACTAGTTGTCTTCATGTGCTCTGTTCTTTGCCTTGTACAGGCGTGTGGAATTTCTCCACTTGTCTGTGGACAAGTAAGGATGATTTGTTTCTACTTTCCCAGAATCAAAATGAATTTGTTCGCATTAAAGTGAATAAATTTTGAGAAAACATTGTTAATGAAGAAAATGCTGGAACCCAGCATTTTCTTCATTAACAATATTTTCCACCTTTTGAAATAAACTTAAGCTACATATAAGTTTGCATTTGAACGAAGTTCAGATTTGACCTCCTTATCAGAAAAAACTTATAATTCAAAAATATTTTCATTTGAATTACTGTCATTTTAAAACCCAAAAGTTATGCCCACAGTAATTAGTTCCAATATTTATTATCATTCAAATATGATTGGAATTATTTTTGTGTCCATTAAAGTCACTTATTCATAAGAAATAGACCATGATAAATGGAAACTCGTAAGAAATACACAGAAAAGAATTCAAAGTAACAGCAAGATGTCATGCTGACAATATCTTGTTCATTAAACTGATTAATTTATGATAATAGCTTGAAATTAACAAAGGTCTAATACATCATTCGACATTATCTTTGGTTTATATACTAAACTTCCTAATTGAGCTATGTCTCAAACCCATGCAACTTAACCCTTGTCATGCTGAGCCTGGAATATCTCTGTTTTGGCAGAAGGTATAGACAAAGATCAGCCTGCACATAGATGGGAAAAGATTCAACAAAAGTATAATTAACCAATTCCAACTCAAGCCCTCCTTTTTACGCCCCGCAATTAAAGAGCTTCGGAAAACATTGTGGAAAATGAAGAAATTGCTTGTTTCAAGCAATTTCTTCATTTTCCACAATGTTTTCTACCTAAAAAGACAAAAAAAAAATAAGATTACATCAACTTGAAATTGTCGTCTGCAGCTCCTTTCAATTTGGACAGGTCTAAAATTTTATTGTGTGGGAATTTTAATTGGGTTAAGATCTTGGTATAATGCCTATTGAGTTGAAATTTAAGTCTTAGGAATGTTTAACCCTTTCCTGGATAAACCCGAGATTTTACGTCACTGTGATTTTATACTTGAGAAAACATTGTGGAAAAGAAATTGCTTATGATAAGCAATTTCTACGTTTCCCACAGTGTTTTCTACCACATAGGATGGTTTATTTGGAATTGCATCCAATTTTAATTGTGGTCTGCATCCTCTTTCAATTTGGACCAGTCTAAAATTTCAAAAAACAGGAAAGGGTTAAGCCTAATTGTCATGCTGAACAAATCGTCTACAGAATTGCATCAGCCCATTACCAGACAACAACATTTGAGAGTGGTCTTAATTGAAAAGAGTTCCAGATGCCAAACAATTTCTTCATTTTCCACAATGTTTTTTAAAGCTTTTTAACTTGAGAGCGTCAAAAAGCGTCATTGTGTAGGAATGGGTTAATCTTAATTAGAACCCAGGCTCTTTTAATGATTGATTGAATGAATGGGGTTTAAAGCCACTTTTAACAGTACTTCAGTCATATCGCAGCGGCTTAAGCATCCTAACAATGGATTCCTGGTATTTCTCACACCAGTAATAACCACTACATCCTTTCCTAGCCTCCAGCTGCTATCTCACTTAGGTTTTCGATTATCCATCCAATGGTTGGAGACAAATGTAGAAAAGGATATGTGCCGCCATTGGAGATCAAACCCAAGACAACCCATGATTGAAGATTAGGAGTCTGATGCACTACCAGCTGCGTTATTGTCACCCAGTAAATATTGTTGTCATTGTTTGTGGAAATTGATAATTAAGGAATTTAGAAAATAAATTAATGATTAATTTCCACAAACAATGACAACAATATTTACTGGGTGACATTATGATGGTGGCTTCCAGGCTCTTTTAAAAGATAAAAAATGATACAAATATATAGTATGGGTTTTGTCATAAGATTTACATATCGGTCATGTGAATTATATTTTTTCAATGCTAATTTGGAGCTAATTTTTCTTTGTTTTGTCGAACAAAAATTTAATGCCCATCAAAGTTTGAGTAGATACAATAAATCTTGTTGAATTTGCACTGGAAATTTTTTATGTGCATTTTTAATTGTAATTAAGTCATGTTGAAATTTTGTTAATTGGCTTCATTAGAAAATGTCCTTGGGATTATTACAATCACCTTGATATTGCTTGAGATTTGGGGTTTAACCCATTTCGAGGTCTGAGCTACAGAAAGAGGGCATAATCTATGTCACCAATACTGCCATAAACCGTATGGTGTAGGTACTGTACAAGACAATTCAAATGAGTACCCACAACATATTAGGTTTCGTGGACAAATAAGAATTTAAGAATGGTGTTACCCCTCTTAGACCCATTCCCAGATATTCCTGTTTTTTTTCCTCCTTTAAGAGAATTTAAGAGTTGGAAATGATTGTGAATATTGAATAAATTGCTTGATACAATCAATTTATGCCGCGATATAACTGAAAAAATGTTAAAAGTGGTGGTAAACCCTATTCAAGCAAACAAACAAAAAATCAATTTTGTCATTTCCCACATTGTTTTTACCCTTATAATAGACAAAGATTTTTAAGTTTCCATTTACTAAAAATTGTCTGCAACTTCTTTAAATTTGGACCAGTCTAAAATTTGTCACCTGGGATTGGGTTTACTTTTAGCCTATTACAACTCAATCCCTCCTTTTTACGCCCCTCAAGAAAAAAGCTTATGAAAACATTGAGGAAAATGAAGCAATTGCTTGTATCAAGCAATTTCTTCATTATCCACAATGTTTTCTACCCAAAATGACGAAAAAAATCAAAACTATATTAACTTGAAATTGTTATCTGTAGCTTCTTTCAATTTGGACCAGTCTAAAATTCAACTTTGTTGGAATTGGTTAAGCTGAATAAAACCATTTTCGAATTTGCATCAAAATCAAAGGTATGAAAGCACTGGAAGTACTATTTCTGGTTCAATATCCTCTTTTTAAAACATTGGTTTTATGAATACCTCTGGCTCAAATTGAGGGAAAAGCTGGTGGTGTAGACTAAGATAGGAAAACACAAGTGAAGGCTCATCTTTTTAGCTAGCAAAGCGTCAGCTTTGTTAGCTTAAGTTAGCAGACAAAATTTTGAGGTCGTCTCAAAGTTCAACGAGTTCAAACTGCCACTGGACCACTAAATCGGTTAAATGCCAATGCCATGAAAATAGTTCTTATGTACTTCAGGAATATTGCAAATTCTATTCAAGTTATAGAGAACTCTATCAAAAGGATGCTATTTAACCCATTCCCACTCAATTTCGCTTTTTGAGCATCTCAAAAAAAAGCTTTGGAAAACATTGTGGACAATGAAGAAATGGATTCATTCAGCATGACAAGGGTTAACAGAAGTGTTGCTTATAATTCAAAGTTTCCTGTTGATTAAACCCTTGTCATGCTAATCATTGAATAGTCCTGCTTTGGCAGGAGGCATAGACAAAGATCAGCCTGCACATTAAGTGCAGTTCGATCGTAGCCTACACACCCCGTTTGTCTTCTTTAAGCCAGAATTGTCCATAAGATTGTTTTCCAAACTATATATTGACCCTGACAACGAGACCTACAGTTCCATCAGCGCAGTTCTAGTTTCAATCCACTTTAAAGCAAATTTAGTACAGCAGCAGTTCTAGTTTCAATCCACTTTACAACAGTTCTAGTTTCAATCCACTTTTCAAATGTTCTAGTTTCAATCCACTTTCCAACAGTTCTAGTTTCAATTAATGCACTTTACAACAGTTACAGTTTCAATCCACTTTCAAACTGTTGTAGCTTCAACAAACTTTACAACAGTCCTAGTTTCAATCCACTTTTCAATAGTTCTAAGTTCAATCCACTTTACAACAGTTAAGTTTCAATCCACTTTCCAACAGTTCTAGTTTCAGTCCACTTCTCAACAGTTTCAATCCACTTTCCAACAGTTCTAAGTTCAATCCAATTTCCAACAGTTCTAGTTTCAATCCACTTTTAAACAGTTCTAGTTTAAGTCCACTTCTCAACAGTTTCTAGTTTCAATCCACTTTCCAACAGTTTTATGTTCAATCCACTTTCCAACAGTTCTAGTTACAGTCCACTTCTCAATAGTTTCTAGTTTCAATCCACTTTTCAACAGTTCTAAGTTCAATCCACTTTACAACAGTTCTAGTTTCAATCCACTTTCCAACAGTTCTAGTTTCAGTCCACTTCTCAACAGTTTCAATCCACTTTCCAACAGTTTTAAGTTCAATCCAATTTCCAACAGTTCTAGTTTCAATCCACTTTTAAACAGTTCTAGTTTAAGTCCACTTCTCAACAGTTTCTTGTTTCAATCCACTTTCCAACAGTTTTAAGTTCAATCCACTTTCCAACAGTTCTAGTTACAGTCCACTTCTCAATAGTTTCTAGTTTCAATCCACTTTTCAACAGTTCTAAGTTCAATCCACTTTACAACAGTTCTAGTTTCAATCCACTTTCCAACAGTTCTAGTTTCAGTCCACTTCTCAACAGTTTCAATCCACTTTCCAACAGTTCTAAGTTCAATCCAATTTCTAACAGTTCTAGTTTCAGTCCACTTCTCAACTGTAAGTTTCTAGTTTCAGTCCACTTCTCAACAGTTTCAAGTTTCAATCCACTTTTCAACAGTTCTAGTTTTAGTCCACTTCTCAACAGTTTCTAGTTTCAATCCACTTAACAACAGTTCTAGTTTCAGTCCATTTCAGTCATACTGAACCTAGATTATTTCTGCCTTGGCAGGAGGTATAGGCTAAGATCACCCTGCACATATGTGTAGTCAGATCTAACCAAAAGAAACATTTACCTTCAATCAGGGCCTTTCAGCACCATTCATATATATGTAATCTTGAAGAAGAATTTTGTTCAGCATAATAAGGGTTAATTTTCATTTGATGTTATACTACAAAATGTTATCAAACCACTTTTTATATGCATGTCTTAAACTGGTCATAGATCAAGATAGATATGTTCCTAAATCAAATCTGTTTTGAAACATGTTTTGCATTTTTTTTAAAACAATAGATTGATTAATTAGACCTGCCACTCTCACATGGATTTAAAAGTTCAATCAGGCCATTAATTAGCATATTCACCCTTGTTATGTGTAATGAAATCCATTTTCAGAATAGTTTCAAAATCAAAGGGCTGAAAGGACTGTGGGGCCCGAGCTAACTGTGGGTCAATGTTTCTTTTTTTTTAATGGTTAGAGTTTTAAATGGTGGTGTAGTCTTAGATCAAACTGCACATATAATTATGTGGCTGATCTATGTCTATACACATACTAAAACAGGAATATTCTTGGTCCAACTTGACAAGGGTTAATTCCTAGAATACATGTACAAATAGTTCTCCATTATCCACAATGGTTTTTACCCCATAAGACAAATGTTTTCACATTCCCACAATTCATTCTCTTAACGAATTCCCCCCATGCAATGTAGATTTTTTATAACCCCCCCCCCCCAAAAAAAAAAAATTAATAATTGAAAAAGATTGTGGAAAATGAAGGAACTGAAGAATATTACGAGCAATTTCTTCATTATGCACATATTTTCTATTTGAAATGCTTAAAAAATCCAAAATTTCATAAACTATAAAATTTTTGTCTGCACCATCTTTGAATTTCAACCAGTCTAAAAAAATTTCTTTATCTAATTACGGGTTAAAGTTGTCATGTACAACTTCTTTGATTTTGGACCAGTCTAAAATTTTGCTATTTTGTAGCTTGCATTTTATCACCAGATATACCCATTACCAGACAGCAAAATTTTAGACTGGCCCAAATTGAAAGAAGTTGCAGATGACAATATAATGTTAATGAATTTTTTTATATTTTTCTCAACTTTCTGGGTAGGAAATAATGTGGATAATGAAGAAATTGCTTGTAACAAGCAATTTCCTCATTTTCCACATTGTTTTCCAAAGCTTTTTTCCTTAGGGGCGTCTAAAGGCGTCACTGAGTGGGAAAGGGTTAAGGGTTAGAACAGTTTATGTTTTCATGTCTCCCCCCAAAAAAACCCACATACACCATCAAATGGAATTTGCAAATTCAACGAATCTGCATTAATTCCAAATCTAAAACCTCGATTAGCAACAAATGTGTCAAATAATAATTTAATCGACTGAATTAAGTCAATTGCAATTCCCTAAAATGCATCGCCACATGCAATAGCCAATTATATTTATCGCTAATTGCCATTTGGTGTGTAATAAAGTTTAGGCTCTCGATGATTGCATAATACTGAAGAGATTCTTGAGTCGTATTTGGTGCCAAGACATTTTGCTGAATTGATAATTATACGAAACAGATTTCGAGAGATTTGATTTAATTACAGCGAAGTAGATTAATATAACATCTTCAAAACATCGAGAAACTTTTTCCACTGCACTGGGAATAGTAACTCCTTTTACCCATTACCAGATGGCAAAATTTAAGACTGGCCCAAATTGAGAAAAGTTGCAGACAACAATTTAAAGTTAATGAAATTTTGGATTTTTTCCTCTTTCTGGGTAGAATACATTGTGAAAACTGAAGAAATTGCTTGTAACAAGCAATTTCTTCAATTTGCATATTGTTTTCCAAAGCTTATTTCCTTAGGGGTGTCTAAAGGCTTCACTGTTTGGGAATGGGTTAACCCATACATGAAAATTCAAGACTGGTCTTGGAATTCAAAGAAGTTGCAGATGACAAGTTCAAGCTGAAAATTTTAAGTATCTTTGTCACTCAATTAATTTTGTCCTGTTTTTCAAAAATTTAGACCTCTCCAAATTCAAAGGTAACTTTGCAGACGACAATTAAAAGTGAACTTAATTAAAAAAATAACTTTTCATTGGGGTAGGAAATATTTTTGAAAAGAAAGAAATTGCTTGTTACAAGCAATTTCTTCAGTTTACACGTTGTTTACTCAATTATAAATTCACAGTGATGTAAAAACCAGGGATTAAAGAGGAAAGGGTTAAAAGTAAGTGGCATTTGAAAAGTAACCAACATACAGAGTAAAAAATATTGTGGGAAAAGAAAAGAATGCTAGAATCGGGTTGGATGGGGCTTATCAGACTTAGAGAAATCATGAAATAATTCTTTAAAAATCTTCTCCTCCCACCCAGTGGGCCAATTTGGGTCAAACTTGGCAGGAATAATCCTTGACTGACCCTTTTCAAAACTTGTTTGTGAAAGTTGATTTGCGAAAAAGATGTGGGTGTAGCAGGGGCAGGCTAAAAAGTATCTTACTAAAAGAAATCACTGAGTAATTCTTTAAAAATCTCCTCCTATACCATTTGGCCAATCTGAACCACATTTAAACAGAATGTTTCTTTGGTGACCCTTTTCAAAACTTGTTCGTGAAATTTTATTTTTGATTTCAGATTTACAGAAATCATGGAATTATTCTTTAAAAATCATCTGCGTGGCTGGTAGGGTTTGGTTCAAATCATTATCAAGTGAGCGATTGAGGGCGATTTTGGCCCTCTTGTTTTTATTGTGGGCGTCAAAAATTTATATGGTCATGAAATAACTGGTTTCAAGACAACTAAAATTTAAACATGGACCGTTCCAAATTGAAAGGAGTTGCAGTCTGCAGTATCAAAGCTTGTTAAATGAAAAAGAAGTGTCTTGACCCTTTCCTGTTTTTCAAAATTTTGGACTTGTCCAATTTGAAAGAAGTTGCAGACAACAATTAAAATTGAGGGCAATTGTAAAAGTAACCTGTTGGTTAGAAATTATTGTGGGAAAAGAAAAAAAATGCTTCATAGAAGCAATTTCTTCTTTTTCCACAATGTTTTCTCCAGTATAAAGTAATAGCAATGTAAAATCCTAGGTTTGTTCAGGAAGGTGATAAGGAAATGCCCAAGTTTATTTTGATAAACAATCTTTGGTTTTTGCAAATCTACTTTTCAGAATATATAGGAACAGAATGGGGGAATAAAAATAATTAAAATCTACCACACAAAAAAACAAATAGGAAAACATTGTGTAAAATGAAGAAATTGCTTGTTACAAGCAATTTCTTCATTTTACACAATGTTTCCTATCCAGAAAACTGAACAAATCTAAAAATTCATTAACTTTAGATTATTCTCTGCAACACCCTTCAATTTTGACCAGTCTAAAATTTTGCCGACTGGCAATGATTTAAAATTCAGATCATCAGGATTTGGGATGGAGTGGCAATAGGGTTGTATAGCTGAAAAAAATTGTGGAATGACTCACTTCTTACTAATTGAATAGAAAAAGATCTTGCAAATGTTGTGGGAAAGGACAAATTGTCTGTTACAAGCCATTTCTCTTTTTATCACAATATTTTCTACCACTTCAAGGAACCTTCTTCTCCGTTTTAATTTCTAGTATCTGTTTGCGTCCTATTTCAAAAGTATCTTTGGAAAATGTTGTGAGGCAAGCAATTTCTTTTCTTTTGCTACAATGTTTCCGAGATCAGCATTAAAGGGATCAATTAACCCTTGTCATTCTGCATAAATCCTTGTTCAGCAATGCATTAAAATTAAAAGGCTGCTAGCATGGTTGGCCTAGTTGTCAGGGTTAATATTTAGTTTGGAAACTGATCTTAAGGACAAATCTGGTTGAAAGAGGACAAACAGATGGTGAAGGTTAAGATCAAATTGCTCATATGTGCAGGCTGATCATTGTCTATGCCTCCTGCCAAAGCAGGATTTTTCCAGGATAAGCATGACAAGGGTTAATAATCTTTGAAATTTCGTCTACCCATTCTTTCAGATTTGTTGTCTGGTAATGGTTTGAGCATCTGATTGTCGAATGGAGGCTGTACAAAGACAGCTGTGTAAACGGCGTACTTGTGACAAAATTGAAATTCTAGAGATAAATTACGCGGAGAACTATTATAATCTTCTCGGATGAAGAGCACGGGATTCAATCTCAGTTAATACGGATTAAGGATTTTTTTCCGACAGGCAGGCAAAAAGGGAATTATCTCCGAATCAATAAAGATTTACATTTTGTTTGGGGCACTTCTATGGTTTAGCCGTTGAATTAGAAATCTGGATAAACAGAGAGCTTGAAAAAAGCGATAATTTAAGATTTTTTTGTTAGCGTAAATTACAGGGCAGACTGTTTAAAGTTTGAATAAGCTTCTGATGGCGTTTTCTTTATTATGGCTTGTTCCTTTATTTATTAAAGTTATTGACTTTTAATTTTTTTTATTTTATTTTTTTTTTAAAGGGAAAAGTTAACTTTATTTTCCTCAAGAGATGAAGACAATATATTTTTTCTTTAATCAGGAATGCTACTTTTAGAGCATGAAATCAAATTGAGAGTTAATTACAATACTGTTCTATTAGTGTGTATACCGGTAGACATTTAGAACAGTATCACATTTAACCCTCAAAATATTCTTCTTAGATATTTTTGAAACTTTGTAATATTGCAGAAATTCCATTTTATTTTCTTAATCAATTAGCAAAGTGTTAATCCTGGATACTGATGGTAGTCTATATTTGAAACTGGAAAAGTGTTAACCCATTCCAACTCAATCCCTCCTTTTTACGCCCCTCAAGAAAATAGCTTTTGAAAACATTGTGGAAAATGAAGAAATTGCTTGTATCAAGCAATTTCTTCATTATCCACAATGTTTTCTATCCAAAACGATGAAAAAGTTCAAAATTCCATCAACTTGAAATCGTCGTCTGCAGCTTCTTTCAATTTGGACCAGTCTAAAATTTTGCTGTGTTGGAAAAGTGTTAATCTAGATACAGCCTGAAGCAGTTAAATTGACTTTCTGTAATGATCCAAATGTCACTTTTAGTGGAAGACAACCAAATCGCCTGGGGTTATATCTACATTATGCATTTGGGGAAATATTTCTTTATTGAAGTATTTATATAGATAAACTGACAGTTAATGGTTTAAAGGCATCAAACCAAATGTCCTTGATTAGATGAAAGATTTAGGACACCCATTTATAATCATTCAAAAACAAAAGAAGCTTTAGTAAGTTTACCCATTAACCCTTGCCATGCTAAACCCGGAATATTACGGTTTTGGCAGGAGGCATAGACAAAGATCAGCCTGCACATAAGTGCAGTCTGATCTTAGTCTACACCTCCTGTTTGTATTATTCATGCCAGAGTTGCTTATGAAATTAAATTCCTTGAAAAATTTTGATGATTGAACAACAAGTACTAACAATGCTTTCATTACTTTGATCTTAATGCCATTCCAAAATGAATTTATTCAGCATGACAAGGGTTAATTACCAAAGCTTTAGTCTGGTCTGAATTGAAAGATTAGTTGAAAATATGATTCAAAGTTAGAACAAGCACCATGATGTTTTTTTTCTAATATTAATTTCTTCTTTTTACAAAGTCCTTTCATTATATATCAAAATTTTGGATTGAAATTTTTCATTATGCATGCGACCTTCGATTTTTCTCTCAGTTTTGCATGAGGAGACTTGATCATTCAAATGTTTCATTTTACTTAATCTGAATTATTTAAAGCACAAATATTTCTTTTGTTAAAAATTGATAATTAAGCTAGTTTAAGTCAGAAGAGATTTGTAGTTCAAATCATTACCCCACAATTCTGCATTTTAACCCTTTCCTGTTTTGTGAAATTTTACACCTGTCCAAATTCAAAGGTTTTACAGATGAAAATTTGATGTGAATTTAATTTGAAAATTAACCATTCAGTAGGGTAGAAAATACTGTGGAAAAAGAAGAAATTGCTTGATGCAAGCAATTTCTTATTTTTCCATTATGTTTTCTTGAGTATAAAATCACAGCAGTAAAATCCCGGGTTTGTACAGGAAAGGGTTAACTACTAATGGTACCTGAAATCAGAAACATTCACTGGCATTTAATCCTTGTCATGCTCAAACAAATCCTCTTTCTTTTTTTTAAGTCAAAGGACTGACAGCAATGGAAGACTTAAGTTGCGGTTCAATATTTCTCTATTGGGAATTAATTTCATAGACAATTCTGGCTTGAAAAGGACAAACAGGTGGTATAGACTAAGATCAGACTGTACTTATATGCACACTTATGTGCATGCTGATCTCTGTCTATACATCCTACCAGGACAGGAATATTCCAGGCTCAGTATGACAAGGGCTCAACCCATTTCCACACAATGATACTTTCAATAAACACCCCTCAATATGAAAGCTCTGGAAAACTTTGTGGGATATTAAGAAATTGCTTGTTCTACAATATCCACAATATTTTCTATCCCAAAAGACAAAGACTTTAAAGATTTTATCAACTTAAACTTGTCGTTTGCAACTTCTTTGGATTCGGACTGGTCTAAAATTTTATTATGTGGGAATGGGTTAATTTAACCCATTCTCACTCAGTGACGCCTTTAGACGCCCTAAGCAATTTCTTCATTTTCCACAATGTTTTCTACCCAGAAAGTTGAAAAAATCAAAATTTCATTAACTTTAAATTGTCGTCTGCAACTTCTTTCAATTTGGGCCAGTCTATAATTTGGCTGTTTGGTAATGGGTTAAGAAACATGGAGGCATTTATTCCATTACATGACAACAAAGTTTCAGAATGGTCCAAGAAGTTGCAGAAGACAATTCAAAGTCAATAGAATTTAAAAAAAAAGAGCTGACTTGAGAGAGAAAAAACACTGGAAAATGAAGAAACTGCTTGATGTAAGGTACATCTTAAACTTAAATGCTTTGGAAAACAGTGAAGGAAATGAAAAATTGCTTTTTTCAAGCAATTTCTTCATCATCCACAATGTTTTTTTAACACTAAAGACAAAGATGATTTTTTTTTAATTCTGTAAAACTAAAAAATTGTCAATTATGCAACTTCTTTCAATTTGGACCATAATCTTAAATTTTGTTGTCTGGTAATTGGTTGAATATTTTACTCTAGCAATTCTCTTCTTTTGGTGGGAAAGATGAATTAATCCATTTCTTGTACAAAGGTGTCAGATTAAAATTTAAGTGTTTCGAGAGATTTAAATAAATAAGGAAATAGATTTAACCCATCAAGTCCAGTGTCAAAACCCATCTTTTTAGGGGCTTATCCCTACAAATGCTTGCAGGGGTCAGGGATTAGCTACACCTTTAAGGGTCTTCAATAAATCCCCTTTTTGACCCATTACCATACAACAAAATTTTAGACCAGTCCAAATTGAAGGAGTTACAGACGTCAAATCGAAAGTTATGAAATTTTGGATTTCTTTTACTCTTGGGTTAGAAAACACTGTGGATAATGATGAAATTGCTTTTAACAAGCAATTCCTTAATTTTCCGCTATGTTTTCCAAAGCTTTTTTTCTTGGGGGGGGGGGGGCGTCTAAAAATTGGAATGGGAAAAGGAAATTAACTTCTTTAAAGTCATTTCTAATAGATAATTCTTTGGACTTTTGTTGCAACAATTTCAACATGTGTTCAAGAAATCTTTTGTATTTTGATTAAACCTGTAGCTATTTGAAATGTTTTATTTTCACTTCTGTTTTCTCCTCTTTGGTTTATAAGCAAGATTAAAGTGTCATCACGTAGCCTTTAGCTGTTATAATAATGATGGATTTATGATTAATTCAGACCCCCACCTTTCTCTTTATATTATTGACAATTGTAAATGGATATAGCCAAAACAAATAATTCCTAGAAAAAAACGTTGAAAAACTTATTTTCTAGAAATGACTTTAACCCATTCCCACATAGCAAAGTTTTAGACTGGTCCAATTTGAAAGGAGTTGCAGACGACAAATTAAAGTTTATGAAATTTAAGGTTTTTTCATCTTTCTGGGTAGAAAACATTGTGTTAGATGAAGAAATAGCTTGATACAAGCAATTTCTTCATTTTACACAATGTTTTCCCATGTGTTTTTCTTGAGAGGCGTCCAAAAGCGTCACTATGTGGGAATGGGTTAAAGGATCAAATTTTATAAGATGACAAGATTTGAGACTGGTCCACAATGAAAGAGGTTGCAGACAACATTTTTTTAAGAGATGAAGAGAATATTTTTTTGTTTTCATGGAGGTATGAACCGCAAAACCTAATCACACTGTATGAATACACGAAGCGGATTCATACATTGTGTGATTAGGTTTTTCGGTTTATACCTCCATGAAAACAAAAAATATTCTCTTCATTTATTATAATTTAATAACATCGAGCGAAAAATGCAACAACTTAACAAATTTTGATACCTTTTTGTAGTGAACCATTTTGTGCGGAAGCATTCAAAATGGCTGCTTACTCAAAATTTTGTTCATGGAGGTATGAATTAAATTTTTCGACCAATCAGATCGCTCATTTTTTATAGACGTAACTAACAATTAAATTATTTGTTGATGAAATTTAGAAATGCTCTGTACTTTGGGGATGAAAACATTTTGGATAATGAGATAATTTCTTCATTGGTTCTTAGCTTCATTGGACTGATAATGAGATAAGCCTGGGTTGTTCTTTCAAATCAGTCAACAAAAAGAATATTCATCTGCAATCTGGGCCTTTCGGTGATTTCAGCCCTTTTTTTTATGTCTCGATAAGATCGGGGGCATATTGTTTTACCGGTGTCCGTCTGTCTGTCTATCTGTCCATCTGTCTGTCTGTCTGCAAAACTTAACCTGCCAACTAAACATTTTCCTATAACTTCAACCCTGATTAAGTTAAAATGCTAATATTTGGTATGTAGATAGGTCTCAACATGGCGCAACTGGGGAAGGTCATTTCATCATGGTCAAAATTTTAACCCTTTACCCGTTTCTAAAGAATTCCCGTTTCGGGGGCATAGTGTTTCGCAAACACATCTTGTTTTTCATCCAATTCTGAAGAATAAAAATTCATTTAGCATGGCAAGGGTTAATTTGGATTATCCTTATTCTTTGCTTCGAGTAATATCCTTTCATAAACATATTTGACAGGTTCACTTATTATGGAAAATACATTCTATATAAAAAAAGGGCCAAAGGGGACAAGAAATAGAAATTATGATTAACCCTTGTCATGCTGAATAAAGATCTTATACAGAATTGTTTTAAAATCAAAGGGTTGATTATAGCACTGGAAGGTCTTCATAGCGGTCAATAATTATGTGTTTTGAAAATTGATTATTTAAACAACTCTGTTGGAAAAGGGACAAGCAGGAGGTGTAGACCAAGATCAGTCTGTGCTTATGTGCAGGCTGATCTTTGTCTCTACCTCCTGCTTAAACAGGAATATTCCAGGTTCAGCATGACAAGTGTTTAAAAACAAATTTCCTTGGCCCCTTTGTTATTCTATTTTTAGCTTAATGATCCAATTTTATTCGAAAAGTCATCTATAATCAAAAATGCCCTCTGGTTGCTCAATTCAGATGTGACAGTTTCGTAATGGATTAATGTTGTAAATGATCCAAAAAAGTGTCTTGTCAACTTTTCCCAAATAATCCTGCTTTTTTACGACAACAAAGAAAGATATATTGAGAAAACAATGTGAAAAAAGGAGAAATTGCTTGTGAGTTGTGACAAGAAATTTCTTCTCTTATTTTTATATTGATTTGAACTAAAAGAAATATAGATTATCTTTGCAACTTTAATGTTTGTGAATTTGAACCAGTCTATAATTTTGTCATCTCGAAACGGGTTTGAACACTAAATCTAAATTTGATGAGAGTTCCAAAATACTTATCATGAGCATATGATTCACTTTGTTCATAGAATTAACCCTTGTCATGCTGAACCCGGAATATTCTGGTTTTGGCAGGAGGTGTAGACTAAGATCAGACTGCACTTATGTGCAGGCTGATCTTAGTCTATACCTCCTGCTTGTACTTTTCCAGCAAGAGTTGTTTCTGAAGTTGATTTCTTAAAGAAGTATTGATTTTTGAACAACGAATTCTATCAGTGCTTTCAGCCCTTTGATTTGACAGCAATTCAATAAGGTAATTTGTACAGCATGACAAGGGTTAAGAACCCAATACCTGAGGATAAATATTGTACTGGTCCAAATTGAAACAAATTCAAGATGGGTTAACCCCATTCCCACACAATGAAAATTTAAACTGGTTCAAATTCAAAGAAATTGCAGATGACGATTTCAAATTGTTGAAATTTCTAAAATCTTTGTCTCTTTTGGTAGAAAACAATGAAATAGCTTACAATTTCTTCATATTCCACATTGTGTTCCAGAACTATTTTCTTGAGGGGCGTAAAAAGGAGGGATTGTGTGGGAATGGGTTAAATTGTGTAACAAGTGCCAAATTGAATAGAAACCATTGTGAGGAAAGTCATTATTGCTTATTACAAACTTATTCTCCTTTTCTGTTAATACTTCCCTATAGATGATGCTGTATTTCTCCAGTGTTTAAAACAGCAGGTTTGTGTGGTAATTGGTTTAATAAGATAAAGGGTTTAATTTTAATTGTTTGAAAAATTTGTGGGCAGTTAAGCTTAAAACAAAGGTTTCTTTAATGGTCGGCTGTCACTTTTCGTAGATGTTTACACCGCTTAAGTTAATCATTCGTACGATTATTTATTAAGCCGTGTCATCCATCAAAAGTTGCGTCATAAAAAAGGCAAAATTATGCGACTCTCTGTTTTTAATGATTCCAAAATAGGTTTGTTTGAAATAAAAGCAGTTTATTTTCTTATTTTACATGGTCGAATGATGACTAAAAATATGTAACGACAGTTTTATTTAAGCTGTAGTTACAACATTTTGGTTACACTTCAACAATATATAACTTCTTTTGTGTTAACCAATTTTCACATGATTTCACTTTTTTGCTCACTGTAATTGAAGAAAGAGGTAGTGGATAATATAGCAATCGTTTGATACAATAAATTTTTTCTTTATCCACATTTTTCCTACCCAAAGGACAAAGAGTTTTTAGCCCATTCCCACTCATTGTCGCTTTTAAAGGCCCTCTCAATATGAAAGCTTTCGAAAACATTGTGAAAATTGGAGCAATTTCTTCATTATCCACGATGTTTTCTACCCCAATTGACAAAGATTTTGAAGATATCATTAACTTTAAATTGTCGTCTGCAACTTCTTTGAATTAGCGTGTGGGAATGGGTTAACTTGTATTAGCTTGTAAAAGAGTTCATACTATGGCTGATCAAATTCATTCATTTGGTAACCTCTTCCCACACAATCCCATTCTATAAAACCCCTGAAGAAGATAGTTCTGGAAAAGATTTTTTACAATTATTCCAAAGCTTTTATTTCTTCTGGGCGTTTAAAAATGTCATTGTGAGGGATTGTGTTAAGGAGAGGGTTTTGAAACATGCATAGTGAAAAAAATGAAGAAATAATGCTTGATAATCAAACAATTTCTTCATTAGCCACAATGTTTTCTACCACAACAGACAAAGACTTTTAAACACCAATGGGTCTATAATCGTAGACCTATGTGGGATAGCAGCTGGAGGCTAGGAAAGGATGTGATGGCGGTACTGGTGTGAGAAATACCAGGAATCCATTGTTAGGTGCTCCAGCCGCTGCGATATAACTGAAAGATTGTTGAAAGCTGCTTAAAACCCCATTCAAACAAAAAAGCAAAAGACTTTTAAAATTTCCACTTAAAAAACTTATCGTCTGTAGTTTCTTTGATTTTGGACCAGTTTGAATTTTGTTGTCTGCTAAAATACGGTCAAATGTATAAACCATAATTATCTGCTAATAAATCAAGGTATTATTCATGCTTTTCCAAGAAGCATGCACAAGGATCAGCCTGCACAGATGTGCTGTTTCTCCACATCCTTTCCTTAGGCCTCCACCCATTGGTGAGAGACAAATGTCGCCAAGGATATGTGCCGTCTCCAGAGATCGAACCCATGACATCCCATAGTGAAGACATATGCCAAGTTTGAAGTAAATGTTTTCCATAGTGGCAAGAGTTATAGCCAAGGTTAACCCATTACCAAATGGCAAAATTTTAGACTAGTCCAAATTGAAAGGAGTTTCAGACAACAATTTAAAGTTTACAAATTTTTAGATTTTTTTCACTTTTTGTGTAGAAAGCATTGTGTAAAATTTTTACAATGTTTTCCCAATTGTATTTTTTGAGGGTCATTCAAAAGCTTCATGGTGTGTGAATGGGTTATTTAACCCTTGTTATGCTGAATAATATCATTGACTGAATTTCATAATAATCAAAGGGATGACAGTATTGGATGCAATTATTGCTGGTTTATAATTCTTTTGAAAATTTATCTTTTAAACAACTCTGGCTTCAAAAGGGGACAAGCAAGAGGTGTAGACTTAACTCAGACTGCACATAATTATGTGCAGTCTGATATTCGTATATATATCATGCTAAAACAGAAATATTTTATGTTCAGCATGACTGGTTAATACTCACAAGTAGTAAAGAGTTAGACGAAGAAGACAATGTATAAATAATGTACGGACAATCAATCCTGTCATCCATTTTCATAAATAACCTTCCGAAAACACTGGATTAATTGTAATCTACCGTTTTAATACACGACATTGTATTGTCATACTAAATATGTCAATTTCTTGTCTATTCGCTCGTTCAAAGTTGAGGCCAAACTAATTAGTGATGTTTGGTTAAATATATAATCTGACTTTCTCAGAACACGAATTTAGACTAAATCTAGCTTTAATGGATTGTTGATGCAATAGCAGAGAAGAATTTAGACTGGTCCCAATTGAAGGAAGTTTGCAGACAAGCATTCAAAGTTGGTTGAGATTTGTAGTTGTATTTTAGGGTGGAACAGATTGTTAGATGTTGTATACAAGATTGAAAGGTATTGTTAGACAAAGAAAAATTGCTTGAAAAGAGCAATTTGTTATTTCCTCACAGTATTTTGCACTGCCTTTTTTTAGCTCAAAGTGTTCATGGTGAGCTTTTGTTATTGTTGAATGTCTGTTGCCCATTGTGCAGCGTCAACAATTGAAGTGTTTAAAATCCAGAGGCCACAGTTTTGACCCAATCTTCATGATTCGTCAGAATAATTGTTAGGTCATAAAGATGAACCCTATTGATTAAGGGAGGGTTCTATTGGAATACACAGGAAAAGGGGCCTTAATGACAATGTCATTGTTTACACCCTAGAGGCCACAATTAAGGTTAAACCTTCATGAAACTTGGCCAGAATTAGTGTAAGGTCATAAAGATGAAGCCTATTGATTATGGGAGGGTTCTATTTGAAAACACAGAAAGAGGGACCTTAATGACAATTTCTTTGTTTGCACTCAAGAGGCCACGAATTTGGCTCAATCTTCATGAAACTTTGCAAGAATAATTATTAGGTCATAAAGATGAACCCTATTGATTATTGGAAGGATTGTTCCGAAAACACAGGAAAAAGGGCCTTATTTACAATTTCTTTGTTTACACTTTAGAGGTCACAATTTTGGCTTATTCTTCATGAAACTTGGTCAGAATAATTGTTTGGTCATGAGGATGAACCCTATAGATTATGGGTTGATTCTATTGGAAAACAGAGGAAAAGGGGCCTTAATGATAATTTCTTAGATTTTTAATTGTTTATACTCTAGAGGTCATGAAACTTGGTCAGGATAATTGTTAGGTCATAAAGATGAACCTTATATATTATGGGAAGGTACCATAGGAAAACACAGGAAAAGGGGCCATAATGACAATTTCTTGTTTACATTATAGAAGTCAGTTTTCGCTCAATCTTCATGAAAATGGTTATAGTTATTTGTCTCTAGTTGCATTTTTTTTAACAGCAGACAATTCAGGTGAGCGATCTAGGACCATCATGGTCCTCTTGTTTCTTCAACGCATCACTGTGCTGGATTGTGTGTTAATGGGTTAAGCTGCCCAATATAAAGAGAAATTTTAGGTATTTTAATGTTTTCTGCTGATACATAATTTCTTAGTGGAACATTGTTGGAAAGTTAGGGAAAAAATTGCTGATAACTGGAGCCAATTTGTAAAATGTAAAAAATTGGATACCATATAAAGTCTGCCACCATCATAGCACAGTTGGTAGCGCACCAGACTCCCAATCTTCTATTATGGGACATCATGGGCGGCGGCGCATATTCTTTTTAGACATTTGTCTCTCACCAATGGGTGGATAATCGTAGGCCTAAGTGGGATAGCAGCTGGAGGCTAGGAAAGCATGGAGTGGTACCTAGTACTGATGTGAGAAATACCAAAAGTTCATTGTCAGGTGCTCCAGTTGCCTCAATATGACTGAATATGCAATATGACTGAAATACTGTTAAAAGTGGCATTAAACCCCATTCAATCAATCAATTAATTGTCCTCTTTCAGCCAGACATGTTAAATAACCAAATTTTGACCCTTATTAACCCTTGTCATGATGAACCTGGAATACTCCGGTTTTGGCAGGAGGTGTAGACTAAGATCAGACTGCACTTATGTGCAGGCTGATCTTAGTCTACACCCCCTGCTTGTACTTTTCCTGTCAGAGTTGTTTATGAAATTGATTTCCAAAAAAAATATTGAATTTTTAACAAGTTCTATCTGTGCTTTCAGCCCTTTGATTTTACAGCAATTCAGTAAGCTAATTTATACAGCATGACAAGGGTTAAATAACCAAATTTTGACCCATATTAAGACCTTCCAGTATTTCCAGTCTTTTGATTTTAAAGCAATTGTGTATAGGAATTTAATTCAGCATGACAAGGGTTAATCAAACTCCATTAATATCTGCTCAGTTTTGTGATGATTCCTATATATCAGAAAGACCCTGTTTATAACAATTTTTCCACATCTATAATGTTAGCCCTGCCATGATAGGCTTGTGCCAGCCAAGTGCCATATGGAAGACTGTTAATTATTGTACAATGGTGTGTCCACTTGTTATTGATCTTCTATTGGACCTCAATATGGATGGGTGTGATGGAGGTGTGAAAAATAGGTCATCAATGGTGGGAACATCTTTTTTTTTTAATCCTATGCATTATTTTTTATGGGGATGAGGATTATTTCCATTCCTTAACCCATTCCCACTCAGTCCCTCCTCTTTACACCCCTAAAGAAAAAATCTATGGAAAACATTTTGGAAAATGTAGAAATTGCTTGTATCAAGCAATTTCTTCATTACCCACAATGTTTTCTGTAAAAAAAATCCCAAAAAATCAAAATTCCATCAACTTGAAATTGTTGTATGCAGCTTCTTTCAATTCCGACCAGTCAAAAAATTTGCTGTGTTGGAATGGGTTAAACCTGATGCATTATCTTTTTGGGGGAAGAGGAATAATTTCATTCCTTAACCCTTTACCACACTATGACGCTGTTTGTCGCCCCTCAAGACAAACAACCTGCAAAATATCGTGGAAAATGATGAAATTTCTCGTGACAAACAATTTCTTTATTTTCCACAATATTTTCCACCCAATAAGTTGAAAAATACAAAATTTTATGAACTTTATATTTTCATCTGCAACTTCTTTCAATTTGGACCAGTCTGAAATTTTTTCTGTTTGGTAATGGGTTAAAACCATAAATTTCTTCATCCCTCAATAATGCATATAAAATGTTGGACAAGTAGGGAAGGGAATACAAAATTATTTGAACTTTATATTTTCATCTGCAAGTTCTTTTAATTTGGACCAGTCTGAATTTTTTCTGTTTGGTAATGGGGTAAAACCATTAATTTCTTTGTCCCTCAATCATGCATATAAAATGTTGGACAAGTAGGGAAGGGAAATGACACCCTTAAGTTATATTGTTTCAGTTAATAATCAAACTGCAAATTTTACAAAATGTATCCCAAATAAGCAAGCATAATTTGTGCAACAAAAGGACCTTAGTTAATGACGGCGCAGTAACGAAACAATGAAAGTTGTGTGGCCGTTCGTCATTAAGAAGACGATCACCTGACACTACAAAGGTATGTTAATATGTGCTTGCTTAATGGAGAAATAGGATTTTGGTAAATACGTATGAAAGCTGATTGGTGTTCGCAAATGATGTATGGTAATACAAATTAGGCCCGAGGCTGTTGTACATTGAGCTAGCTTTACTAGTAGTTCTTTCATTTATTTTTGGCCATTTTTGTCCTTTTTATGATTTGATTTATGTCAAAATTGAAGGAGAAATATTTTTTAAAGCTAAAATAGTAGTTACGGTCAAAAATGAAATATCTTGTATTGAAAAGTGTGTTAACTGGTTTATATAAGAGTGAATTGTTTAACCCATTCCCACTCAGTGACGCTTTAAACACCCCCGAGGAAATAAGCTTTGGAAAACATAGTGGAAAATGAAGAAATTGCTTGTTACAAGCAATTTCTTCATTTTCAACAATGTTTTCTACCCCAAAAGACAAAAAAAAAAATTAAAATTCCATCAGCTTGAAATTATCGTCTGCAGTTTCTTTGAATTTGGGCCAGTCTAAAATTTTGTTGTGTGGGAATGGGTTAACCCATTTACTAGACAACAATTTAGACTGGTTCAAGTTCAAACGAATTGCAGACCACAAGTTTTAGTTAATAAAACTTCAAACATCTTTTTTCTTTCGAGGTTGAAACCTTTGTGGAAAATGAAGAAATTGCTTATCATAAGCAATTTCTTCATTTTCCACAAAGCTTTCTAATACTGTTTTCTGGAATGGCATCTAAAAGCAGGATCATGTGGGAATGGGTTAAGCTATGAATAATAGAATCTTAGTGAAAAGTCTTGGGATGCCAAATGGATTCACTTAAAAGGAAATATGTAAAAAAGATTAAGCTCCCAAAAATTATAAAATGAGAGAAATTAAAAAAGTAGAAATTAAATAGAATAATGTAAGGTGCTCATTGTTGTAAATTCTTTATTATATAAAAAAAGAAAATGTTTTAGAAAATCTTAAAAAATGTTTGTTATATTGCTCTTTAAAAAAAGACTAACTATGTTTTATGAATGAGCATAAAAAGATAAGATATAATTCAAATGATTTTCTTCTTTTTTTAAAAAAAATATGAAGAAATAAATACTTAAAACCTATTTGGTAGCAACCAATAATAAAATGACAGGTGATGATGACAGCTGTGGGGGGAACCAGACCTTTAAATTAGATTATGTACCTGTATAGTTAATCTGTGACAGCCTTTAGTGACATCACAGCCAGGATCCAGTCAAGCTGGTTGGTTGGACAATAGGCAGTAATTATCAGTTACACTAAGTCAGGGGAAAAGTTGATCGCATTTTTCCCTTTGGTGAAATTTGGTCTAACTTGGACCAGAATCTGATTGCTCTGGGTATTTTGGACATATGGTGTTTATGTAATGGTGTTAAGGGTAGAGTAAGATTGTACCAAGAAAAATATCAAGTTAATTCTTGGAAAAAAATATGACTTAAATTGTGCCAAAATGTAAAACATATTTGGAAAAAATATATTAAATGGGAGGAAGACTTCATTATATACATGAAATATAGTTTGTTGTTTCCTTATATTTAAGAAATAGATAACAGCTAAAAAATGGTAGAAAGTGTGTGAGATGTTGTTGACTTGTTGATTCGAAGAAATGTCATTTGTTATTGTGACTTCAATATTAGTAAAATTAGCACCTGGAGATAGTGTTTAAAACGTGTGCTTAAAATAGGTTGTTATTGTTTTTTAAAGGTGTTAATCTTTCCTTAAATAGTTTTGACCAACTGAATGGATGTTGTGATATTTTTGGAAAGCTTTTGTTGTTGTTGTTTTCGAAGAAAGAACTGTCTGTGACTTTGACCAACTGAATGGTTTTACGACAGTGCTTGCGTCTTTTCAATTAACATCGAGGAAGAATTGGATATATATTAATGGAATTGGACTGTATTTTTTAGTTACTCAGTAATTTTTTTTTGAAAGAATAAATCATTTTGTCTTAAAGTGAATATAAATTAAAAACTTTATAATAAAATAGTTTTATTTTATGAAAACTTTTCAGTTTTCTACTTAAGCTGGTGTATTTGGTTTTTGATTAATGATTATCAAGTTATTTAAAACATTAATTGCAATTTATTTTGGTGCTTCCAAAATAGGACTTCCTTTTTATGATTGATGAATTGGTCTTAATTGATTCAAATTTCATTGAATTCTGTATAATCTTTGATTTTTTAAAAGATTTTAAGTGTTATGTTCAAAAGTCGAGAAGAATGATGGATATGGCAACATAAAAAAAAGAGTTCCATGCAACAAAGGCAATTCCTTTAATATGGTACGGAGCAAAACTTTCCGAGACTTTGAGCTTATGAAGATGTATTATGGTGATGACGAAAATGGTGAATATATTTATTTCTTTTTATGCTCTCTTGGTGACAATTAAAATAATGTTACAGGCAATTCTCTTTTTCCTACAAATTTTGTATGATTACTGTGGTAGAGGGCGTGGAAAAGCGTCACTGTGTGGTAATGGGTTATCACAAGCCATGATTCTGTTCTTCATAAGATTCAAAATTAGTGATTTTATGCTAATGGGTAAAAAAGTAACAAGAGTTACAAGAAATTTAGACTTAACCCAATACAAGGTAATCCCACATTTTTATGCATTTTAGAAATAAAGATTTGGAAAACATTGTGAGAATGTACGAACTTGCTTGTAAGATGCACTACCATTTTCTCACAATGTTTTCTATTCTAATATGACGGTCATTTTTCAATTTAACATCAATTAAATTGAAACTAGAACTTTGTTCTATATTAACCCTTGTCATGCTGTATAAATTACCTAACCAAATTGCTGTAAAATCAAGGGGCTGAAAGCACTGATAGAACTTGTTGTTCAAAAATCAATATTTCCTTTAGAAATCAATTTCATAAACGATTCTGGCAGGAAATATACAAGCAGCAGGTGTAGACTAAGATCAGACTGCACTTATGTGCATGCTGATCTTGGTCTATAGCTCCTGCCAAAACTTGATTAATTCTGGTTCAGCATGAAGGGTTAAAGGATTGTTCTTTGAAATGTCTTTAAGTGAGAGAGGTCCATTTTGGTTTCTTAGACAGTTTGTTAGGAGTGTATATTTATATATATATATATGTATATATATTGTGAAATCCAGAAATAGTAAAATCTACAAAGGCTTATCAATCATTTTAAGTATAAGAGGCGATATTAATTCACTAAGAACTGCTAAATATGCTTGTATTAATCACCTTAATTATATCTTTGTTGTATAAGTGATCTACTTTTATTTTAGATGAAGTAAATTCGAGGAAATTTTCAAATTTAACTCTTGTTTGATTATGTTAAAATCTAAATCTAGAGCATGCATTAGGAACCCTTTCACGTTCAATCCCAGGTTTACATCTTAAGACAGACGTCCCATCTGCAGTAAAATGATCAAAAAGCCCATTACTAGATGGCACTGTAACACTTTAGACTGGTCTAAATTGAAAGGAGTTGCAGATGACAATTCAAATTTAATGAAACTTTGGATTTTTTCAACTTTCTATGTTGAAAACATTGTGGAAAATGAAGAAATTGCATGGTTCAAGCAATTTCTTCATTTTTCATAATTTTTTCCTAATTCTTTTTCTTGAGAGGTATCTTAAAGTGTCTCTGTGTGGCGATGGGTTAATAACCATACACTATAAATTTAGACTGCTCCAAATCTAAAGGAGTGGCAGTCTGGTTGAAATGTTCCAGTGTCAGGGGTCCCTGGTTTGATCCTGTTTCTACAGGCATTCAGATGAGACTTTAAGATGAGGTCCTGTCTCTTTATGTTAAAATTTTAGACTGGTCCAAATTGAAAGGAGTTGTAGACATGTTAAAGTTTATGAATTTTTAGAATTTTTGCAACTTTCTGTGTAAAGTACAATATTAGATATGAAGAAATTGCTTGTTACAAGCATTTTCTTCATTTTACACAATGTTTTCCCAATTGTTTTTCCTGATGGGGCGTCCAAATAGTGTCATTAAGTGGGAACGGGTTAATGGGACATACAACTCCATACAAATAATTTATTGATTGCATGGGTTTAACGCCACTTTTAACGTTATTTCAGTCATATCACGCGGGTGGTACATCTAACCATGGATTGCTGGTATTTCTCACACCAGTACTACCACTGTATCCTTTTTGAGCCTCAAGGATCTATCCCACTTAGGTTTACGGGTATCCACCCATTAGTTTGAGACAAATGTCTGAGAGGATTTAGGCAGTGGCAGGATCAAATCCAGGACCCAGCACCACATGACCTCATACAAAAAAAAAAAAAAAAAAACACTTTCTTTTGACCCTGAATAAAAAAGCATAGGAAAACATTGTGGAATGAAGAAGTTACTTGTAACGAGCAATTTCTTCATTTGCAACAATGTTTTCTCCATGAAATAAAAAAATATGAAAATTTGATCACTATACATTGACCTGCAATTTCTTTTGGTTTGGACCAGTCTAAAATTAAGTTATTTTTAATGAGTTGAATGACAATGATACTGAGTTAAATAAAAACAAAGGGTTACAATGCTTTTGCGTGTTGAATTGCTACAAATGATCATATCGAAGGTTAAGCGCAAAACAGTTGTAACTGCCTATAAACATATAGGCAGTTACAAGTGTTTCCGCTAAACCATTGAAATGTTCATCTGCAAATCACAGGATAAATACCAAAGGATGATCATGACCTGCAAAAGATAAAGATCAGACTGCACATAAGTGCAGTCTGATTTTAGTCATTACCCCCTGTTTGTCTCCTTTGACCAAAAAGTAATGTTTGCAAAAATGAATTTTTACCCTTAACTAGTGCTTCCATTGCTTTCAGGCCTTTGATTTTAAATGCGAATTCAGGTAAAGATTTTATCCGGCATGGCAAGGGTTAAGATTAAATGATGCTTAAAAATGCTCTGATACCTTTAATGTCCATTTTCATACTTTGGTCAGATGATCTGCATAGATTAGGGTCCGATTAGCGAAACAAGCCCCAAGGGCTACCTTGACATTGATGCATGACCCCATTGACCTTTCAAAAAAACAGATAAAGGCCATATTTGGCTGTCATAAGGCGATCCTCTGATATCAAAGTGGTATTGTTTATTATAATCATTATAATGATCTTAAACCATTCCCACACGACAGAATTTTAGACTGGTCCAAATTCAAAGAAGTTTGCAGATAATTATTCTTTCATATTTCAGGGTAGAAAACAATGTGGAAAATAAAGAAATTGCTTTTAACGAGAGAGTTCTTCATTTTCGACAATCTTTTCCACAGCTTTTTTTCTTAGGGGTGTCTTAAAGTGTCACTGAGTGGGAATGGGTTAACCCATTACCTGATGGCAGTTCAATCAACTTACAATTGGTGAAAAATCAAAAGAAATTGCAAGTAATAATCTTTTGATTAAAATGATTATTAAATACACATAGGAAAATATTATGATTGCTCCCTACATAACCCTTGTCATGCTGATCCCAGAATATTCCCATTTAGCAGGTGGTATAGACAAAGATACAAGCAATTTCTTCATTTCCCACAATGTTTTCCAAAGGTTTTTTCTTTAAAAGTGTGAAAAGGAGGGATTGTGTGCGTATGAGTTAATTGTTTTACAGATTCAGAGATATATAGATCCTTTTCGCTCGATAGATCTGCCATGTTTGTGATCAGATAATCTGTTTGCATCTCCCACATGTCGTATTATAAATCCTAAAAGTTGCCCAAGGCTTTAAACTTAGTCATCTTTCAAAATCAAACCCTTGTTTTTGAAATTTTTATTTTGACACATTACCACACAAAGAAAATTTTAGATGTGTCCAAATTATAAGATTTAAATTTCAGGTTGATTAACCCTTTCCTGTTTTTTTGAATTTTAGACTGGTCCAAAGTCAAAAGATTTGGCAGACAACAATTTTAATTTGAACTTATTTGAAAAAAAAGAGTTCAAAAGGGTAGAAAATATTTTAGATAACGGAGAAATGGCTTGTTACAAGAAATTTCTTCCTTTTCCACAATGTTTTCTCAAGTATAAAAACAGAGAGGTAAAAACCAGGTATTTAAAACAGGAAAGGGATTGATTAAAGAAATATTTAGACTGTGGTATAGAAGACATAGAAGCTTGTTACACACAATATCTTTATTATCCACAATGTTTTCAAAGGTGTTGTCATGTGAGGAGTAAAAAAGGAGAACCGTGTTATCAAGGCAACATACTCGACCCTTCAGGCAAAATGGGGCCTCCTGGGTGATTTTTAAAATAGAATGTGAAAATGAGAATGGATAAAGCAGGGTGCTCAATTGGAAAATATTTTGAAAGATGAATCTAGACCATTCTAGTAGCAGAAATTCTCACAAGAGCGCAATGGCTCAAAATCTGATCAGCTTGTCCAGTTTGTGCAGTATGACCAGGGTTGTTACTTTTTGGCTCTTCCGGGTCATGTTTATGTACAATCAACACTTTTTGCCGTTATATATCAAATTGTCACCTTAGAGAAGTATTAACCCATTTCCAGATGACAATATTTGGGAATGATCAAATTTGGATGGAGTTGCAGAAGATAATTTAAAGTTTGTGAGATTTGAGATTTATATAACTTTTTTGCTAGAAAACACTATGTAAAACAAAATAATTGCATGTTGCATTAGCAACTTCTTCATTTCCTTAGATTTTTTTTTCTTGAGGGGTAAAGCACCATTGTATGGGAACAGGTTATCAGGTCAAAGTTTTAAGTTGATGATTAGGATTTTACAAAAGTTCTTCATCAATTACCGAACAACAAAACTTTAGAATTGTACAAATTTATAAAGTTGCAGTTGACATTTTAAAGCTGATTAAGAAAAATAAACAAAAAGTCTTTGTTAGGGAAGAAAACATAGTGGGAAATTGAGAAATTGCTTGTATGAATACCAAAATTTTTGTGGTGTGTGTGTACCAGTTATACAAATTTTGCTGTAATATATTTATATATTCTTTTATTCCCCCACATATGAAGAGGAATATTATTCAGAACAGGTAATTACAAACAAAGTACAAAAGAACCGGAAATAAATTATGAAAAATAATAGAGGAAAGAAAGAAAAATGCCAGGGAAGAAAAAAGACCTTCTATGGTACTAAGATTAGAAGGAGAAATAAGCAGGAAATAAACTTGATAGGGATATATATAAAGGATAAAGAGAGATAGACAGACAGACAGTGAGAGAGGGATCTGAGAGACAGAGAGAGAAAAAAAAAGAAATATATATAGGGCTTCGTTATACTACAAAGATTAGAAGGAGAAATTATGAAATAGGCAGGAAAATAAATTTGATAGGAATATGTATGAAGGATAAAGAGAGATAGACAGAAAGACAGATAGAGAGAGGGGGGGGGGACCCTGAGAGACAGAGAGAGACAAAAAGACACATATATACATGGCTAAGGCCATTTCCATACAATGACACTTTTGAACACCCCTCAAGGAAAACAATTGGGAAAACATCGTGTAAAATGAAGAAATTGCTTGTAACAAGCAATTTCTTCATTTTACACAATGCTTTCTACCCACCCAATTATCGTCTGCAACTTCTTCCAATTTGGACCAGTCTAAAACTTTATTATATGGGAATGGGTTGATCTATTATTGACTAGTAAATCAAGGTTTTGAACTCTTAGAAATCTAAAAATACCCTGTTTTGACCCTCAGAAATTTCTCTCAGAGGGTCAAATTGACCCCCTGAGAGAAATTGCTAAGGGTAAAAAAGCATGTTGAATACCCAAATTTTCAGAGATGCATTTTAGTACATATGAAAACTATATGTAGGTAATTTTATCCGAGGTTTATATGATTTGAACTCAATTTTAAACTCATTAGTTCCCTTTGTATAATTTCAACCCCTTAAAAAACAGTTTTGACCCCTCTGAATTATGTTGTTAAGGGGTCATATGACCCTTGCATTTCTAAGGCTAGCTCAAGCCCTGTATATTATATGCAAAAAAATTTTAAACCCCAAAATTAAAAGTACCACTAAGGGTCATAAACTAGTATTCGTCTATGGGTTTCCAAAACACCGTCAAGTATAGCTCATCAATTTGGCAAATCTCTGAATGTGCATTTTTACACAGGATGGACTAAATGAAATGCATTTGACTTTTCAGCGTTATTTTCAACTTTACAAATGATTATCATAATGTTATCAGAACGAGGCATCCATTTTTTCCTGTATTCTATCCAACTTACGATAATCTCCTGGCTGCATCAAATAATTTCGAAAAACAGATACCTGACTTTTTATGCATGTTTCGCAGACATGCGTAGTGTATTACATTTCGGAAATATTTCAGGGTTTGTGTTTGACTTGTAAAGTAGGATTTTGGCTCTCAAAAATATAAAAAAAAATGTCCTATTTTGAGCCTGAGGGAATTTCTCACAAGATAGTCATATTATTTCTGTAATATTACTATCTTGTGAGGAATTCCTAAGGCTCAAAATAGGACATTCAAAATCAGTTTTTACCTCTTCAAAATCAGTTTTGACCTCTTCTAAATCAGTTTTAACCTCTTCAAACAGTTTCATGGTCAATGACATCTCAATTTCAAATGCAAGTCTTAATGTAATTCTGCAAAATAAATGCTACCTGCAAAATAAATGCTAGAAAGATGTATCCCATTTTAAACATTTTTTTTTTTTCTTTTTCTTTATTTTTTTAGGGGAGTGTGTGTCTCTACAATCCTCTAAAATTTTGTTGTATAATACTAACACAGTTATGGAAAGTAATGTGAGAAAATGAAAAATTTCACTATTTGGCATTTATCTTGCAATTTTAGTATACTTAACATAGCTTAATGTCCTTGAGCATTTGACATTTCAGAGCCCCAGCTGGTGATATCAAGAAAGCACAAGAATAAGGGAACTTTGCCTTGATATAAAACTTTCAACTATTTCCATGCAAGAAAATTTTAGACTTGTCTTAATTGAAAGAAGTTGCAGACGATAATTTAAAGTTTATGTAATTTAAGATTTTTCAACGTTTTGCCTGGAAAGCATTGTAGAAAATGAAGAACTTGCTTGTAACAAGCAATTTCTTCATTTTGCACAATGTTTTCCCAATTGTTTTCCTTTTGGAGCATAAAAAGCATCATTGTGTAGGAACAACACTCTAGAAAAACAATTTGGAAAACATTTTGGTAAATGAAGAAATTGCTCGCAACCATCAATTTCTTCATTTTCCGCAATGTTTTCTACCCAGAAAGTTTAGAAAATCTAGAATTTCTTTCAATTCTAATTGTTGTCTGCATCTTCTATCGATTTGGTCCAGCAGACAATTTTGACGTCTGGTAAAGGGTTAACATTGCTCAAGGCAGTTTGAGTTATAACTTGTTCCCATACAATCCTACTTTATTACAGCCGGGCCGCCGTCATAGCGCAGTCAGTAGCACGCCACACTCCTAATCTTCAATAATGGAATGTCATGGATTTGATCCCCGGCGGCAGCACATATTCTTTCCGACATTAATGTCTCTCACCAATTGATGGATAATTGTAAACCTAAGTGGGATAGCAGCTGGAGGCTAGGAAAGGATGTAGTGGTAGTACTGGTGTGAGAAATACCAGGAATCCATTGTTAGGTGCTCCAGCCACCACGATATGACTGAAATACTGTTAAAAGCGGCGTTAAACCCCATTCAATCAATCAATTATTACACCTGGTCTCAAAAAATACTTTAGAAAACATTGTGAAAAATGAAGAAATTATTATCCTCAATGTCTTTTACCCTGAAAAGCAAAGATTTGTTAAATACCATAAGATATGAAATGTCATCTGCAATACCGTTGCATTTGGACCAACCTAAAATTGTCATGTAGTAGTATGGTAACCTAATACAAACAAATTGTTCCAATTTTGATCAGTCTATAATTTTGTCAATGGATAATGCATTGAAATTTTCAAGGATAGCCCTATACTCCTTAGCTAATGGCTCGACTCAAATAATCTGTTTGAAATCCAAGAAATATTTCAACATCTGCTGAAAAATAGAATGCAGTCAGAGGTTATATGTGTTAAAATTCTTGCATGATAAGATTTACAACAGGTTTTGTTCTAATTGCATTTTGCCATTGTATTCTGTGTTGCATCACATGAATAGGATCCATCTGGAATTTTCGTAAAACATTCATAATTTTTTGGCGACCATTGGAAAGTAAGCCCTTTAACCCATTCCCACACAAGCCCTCCTTCTTACACCCCTCACGAAAAAAGCTTTGGAAAACATTGTGGACCCAGAAGAAATTACTTGTTTCAAGCAATTTCTTCAATGTCCACAATGTTTTCTACCCCAAAAGATAAAGAGTTTTAGAATTTCATGAACATAAAATTGACGTCTGCATCTTCTTTGAATTTGGACCAGTCTAAAATTTTTTGTGTTGGAACGGGTTAATATGCTACAAAATTTTAGGCTGGTCCAAATTCAAAAAATTGCAGACAGGTTTAGTGGATGAATTTTAAAAAATTATGTCTCTTTCAAGATAGAAAGCAGTGTGTGATGTGAAGAAATAGCCTGTTGCAAGCAATATCTTTATTTTCCACAATTTTACCCAAAGCTTTTTTCTTTGGCATTCTTGATTTTCATGAAACTAGCTTGCGCAATCTTGTCGCAAGCAGGCTCTGAAAGCTTGCAGCAAGCTTGCATTTTGGTTTGGGAATGACCAATTCACATACAGAAAATAAAGGTACTATTTGCCCCTGATAAGCTTGCTCAGATTGCCTGGTTAACCCTTTCCCGTTCAAATACGGGATTTTACGTTCCTGTGATTTTATACTTGAGAAAACATTGTGAAAAAAGAAGAAATTGCTTGTAACAAGCAATTTCTCCTTTTTCCACAATATTTTCTACCACATAGGATGGGTTCATTTCAAATAACATCCAGTTGTCATTGTCGTCTGCAACCTCTTTCAATTCGGACTAGTCGAAAATTTCCAAAAACAGGAAAGGGTAATTAATCACGTAGCTCTTTTAGCCCAATATCACACAATCACACTTTTTCATGCCCGAATGAAAATAGTGATGGAAAACATAGGGAGAAAACAAGGAATCGCTTCTAACAAGCAACTTCTTCTCTCGCTTTGTTTTCGACCTTATTTGGCAATTATTTTCCAATTTCAGGCACTTTGGAATTAGTCTGCAACTTCTTTCAACTTTAACCAGTCTAAAATTGTGTCATCTTGTAAAGAGCTTAACACTGAAAGATGCAATTAACTGTAGGTTAGCAACCAAAATATTGTAAATACAGATTATCCAAGCTGTAGTTCTGATAATTTGTTTGTGTACGGACATTTAATGTCCAGCAAAGAAGTTTGACCATGTACATGTACTTTTATGCTATATTCAGAATTAATTGACAATAGATACTGTATTGATGAAGTTGACTTCTGTGGATTGTTGAAGATCGCACCAAAATATCTTAACTCCTTCATCAGAGTTTTCAAGATACAATAGTCTATCTTAGCCAACAGTTTTGCTAGATTAATATACAGGTAATTACGGGGCTTAGTTAATTAGATTTGGACACCCTCGGTCAATTCTATCTGATTTCCCTCATGAAGACATTGTTGTGTGTATTTTATTTGATTAGTTGGTTACCAGATTCAAAATTTAAGAATGGTCAAAATTGAAATATTAGCTGCTGACATGGCTTTTCAAATTGCATTTGAATTTGAAATTAATTGGGGGATAGGGTTAAAACCATTGTGACAAAAGATGTTTTCATTAACATAATTTCTTCAGTGCTGCAAGTGCAATGGGTTAACCTTTAACTGGTTTGGGTCTGTTGTCTACATTTATTTTTCCAATTTGGACTAGTCTAACATTTTGATTCTGGTAATTCAGGGTCACAACAAAATTTCTAGAATCAGGGTTGGGAATTGAAAATTTAGTGTAATCCATGTGAACACATCACAAAAAAATCTCAAATTCAAATGTCAAATTATAGCCCTGATGCTATTTTGCTAAATCTGTATTAAGCGCTCGCACATTTCTCTGTAAGATTAGGATTAAATCAGCGTCCGTGACACCTGCGTTATTCGAGAGAAAATCACTTCACGCTGGGGTAATTCGACAAATGACAATAGATGGATTATCAATATGGCCAGGGGGCTGAATTACCGGTTACCATGACAGATAAACCAGATTGATCCATTTTCTTCATCTTGACGATGATTTGACTCCATTTGGGCAGATGGCAGCAACGTTCTAAAACTGTATTAGCTCTTTCCTGTTTCGGAAAGTTTTAGACTTGTCAAATTTAAAGGATTTGCAGGCAAAATTTAAAGTGGACTTATTTGAACAATAACCACTCAGTAAGGTAGAAAATATTGTGGAAAAAGAAGAAATTGCTTTTCACAAGCAATTTCTTCTATTTCTACATTGTTTCTCAATTATTATAAAATCACAGGGGGCGTAAAAAAACAGGGATTAAACAGGAAAATATAAAAAGACAAAACCTGGAAGAAACATTTGGAGTATGTTTTTATTGAAAAAATAAGTGCAATCATGTGTTGGTTATAAACATAATGGGAAAATTAGAAATTTCTTCTTGAAAGCAATTACTCCTTTTCCCACTTCATAGCGCAGTTGGTAGCACGTCAGACTGTCAATCTAGAGGTCCAAGATTCAATCTCCAACGGCGGAACTCATCCTTTCTGACTATTTGTCTCTCACCAATGGGTTGATAAACGTAGAACTATGTGGGATAGCAGCTAGAGGCTAGGAAGGGATTTAATGGTAGTACTGGTGTGAGAAATACCAGGATTCCATTGTTAGGTGCTACAGCTGTCACGTTATAACTGAAAGATTGTTGAAAGCGGCGTAAAACTCCATTCAATCAATCCTTTTCCCCACTGTTCATACACAATTGGTAAAAATCATTGTAAGCAAAGGAGCAAATGCTTGTAAAAATTAATTTATCTTTTGTCAATAATGCTTTCCTTCGTGTAACTTATCAGAAGGATAAAGATGTGGGATTGTATGGTATTTCGTCGACGTATTTCTAAAACCTTGCAACTGCAGCTTTATTAGAGCTGTAGTTATGAAGTTTTAGAATTAGACCAAAAGTTTTCTTTAGAAGTAACCAAACCCTTTTGCCCGTTTCAAAAAGTGTTTAACTCATTCCCACACAATCCCTCAAGAAAAAGGCTTTGGAAAACATTGTGGAAAATGAAGAAATTGCTTCTGTCTAGGAATTTCTTAATTATTCACAATGGTTCCTATCCAAAGAGACTAAATAATTGAAACTTCATCAACTTTAAATTGTTGTCTGCAGCTTCTTTCAATTTGGACCAGTGTTGGAATGGGTTAATCCTGTGTGAAGTGTCTTTGTCACAACAACAATTAGGCCATTAGTTAATTAATCCACTTTCTTTTTCATTAATCCAATCAGATCTTTCTCTTCTTGATTGATTTTATCTAACACTGCTTTTCTTAATCCATAACCACACTATCCTGATTTTTGGACGCCCTGAGTAATATATGTAAAGCTTTGTGGACAAAAAAGAAATTCTTTTTAACCCTTTCCCTTGAAGTGACACTTTTTGATGCCCCTAAATAAAAGCAATCAGAAAACAGTGCGTAAAATGCAGAAATTGCCTGTAACAAATTTTCCACTATGTTTTCTACCCACAAAATCGAAAAAGCTAAAAATTCAATCACTTTTGTATTGTTTTTTGCAACTCCTTTCAATTTGGACCAGTGTAAAATTTGCCATCTGGTAATGAGTTAACAAGCTGTTTTTCCTTTTTTCACAACTTTTTCTGCCTTATAAATCTCTTTTTCCCAATTTCAGTGCATTTTCAAATGCCATTTGTAACTTCTTTGCATTTAGACTAGTCTAAAAAAATTTAAGCATTTTCATAATAGGTTATGTTCAGCTCTGAAGACCAACGTCTTTGAAATACAGATTTTTGAAGCTCAGCTGTTTTGAAATAAAAAGTCAAGCTTAACCCATTCCAACTCAAGCCCTCCTAAAAAGCTGTGGAAAACATTGTGGAAAAATGAAGAAATTGCTTGTATCAAGCAATTTCTTCATAATCCACAATGTTTTCTACCCCAAAATACTGTCAAATTTAAAATTCCATCAAATTTAAATTGTCGTCTGCAGCTTCTTTCAATTTGGACCAGTCTAAAGTTTTCTTGTGTTGGAATGGCTTAATTTTTTATCATGATCTTCAGTTTTCCTGTATACAGCGTTGACATTTGCTTGACAAAGATTTAACCCTTTCCCGTTTTTTGGAATTTTAGACTGGTCTAAATTGAAAGAGGATGCAGACAACAATGAAAATTGGATGCAATTCCAAACAAAACCATCCTATGTGGTAGAAAACACTGTGGAAAAAGGAGAAATTGCTTATTATAAGCAATTTCTCCTTTTTCCACAATGTTTTCTCAAGTATAAAATCACAGTGACGTAAAAACCCGGGTTTATCCAGGAAAGGGTTAACCTAGCCTGGTCATAACTCTGTTATTATTGAAGACTTCACTGTCATAAGACAAAGCCCTAACTTCAAGAAATTGTCTTTGGAAAAATTAGTGTATTTTATAATAAATTAATTTTTAGCTTCGTCTATCAAAAACAAGCGTTCTGATTGGTAAAAAAAAAATTATTCATAACTCCAAGAACAAAATTTTAAGCATGCAGTGATTTTGTATGCTTCCACACAAAATAGTCCCATACAAAAAGGTATCAAAATATGTAAAGCTTTTGGGTTTTTTGCTCAATGCTATTAAATTACAGGAAATGAAGAGAATATTTTTTGTTTTCATGGAGCTATACGAACTAAAAAACCTAATCACACAATGTATGAATCCGCTATGGTATTCATACAGTGAGATTAGGTTTTTTCAGTTCATACCTGTATAAAAATATAAAATATTCACTTCATCTCTTAATAATATGTATGATCGGTAGCATATTTTGAAAAATAAAACGTGTTTGTTTGCACCCTAAATGTCGTGAATACAGCTTATTCAGCATGTGGTTATGACATTTTAGTTGCTTTAAACCAACAGAAAGAAAAGCTATAAAGCTTTTATGTATGGGAACGGGACATTCTGTTAGGCATAAAACCAAGGGACTATGGGTTGATCAGTAAATGCTACTCCCATGTGAGCTGACAGTGGCCATCAGACTACTCTTGTCTATTGTTTCTACACTGTGAAAGAGTAGAATTAGAATTAAACCAATAACTCCTAATCTGTTCCCTTAATTGGTTTAATAGACTTAGTTAATAGGTTAAATCGGAATCAAAATGATCGTTAACGAGAAATCTAATTGCTCCAAAAATTAACCGTAATTATGATTGTGTCGACTTAGAATTTATTTTGAATCGAAGATTATTTTTGTTTACGACAATTACATGATTGTAATTATTAGTGTTACTGTGAATACAGTTTTTAAAGAGTATTTTGCGTAAAATATAATTTTTTTTATTTGGAAAATATCCTGAATTAATACAATCACTCATATAATACAATATTCATTCCAGTTTTCTAAATTGAAGAACCAGAAATATATTCTTTTTATTATTATACAAAGATATTTAAGAGATGAAGATAATATTTTTTGTTTTCATGGAGGTATGAACCGAAAAACCTAATCACACTGTATGAATACGCGAAGCGGATTCATACATGGTGTGATTAGGTTTTTCGGTTCATACCTCCATGAAAACAAAAAATATTCTCTTCATTTTTTATAATTTAATAGCATTGAGCGAAAAATGCAACAACTTAACAAATTTTGATACCTTTTTGTAGTGAACTATTTTTTGCAGAAGCATTCAAAATGGCTGCATACTCAAACTTTTGTTAATGGAGGTATGAATTAAATTTTTCGACCAATCAGATCGCTCGTTTTTGATAGACGAAACTAACAATAAAATTATTTTTATATGAATATTGATGTAAAAATAGACTATTATTATCATTATTATTATCATCAATAAGTGAATATAACTATCATTTATTTATGTCATGAAATGACTGCCAGATATTGCTATCATTTAACCAAAGTGTTTCAATGGGGGGAAAAAAGTCAATGGTTGACAAAGGCACTTAACCCTTGTCATGTTGAACCTGGAATATTCATGTTTTGGCAGGAGGTCTGGACAAAGATCAGACTGCACATATGTGCAAATCTGATTTGAAAGGGATAAAGACTAAGAACAGGCATCACTTTGATGGGTCAGCACGAAACAATTGTGACTGCCTAAATATTTATAGGCAGTTACAACTGTTTCACACTTATCTGCAGGTTGATCATAGTCTATAGCTCCTGCCAATAAAGGAATATTCCAGGTTCAGCATGACAATTAACCCTTTCCTGTTTTATGAAATTTTAGACTGGTCCAAATTGAAAGAGGTTGCAGACGACAATGAAAATTGGATGCAATTTGAAATCTGACCATCCTATGTGGTAGAAAATATTGTGGGAAAAGGAGAAATTGCTTGTTACAAGCAATTTCTCCTTTTTCCACAATGTTTTCTCAAGTATAAAATCACAGTGACGTAAAATCCCGTGATTGAACGGAAAAGGGTTAAGGTTTAATTAACCCTTGTCATGTTGAACCTGGGATATTTCTATTTTGACAGTAGGTATAGACAAAGATCAGCCTTCACATATGTGTTGTCTGATCTTATTCTACACCACCTGTTTGTCCCTTTCAAGCCAAAGTTGTCTGTAATTTTATTTTTCATAAGAAGGAAATGACATACAAAAAAATCTAGTGCTCTGGGTGCTTTATTTCAGCTATAATACTATGACGGATTTTATTCAGCATGGGGTAATGAACCCTTGTCATGCTGGACCTGAAATATTCCTGTTCAGACAGGAGGTGTAAACAAAGATCAGTCTGCACATGCAGGAGGTGTAAACAAAGATGAGTCTGCACATAAGTGCAGTCTGATCTTGGTCTACACCACCTGGTTTTCTGCTTTAAGCCAGAGTTGTTTAAATAACTGATTATCAATGGATTATTGACCTGCATAAAGATCTACCAGTGCTGTCAGTCCTTTTAAATCAATTCTGTTTAGGATTTGAATTCAGCATGACAAGGGTTAATTAATGGCGTAACATTATTGAAATGAATCAGCGGAGACAAACATACTACCGTTAAATAACTGTAAATTAATTCCAAAATGGAAATGATTCAATTAAAATCTAAATTTGAACCTGTTTTTACAACTTTATGTCATGATGTTTGCTTATATTCCTTTGATTTAAGCTTTCAATTAAAAACATTTCGTCTCCATGCTAGACTTATCCCAAGAAAATATAACTCTGTACTGAATAATAAGCTCGAAAAATTTCGGGATCAAAGATTTGATATGTTGGTTTTCTCAATATACCCTTAAAAACACTATATAAGTTACCTTAGTCCATTACTTGGTTTTTTTTTTGTTTGAATGGGGTTTTACGCCGCTTTCAACAATCTTTCAGTTATATCGCGGCGGCTGGAGCACCTAACAATGGAATCCTGGTATTTCTCACACCAGTACTACCATTACATTCTTTCCTAGCCTCCAGCTGCTATCCCACATAGGTCTACGATTATCGACCCATTGGTGAGAGACAAAAGTCCATTACTTGACAACAAAATATGAAACTTGCCCAAATTAAAGGAGGTTACAGATAATAATTAAAGTTAATAAAAATCTGAAAATATTTGTCCTTCTGCGTATTAACCATTCTCACATGGCAAAATTTTAGTCTGGTCTAAATTCAAAGGAGTTACGGAAGGTAGTTTAACCCATTTCAACACAGCAAATTTTTAGACTGGTCCAAATTGAAAGAAGCTGCAGACGACAATTTCAAGTTGATGGAATTTTAAATTTTTTCGTCTTTTTGGATAGAAAATATTGTGGATAATGAAGAAATTGCTTGATCCAAGCAATTTCTTCATTTTCCACAATGTTTTCCAAACTTTTTTTGTTGAGGGGCGTAAAAAGGAGGGACTGAGTGGGAATGGGTTAAAGCTTATGAAATTTAGGATATTTACGACAATTACATGGTCTAAATTCAAAGGAGTTACGGAAGGTAGTTTAACCCATTTCAACACAGCAAATTTTTAGACTGGTCCAAATTGAAAGAAGCTGCAGACGACAATTTCAAGTTGATGGAATTTTAAATTTTTTCGTCTTTTTGGATAGAAAATATTGTGGATAATGAAGAAATTGCTTGATCCAAGCAATTTCTTCATTTTCCACAATGTTTTCCAAACTTTTTTTGTTGAGGGGCGTAAAAAGGAGGGACTGAGTGGGAATGGGTTAAAGCTTATGAAATTTAGGATATTTTTTGCATTTGGGGTTAAAACATTGTGGATAATGAAGAAATTGCCTGTAATAAGCAATGTCTTCATTTTCCACAATGTTTTCCAAAGCTTAGAAAACTTTTCTTGAGGATGTCTAAAATCGTCACTGAGTGGGAAAGGGTTAATGGAGAAATTGCATATTACCAATCATCTCTTCATGTTTTTTTCACTATGTTTTCCTAATCATTTTTCTTTAGGGGCATAAAAAGGTGGGACCGAGTGGGAATGGGTTGACCCATTCCCACACATTCCTGTTTTTTAACTCCCTCTGAGGAAAAAAGCTTAAGAAAACATTATGGTAAATGAAAGAATTGCATGTAAAAACATTGTTACACATCATTCGAAATGTTTGCTAACCAAAACCTCAAAGATTTCTAACCCTTATCATGCTGTATAAATTACCTTACCGATCAAGAGGTCTTGAGTTCAATTCCCGGGAGCGGCTATCGATCTTGGTTCTGTCATTGGCCCACACTTTTGGCGTGAGTACTGGTGCATTTTCCAGGAAGCAGAATCGAGAGGGATTAATTTAAGTTGGAAGAACTTGTTTTCCAATCGATGTAAAGTAAATAGGTTTAAACCAAAAATCAATAGTTATTTTGGAAATCAGCTTCATTAACAACTCTGGCATGAAAATTACAAGGTAGGGGTGTTGACTAAGATCAGACTGCACCTATGTGTATGCTGATCTTGGTCCATACCTCCTGCCAAAACCAGAATATTCCTGGTTAAAATATCAACTAAAATTTGTTGTCTGCAGCTTCTTTTGATTTGCACCAGTCTTATATTTTGTAGTCCCGTAACGAGTGACTTAAAGAATTGTAGCTGTTTTCATCTACCATAATATGACTTTTGTTTGTTCTGTTCTGTTACATTCACTATCAATCTATCTGAATTGATAAATACCTTACCCATTCCAACACAGTGACGCTTTTGGACGCCTATCAAGAAACACATTTGGGAAAACATTGTATTAAATGAAGAAATTGCTTTTAACAAGCAATTTCTTCATTTTACACAATGTTTTCTTACCAGAAAATTGACAAAATCTATAATTTCATAAACTTTAAATTGTCATCTGCAATTCCTTTCAATTTTGACTAGTCTAAATTTTTGCCATCTGGGAATGGGTTCAATATGATTAATAATGAAATGGTTTTCTTTTATCAAAGTTATTGATAACCAGGAAGTCAAACATTTTAATTACCTGTAATTATTATCATCCTTTAATTAGATTAATTAAGCAGTTCTGATAATCTATGTCCATCCCAAAAGTGTCACATGACACAGGTGATTATCTACTTAACTAGATTATTAGCTTAGTATACTACAACCACTACTTATCAGCCAATTTACATGTATCTGATTATCTGGTATATTAACCTGCTTTTGCCCAAATTTGGATAGATTTATACATAGTGATCTATACTAAACACTACTTTTGTAAGGATTGTTTAATAATTTACTTATCTTATTGAGAATTACCTTTATTATATATCTTTTTTATATATGTAAGTGAAATATTGTGCAATAACAGTTGCACATATATTCAAATTTGAATCTTATTTTTGTTTATTATATAAAGGGAGATAATTTTGAATAGCATATTTAAGCTAATTGAAAAGAGCATCTTGACATTCAAATAAATACTTTATAGCAGATAGCCATGCACTGTTATTAAGTGAATTCTTAAGTTTAAGAACCAACAACTTTATTGTAATATTTTACTAAAATCTTGCAGACTTTTATAAAGGGAATTATATAAAGGGAAGTAATTAACTGTTAGAAAGTGACATTTACAGAAATTTGTAATCATATTCTAACTGGATCCACCTAAAAGATAAAAAGTCACAAATTTCAAACATATTAGACTGATGAGAAGTTTGAACTAAGGACTAATTTGAAGAAAACAAAAAAGGAGGATAAACACTCCAAGAGGGAAGATACAAATTTGTGAACTTCTTAAGAAGCAAGTAGGAAGCAAAACGTCTCTTGTGATTTGATGAGTTATAATGAGGAAGAAGCCAGCATTGTCCTTGAAAGTACTTGAAATGGCAGAAAGTAAGTGGTTGAATTATCCTTATTGTTAAAGAATTATCCTTAAAATTTATGAATTATCCCTTACCATTCACAATAAGATGTTTTCTTAAAAATGATTTTCATTGTACATTATATATGTTCCCCCAAATGCAAAAATACATATATTTTCAATATATAACAGTTGTGTATGTAACACAGGTCTGCATGCTGAAATATATTAACCCTTTCCTGTTCAAACCCCGAGATTTTACGTCACTGTGATTTTATACTTGAGAAAAAATTGTGGAAAAAGGAGAAATTGCTTGTTACAAGCAATTTCTCCTTTTCCCACAATATTTTCTACCACATAGGATGGTTTAATTTCGAATTGCATACAATTTTCTTTGGCATCTGCAACCTCTTTAAAATTGGACCAGTCTAAAATTTCAAAAAACAGGAAAGGGTTGATACACTTAAGAAGTCACCAGGTAACATTAGGTAACATTTTTTATCTCTTAATAACACATTCCCACACAGACTCTTTTTGACGACCCTCAAAAAGAGGCTTTAGAAAATATTGTGGAAAATGAAGAAATTGCATTTTCTTCATTATCCACAATATTTTCTAACTAGAAAGTTGAAAAAATCCAAAAACATTCCATAAACTTTAAATTGTTGTCTGCAAGTCCTTTCATTTTGGACCAGTCTAAAATTTTGTTGTCTGGTAATGGGTTAAATGAAAATGAAGGAAATTACTAATGCTTTTCATTTGGATTTAGGGTGGTGGTCATTGCAGGTGACTCCGTTGTTAGGGGATCAGACTCATATTCTGATTCATAAATAATATCAGATTTTTTTAATGATACTGTCATTCTGAAGCAACACTTATTTAACCCTTGTCATGCTGAACCCGGAATATTCCGGTTTTGGCAGGAGGTGTTGACCAAGATCAGCCTGCACATGAGTGCAGTCTGATCTTGGTCTACACCTCCTGCTTGTACTTTTCCTGTCAATGTTGTTTATGAAGTTGATTTCGGAAAGAAATATTGTTTTTTGAACAGCAAGTTCTTTCAGTGCTTTCAGCCCTTTGATTTTACAGGAATTCAGTAAGGTAATTTATACAGCATGACAAGGGTTAAAATATTTTCTTGAAGCTCCATAGCAGAGGAGAAATGTTGAAAAGAGTTAAAGTTTTTTATTAACCCATTCCGACATGATAACACTTTTTGATGTGCCTCAAGAAAAATCATTTCGAAAGCATCGTTTAAAATGAAGAAATTGCTTGCAACAAGCATTTTCCTCGTTTTCCAAAATGTTTCTACTAAGAAAGTTGAAAAAGTCAAAAATTTCATAAACTTTGATTAGGCATCTGCAGTTACTTTCAGTTTGGACCAGTCTAAAATTTCACTGTCTGGTAATGGTTTAATGTATTCTGAATCAATGTATTTACATGCAGATATAGATTTATCTGAAAGACACGAAATTCCTCCCAAACAGCTTAATCTTTGAAGATTTGTACAGAAAAATCCAAATGGATACAAAACCCATTCCACTAAAATCTCCAGTAATCCAGGGTAGATTTTTATCTCCTTGAGGTAGAGAGTTTGTGAAAGCTAGAGTGAGCTCCCTTGCCTACAAAAGTCTTCAGATTCAAGACAGTTTGACATCAAATCAACCTTCGGAGTCTGTTAAACCTTGTCATGCTGAACCCTGAATATTCCTGTTTTTGGCAGAGGTATAGACAAAGACCAGCCTGCACATATGTGCAGTCTGATCTTTGTCTACACCAATTGCTTGTCTTTTTCAAATAATCATTTTTTCAAAAGAAATATTAACCTAGTACGAGTGATTCCAGAACTTTCAGCCCTTTGAATTTCAATGCAATTCTGAAAAAGGATTTTATTCAGCATGACAAGGGTTAAAAACGTCGTGGTCAGTAATCTATTTTCTAAATGATATAGCTTAACCCTTTTCCAAGCAAGCCCTCCTTTTTACGTCTCAAAAGAAAAAAGCTGTGAAAACATTGTGGACATGGAAGAAATTCCTTGTTTCAAGCAATTTCTTCTATATCGACAAGGTTTTCTTCCCCAAAACACAAGAATTTTAGAATTTCATCAACCTGAAATTGTTGGCTGCATGAAGGTCCACTTTGTTAACTAAAAAAGGAAAATGGTTGGTTGGCTTTAAATGATATTGAATAAGCTGTAGTTATGACATTTAAGTCACTGAATCTATAAAAATGCTTCATATAAATGTTCTAAGTTCACTGCCAGTATAAATGAATGATTTGATTGGTAGATTGATTCTTTCATTGACAACTGCAATCTTGAACTGTTAGAAAAATAACTACTGAAAGGCACGGATTGTGGCTCAATATACATTATACACTTTTCTGATAAACCCTTTCCCACACAATGATGCTTTTGAATGTTCTTCGAGAAAAACACTTGGGAAAACATTGAAGGAAATGAAGAAATGGCTTGTCACAATGCATTCTAAAGCCTTTTTCTTGTCTTTAAAAGGGGGAATTGTGTTGGAAGGGGTGAATTTTATGGACAGCTATGGCTTCAAACTCCATACAGGTGATATAGGCTAAGATTAGACGGCATATACAGGCTGTTCTTAGTCTTTACCTCTTCCCAAAATAGAAAATTTTCCGTGTTCAGCATGACAGGGTTATTAGATGGTTCTTATGTTTTTGTGGTCTTGGGTCTTTTGGGTAAACATACGAAGACTAGCTGCATCAAATTTCTCGACATCTCATCAAAAACTCATAAGCGGTTGGATTAGATGGTCTGATAGGCCCAGCCTAATGAAAAATTGCGTAATATCGTCTTAATAATTTCTAATCACTCTTCTAACACACACAAAATTGAAAAGATAACACTTGTTCTTTCATTTCTTGCTGGAAAAACAGGTTAAATCGAGTTTAACTTATATTTTCCATTTTATGTAAAATTAGCCTAAATTTGGGACACTTTAATCATTTCAATTTGAAATTGAAGCATTTTTTCAATATTAACCCAATTTCAATAACTTAACCCATCATCAGATCACAAAATTTTAAACTGGTCCAAATTGGAAGGAGATGCAGATGACAAATTTTAGTCAATGAAATTTTAAAAAAAATCTTTGTCCTTGTTGGTAGAAAATGTTGTGGGTGTACAAAGCAATTTCTTAGAACAAGCGATTTCTTCATTTTCCTCAATATTTTCAAAGGCTTTCTTCTTCAGGGATGTGGTATTGTGTGGAAATGGGTTAATATACTGATACTGTAACTACTTCTCAAATTTTGTCATCTACTAATGTGTTTACCCATTCCCACGCAATGATGCTTTTAAACGCCCCTCATTATGAAAGCTTTTGAAAACATTGTGGAGAATGAAGAAATTGCTTGTGACAAGCAATTTCTTCATTATCCACAATGTGTTCTACCCTAAAAAACAAAGATTTAAAAATTACATCAATTTAAATTTGTTGTTTACGACTTCTTTGAATTTGGACTGGTCCAAAATTTTATCATGTGGGAATGGGTTGATGTAGAATAATCTTTTGCTTGGTTCTGATTATAATTCAATCCATTCCCACACAAGGACACTTTTTGATGCCCCTCAAGACAACAAATTGGGAAAACATTGTGTAAAATGAAGAAATTGCTTGTTGCAGGCCATTTCTGAATGTCTTCTGTATGTCTCAGAGTCTGTCTATTAGCTTTTTTGCGCACAACTCCTACCACAGTTTCAATTGAAATTAACTTATACTCACCATATTGAATTCCTATGATTGATCTCCCAAATTGTTTCAGAATTATCACCGATGACTTAGCAAAACAGGTTAACCCGTGTCATGCTGTATGAAATGCATCAAAATCAAAGGTCTGAGAGGACTGAAAGTACTTGTTGTTCAATAATTGATATTTCTTTTGAAAAGCAATTTCATAACTTCTCTGGCAGGAAAAGTTCAAGCAGGAGGTCTAGACCAAGATCAGACTGCACTTATGGCCGTCTAAAAGCATCACTGGGTGGGAATGGGTTAATGTAAACCTAAAAATGTAAAACGAGACTATTACCTCTGTGTTAAAGTAAGCCAAGAGTCTGTTCCAAATCCAGTGGATCAAGCTTATCTTCTATAAAACATTTATAAATCTGTTAAATCAGAGGAATTATTTTAACGGTTTTCACACATGTTTTATGCTTTGTTTGTATTTTCCTTATAACATTTTATAAACCCTAGTTAAACAAACTTGCATAAATGCCCTCATTAAGCTTACAATTTTTGTATTAAGAACTTGCAAAAAGAAATAAATAAATGTTTATTATGTAGTGCAAAGCCTGCAAATTCTGGTCAAGGTCAAGGTCAGGATTAAGTGAGAAGACTGAAAAAAAATTGAATTAAATAATTAGCAGTTCATTTACAAAATTGCAGAGTCATTATCAAACACATTCGTAATTTGTAAGTTACAAAGACTGGTTGGCCTCAAATATATGGTTCATCTATAATCTGATGGTGAGTGTCACCGCAACTGTGCTCACTTTATGCAGCTTAGGTTAAGTTTTCCAGCTTAAAAACTGATCTCGACACTTTGTAAGTGAACAGTAAACACTTGCTAGTTTGAATAAAACAGTCGCCAATGTTGCGATTCTAAAACTTTTCTATAATCCTTTCCTGGTTTTCAAAATTTTAGACCTTACCAAATTCAAAGGTTTTGCAGACAACAATATAAAATTGATTTTATATGAAAAATAATCCTTCAGTAGAAGGGTAGAAAATATTGTGGTGAAAGAAGATATTGCTTGTTACAATCAATTTCTTCTTTTTCCACAATGTTTTCTCAAGTATACAAACACAGGGACGTTAAAACTAGGGATTGAACAGGAAAGGGTTAAACAAGTGATATTTATCGGTGAAGTAGGCCTTTCAGTGCAGTCTCTGTCGCAGGAAGAGGATTTTAGATTCAATCATTTTAATTTTACCCATTAAAACCCTGTATTTTGGGTATTCATTAGAATTGTCTCAACGAGACAATTCTAATAAGTACCCACAATATAGGGTTCTGTAGAGGAATATCAATTTTCAACTGGTCTTACCCCGTCTTGTCTACATCTTTGCATTCATTTAGGTAGTAAATGATTATATGTTTTTGCTGCACATTCACTTCAAAATCAGCCCATCAGTAGTCAAAAAGATATTAGTCTCTTTGCAGGAAATTTCAATTATGACATAATAATCTTCGAATTAATCCCGTATCTTACGGTGCCTTAAGTGCTTTGAATTTACTTCCAGGATTTAGAGCCATTTTAAAACCATTTGGGATTTCTCATTAAGATAAATGCAACATTAAAAACCTACAGATGTTTACAGTTATTAATGAGTTCTACAAATATTGTATTCTGTTGTGGGAAAAGGAATCATCAGGTGTTTGAAATTTGGGAGTCATCGACTTCTTGACCTTGAAGTTCTAGGGGTGAAAACTGATTTTGAGGGGGATCGAAACAGCAAAAAAGAGTGAATCACGGATAGAAATTTAACCCTGTCCCGTTTTTGGAAATATTAGACTAGTCCGTAATGAAAGAGGTTGCTGACGACAACGAAAACTTGATGACATTTGAAAAGAAACTATCCTAGGTGGTAGAAAATATTGTGGAAAAAGGAGAAATTGCTTGTTACAAGCAATTTCTTCTTTTTCTACAATGTTTTCTCAAGTATGAAATCACAGGAGCGTAAAATCCCGTATTTGAACAGGAAAGAGTTAAAGGTGTAACCCTTGTCTTCCTGTCTAGAATTTTAAAAAAATGCACTCAAATAAAAGCACTGAAATCTCTGGAAGCACTAGTTTCAGGTCAATGATTTTGAAGACTGATTTTTATAAACAATTCAGACTTGAAAAGGGCAAGCAGGTGGTTTAGACTAAGATCAGACTGCACATACGTGCCGCCTTATCTCCGTCTACACGTCCTGTCAAAACAGGAATATTTCGGGTTCAGCACGCCAAGGGTAAATTAACATCAGACCTTTTCTTGTAAAGATGTAAAGTGAACAGTTAATTTCTACATTTAATTGTATATTTTTTAAATGGTATTTGAGATATATAATTGAAAAATTGAGAGATAAAACCCTGTTTTGACCCTTAGAAATTTCTCCCGAAGGTGTTATGTTGACTCCCTTGGGAGAAATTTCTAGGGGTCAGAATAGGATATTTTCAGATTTTTGAGAGTTTAATCCAGGTTATTGAATTAATGATCATTGTAGTATGTGCTAAAGGTTAAAAAAGATTACTATAACAACTTGTATATGGAATGTAGAAATTCTGCTTTCTTGAGTGAACTGATAAGCCTATGGTTGAGTAAGATAAGAAGATGGCTTTTTAAATTCTACCAAATGAATATGTCATTGCACAGTTTGGTCTGCTATTTTGAGTTTTGACTCATTGATGAAACTTGATGAAACAAACCCTGGATTTTACGTAATGGTGATTTTATACTTGAGCAAACATTGTGGAAAAAGGATAAATTGCTTGTAACAAGCAATGTTTGGTCATGATTCATACCAAGTTGGTGGTTATACGTTAGAAGATTTTTTTCTGACAGTTAGGTATGGTTAGTTGCACCAGCCACCGTGCTGAAAACACTGTTAACCCTTTCCTGTTTTATGCAATTTTAGACTGGTCCAACTTGGAAGAGGTTGCAGATGACAATGAAAAATGCATGCAAGGTGAAATCTTACCATCCAATGTGGTAGAAAATATTGTGGGAAAAGGAGAAATTGCTTGTTACAAGCAATTTCTCCTTTTACCACAATGTTTCCTCAAGAATAAAATCACAGTGACGTAAAATTCCTGGTTTGTCCAGGAAAGGGTTAAAAGAAGCATTGAACCACATGCAGTATTAGTCAAATTGCAGATCAGTTAAAAAAGTATGTGGTTATATATAACTCAACCAAATTTTGTGGTGCTTAATTCTAGGAAAGGACAGTCAAACAGGCTTATCTGGTAGAGAAAAGCCTAGGTTTAATGAATTTGCTTTCTGGAAAAGGCTATCTCTCTGTGACAGATCAGACTGATTGGGTAAGCAAAGACGTTCCATCTCCCATAATCCCCCAGTAAAGTGGAAGATTTTACGAGAAGGAAATTCTCTGATCCTTAATTATGATATTTGAACAGAACAAATCTAAAGCCTTGGTCTGCTTATCCCACATAAGTCCAGGCAATTTCGTAGATTTTAGATTGTTTAGTAAAAAGTCTTTTACGACTGGGATAAGATGAACAAATAGAAAATCGCAGATTGTCAACGTAATGTTAATCCCAATGCAAATTCACCGAATGTCTTACTAGAAATTTTTTCTGTATGCTATCCACCTACAAAAGAAATCATTTATCACTGGAAATAAACATATTTATAAAATGCAAAACGGTTTGCGTCCCTCGAAAATCATTCATTGCTTGGATTTACTCTAGTCTAATTCGGGGATTTATTTGGCTTAGCGTACAGTAGGACAATTTGATAAGACTGAGGATAACTTAAATGGCTTTTTCTTGTTGTACGATGCATTTGATCCATTTGCAGACAATGGATTTTTAGATTGATCAAAATCTAACGAGGCTGCAGTATATCAGTGTTTTACATATTAAGCGATATCATGCAGAATGGCTAAAAAAGTGATTTATAGAACTGAACTGATAATTCAAAGGGCTGAAAGCTCCTGATTGTTGGTCAATTGCTGTCTTTAAACTACAATTTTATATAGAACTCTAGAAAGGGTTAGAGCAGTTGGTGTACACTAAGACCAGACAGCACATAATTTGTGCAGGCTGATAGTATTGGATGGGTAAGGCTTAAGCGCAAAACAGTTGTAACTGCCTATATGCTTATATGCAGTTGCAACTGTTATGCACTGATCCATGAATATGTTTCTAATGTTTAACCCATTACAACTCAATCCCTCCTTTTTACGCCCCAGAAGAAAAAAGCTTATGAAAACATTGTAGAAAATGAAGAAATTGCTTGTATCAAGCAATTTCTTCATTATCCACCATGTTTTCTACCCAAAATGACGAAAAAATTCAAAATTCTATTAACTTGAAATTGTTGTCTGCAGCTTCTTTCAATTTGGACCAGTCTAAAATTCAACTGTGTTGAAATGGGTTAAATATTTCTAAACACTATCCTGCTATAGGCGTCAAAATATTATATTAGACTCGTCCAAATTGAAAGAAGTTTCAAACAACTTTTTGAATTGGGCTGAATTTAGAAATAAATGCCAAATAGGGTAGAAAACTTTGGCAAACAAGGATAAATTGCTTAATACAGGTAATTTCTCCTTTTCCCACAAAGTTTTCATAATAGTATTTCTTTAGGGCATCATTATGTGGTAATATGCAAACAATTGAAAAACAACCCCTCTTTTTACATCCCTCAGAAAAACTTTGGAAAAATGAAGAAATTACTTGTATCAAGCAATTTCTTCATTATCCACAATATTTTCTATCCAAAAAGACAATGAAATTTTAAAATTCCATCAACTTGAAATTGTTGTCTGTAGCTTCTTTCAATTTGGACCAGTCTAATATTTTATTGTGTGGTAATGGGTTCAAAGGCTTTTTTCCTGTTCTAGATTTGCTGAAACCTGTGTGGAATCAAAATCTCTACTTTCCTCACAATATTTTCTACCCATTGTTGAAGTTATTCGAAAGATTTGCTGGTAAAAATCAATTTCTCCTTCTCACAAAGTTTCATAGCCATAAATGGTACTTTTTTATCTCATTCCCACACAATGACATTATTGGATGCCTCGCAAGAAAAGCAATTGGGAAAACATTGTGTAAAATGAAGAAATTGCTTGTTACAAGCAATTTCTTCATTTAACACAATTTTTTCTACCCAAAAATTTGAAAAAATTTAAATTTCATAAACTCTTAAATGTCTGCATTTCCTCTCAATTTGGTCCAGTCTAAAATTTTGTCCTATGGTAATGATCAATATTAACACATTGCATCGCTGGCAACAAAATTTTATGTTGGTCCAAACTGAAAGAAATTGCAGAACGCAATTTTGTATTAATGAAATTTTTCAATTTTGTGGGAAATGAAGAAATTCATTGTAATAAAGAGTTTCTTCATTTGTTCACATAGTTTTTCCAAGCATATTTCTTGAGAGGCATAAAAAAGTGGGATTGATGAAAAATTGGTTAAATGGAATGTTAATTTAAGTGACAAAATAAACCTACCAGGCTATCAGCGGATTGTCAAGAAATTTCAATGGTTGAAGTTGGTATAAATATCTGCTTTGCCTTTCAGTTTACCATCTGTCTATTGGACAATTGCTATTATCTAGTAGTATTGGGAAAGATACAGTACACTGTCATTTGTAACAGAAAATCTGAAAATGTTTTACTAAACTCAAACATACCGATTTCTTGCATGTGGACAAATTTTTATATCTTGAATTTTTTCAGAAGAAAATTACCATTAGTGAACTTGGAGACGTTTTATTTAAAAGTTATTGGAGTAGATCAATGTTACTGTAAATATAATTATGCTATAAGGATAATTTAGATGAAGGAACTGTACTGTATTTCTTCTTTACTTTATAGTAACGAAATTACAGTATAATATGAAAATATATACTTGGAAAAAGTTTCATTAATTAAACTTTACCAGAGAAATATTTCTTAATTGTGCTGTATTATGTTTCTGATTTAACATCCACGATAACAATCTCTTGGACTATAGAAATGTACAGTCAGAGTATGAGTGCAATTATGAAAACAAAATACTTTATGTGAACGATGATAATATTAAACAATCGGTGAATATGATGGTGTGCTTTGTGATTTGATTTTTGCTAAGTTAAGAGTTTGTTTTTTTGGAGGCGTTATACATTTTAATTTTTGTTCATCATGTTGGATATTTGGATAGAGCAAGGCCTTTTGTGTAAGTTGAAATTGTAACTTTACCAAATTATAAGGTTTCAATTGTACTGAAAATTTAAAAATGAAAACATGGTTGGAAAAAGAAAAGAATCATTTCCCTGAAGCAAGTTTCACCTCGATGTCAAAAGGCAAAAATTGCATAATTTATGGCCAGTGTGTAACATGAAATAGAAAAGTAAAATGGTTGTTTGGTGACCTAAACATCGTAATTATAGCTTGAGTAATCTGTGGTTATGACATAGAAATCGTCAAACTAACAAAAATGCAAAAAAGAAATGCCAGCCTCTATTGGAGTTCAAAGTTACCTTCAAGTCTAGATAATATAATTTTTTTGTTTCGTCTATCAAAAACGAGCATTCTGATTGGTCAAAATATTATTCATAACTCCATGAACAAAATTTTGATCACACAGTGATTTTGTATGCTTCTGCACAAAATTGTCCCATACAAAAAGGTATCAAAATTTGTAAAGGTTTTGTTTTCTTCGCTCGGTGTTATTAAATTATAAGAAATGAAGAGAATATTTTTTGTTTTCATGGAGGTATGAACTGAAAAACCTAATCACACAATGTATGAATTCGCTCTGCAACTCCTTTGAATTTGGACTAGTCTAAAATTTTGCTGCGTGGTAATGAGTTAAGAAATTATTGTTGCACAATAAATCTGCACCCCCTTTCTTGAAATAAATATTTTTTCTCCTATCTATTTGCAGGTACGAGGTCACTACCCATTCACTGTGTTGTGGAGCAGACAAGTGGTGCCCCCTCATTTGACAACTCGCCTGGGGAGAAATCCACGCATAGTTCCGTAGAATTAGACAGTTACGCCATCCTTCCTGGAACAACCCTCCTCTCGGAATGTGTTCGCGCCGCGCTGTTGAAACTGGGCTATAATGCAACAGAGGTGTTCGGAGCTAAAGGTGAGATCTTTCTCCATAATTTTCAAACGGTTCAAAATGAAAAAAAGAGCAGCTAAACACTCGAAACGGATGTTGTGGTAGTTCTGATGGGAGAAATACCAGAAATCCATGGTTAGGCGCTCTAGCCATCCTAATATGACTGAGATATTGTTAAAAGTGGCTTTAGCCCTTTCCTGTTTTGCAAAATTTTAGACCTGTCCAAAGTCAAAGGTTTTTGCAGATGAAAATTTTAAGTCGTTTAATTTAACCCTTTCCTGTTTCGCGAAATTTTAGACTGGCCCAATTTGAAACAATTTGTAGACAACAATGAAAAGTGAGTGTAATTTGAAACAAAACCATTCTATGTGATAGAAAATAGTGTGATAAAAGAAGAAATTGCTTGTATCAAGCAATTTCTTCTTTTATCACAATATTTTCTTAAATATAAAATTGCATGGACGTAAAAACCAGTGATTATACAGGAAAGGGTTAAAAGATACTCATTCAGTAGGGTAGAAAATATTGTGGAAAAAGAAGAAATCACAGGGACGTAAAAACCAGTGATGAATAGGAAAGGGTTAAAAACCATTCAATCAAAAATGAAAAATAAGTAAAAGGTGTAAAATTAATCGACTAGTGCATTTTTAGCTCAATTGTTTTGGGTACTAGAATGTGGAGGTATTGTCATCACCCTGATATTGTAGGCAGAGTAAAGAAAAATTAGACTGCTCCAAATTCAAAGTAGCTGTAGAAACCAATTTAAAATTGGTTGAATTTTAGATATATTTATCCTTTGGCATAGAAAACATTGTGACAAATGAAGAATTTGCTTGGATGGATGTAAAAAGCAGGATTATTTTAGAATGGGTTGACTTGGTGATAAGCAATTTGTGCATCATACATTATGTTTTCTATTCAAAAGACAAAGACTTTTAGAATTTTATCAACTATAATTTGTTGCCTCAAATTCTTTTGTATTTGGACCAGTCTAAGAATTGGTTGTCTAGTAATAGGTGAAAGAAATAAAATAATTTGGTCTTTTTAGGGTAAGATCGATGTATCTTACATTTCATTAACAACAAAATCTATATTTACACTTGATGCTTCTCTGTTTATGAAAATGTAACTTTTTTGTTTTTAACCCTTGTCATGCTAATCCCGGAATATTCCTACTTTGAAAATGGTTTTGGCAGGTGTATAGACTAATATCAGCCTGCACAGCTGTGCAGTCTGATCTTAGCCTACACTGCCTGCTTGTTCTTGTTGTCTTGACTAAATGCGATATTGATAAATTTATGTAGGAAATTTAGAATACAGTGAAAAGATGATAAATATTCAGCGGGACAAGGGTTAAAATGAGATTTGAATTGATCTTACTCTGAAACAAACAGTAATTCTCCTCCATATCTTATCTTAAGTCACTGATAAACAAATTGTTTATTTTCTGTTTATCTTTTGATATCTATTTTAATAGGGAAGTTATTAGTAAATTTTATGTTTGATAATCGATTATCTCTAATCCCAATTAGGATGTTTGTTTACTCTATACAACATTACTTCAGATTAACCCACTCAATCCCTCCTTTTTACGCCCTCATGAAAAAAGCTTTTGAAAACATTGTAGAAAATGAAGAAATTGCTTGTATCAAGCAATTTCTTCATTATCTACAATGTTTTCTATCCAAAAAGACAAAAAAATTCAAAATTCCATCAACTTGAACTTGTCGTCTGCAGCTTCTTTCAATTTGGACCAGTCTAAAATTTTGCTGTGTTGGAAAGGGTTAAACCTATTACCACTTGACAAAAATTTAGACTTGCAGACCACAATTTTAAGTTGGCAAAATTTCACAGTTCTTTTTCTTTCTTGGTAGAAACATGGGGAATAATGAAGAAATAGCTTGTTACAAGCAATTTCTTCATTTGCCAAATGTTTTTACAAGTTTATTTGTTGAGGGGGTCAGAAAGCGTCATTGTGTGGAAATGGGTAAACCTGTTGCTGAAGAAGACAATTTTGATTAGCCTTAACCCTTTCCTGTTTTATGGAATTTTAGACTGGTCCAATTTCAAACGTATTGCAGACGACAATTCTAAGTCAAATATATCTAAATAATGATAATTCAGTAGGTAGGAAAATATTGTGGAAAAAGAAGAAATTGCTTATTACAAGCATTTTTTTTTCTTTTTCCACAATGTTTTCTTAATTATGAAACACAGGGACGTGAAAAACAGGGGTTAAACAGGAAAGGATAAAGTGGAAGAGGTTAAAGTCTATGTTCAGATTATTAAATTTAGCCATTGTCAACCTGAATAAAGACCTTGTTCAGAATTGCATAAAAACGAAAGTGTCAAATTTCTTTTGTTTACTAATTTAATAAACATTTCTGGTATAAAACATGTTACAGGTGGTGAAGGCTAAGATTAGACTGCACATTATGTGTAGGTTGATCCAACCAAACCCACCCCATAGCTTTTTACCTGGAAAGACAGGGATATTTAATATATCATCAACTTGAAATTATAGTTTGCAATTTTTTCTAACTTGGACAAGTCTGAAACTTTATTATCTTGTAATGTGGCAAGCATTAGCTAGGAAGTTCTATTTGCCAGCTGACGGTTTTCCGTTTTAACCCGTTCCCACATAATAATGCTTTTGGATGCCCCTCAAGAAAAAATGAAGAAAATGCTTGTTACAAGCAATGTTTTCATTTTACAGTGTTTTCAACCTAGAAAGTTGAAGAAAAATATAAATTTCATATGCTTTGAATTGTTGTCTTCAATTTTTCAATTTAGACTAGTCTATAATTTTACTGTCTGGTAATGGGTTAATTAAAATAATGTTGAAAGCCATTTACAACCAAACTAATCAGTAAGTTTTCAATTCTTCTCTATGTAGGTGCAATACAAATAAAGAACTGGAAACCCCTTGTGTTTGAGTGCATTACAACTGACAAGAGTGCCACAATTGATGATATCCTAGGGGAACTAACTCAGGTGGCAACTTTGAGGATCAGAATTTGCAGGTAAGGGAGTTGTCTAACTTAGATTAGTGTTGATTTAACTGTTTTGTTACTATTCACACAACTAGATATGAGGGTGGTAATTCCATTCCAAAATCCTTACTTCTGAACAAAATTCTATGTTGTGGGTTCTCTTTCAATCATGTAATGATTAACCCATTCCCACTCAATCCCTCCTTTTTACGCCTCTCGAGAAAAAAGCTTTTGAAAACATTGTGGAAAATGAAGAAATTGCTTGTTTCAAGCAATTTCTTCATTATCCATAATGTTTTCTATCCAAAAAGACGAAAAAATTCAAAATTCCATCAACTTGAAATTGTCGTCTGCAGCTTCTTTGAATTTGGACCGGTCTAAAATTCCACTGTGTTGGAATGGGTTAATAAGATGGTTATAATAAGTACTACAAACAAAGAGGAACATTTTCTGCTGAGAAAATCTTGCATGAAATATGTTGGAAAATGAAGAAATTGCTTGTTACAAGCAATTTCTTCATTATCCGCAATATCTTTTACCCCATACGACAAAGAATTTCATAATCAAATCAACTGAAAATTGTCATATGCAACAGTTTTGAATTTAGACCAGTCTAAAATTTCATGCGGGCATGGGTTAAATCTGAATTACCCCTTCTATATGTAGATCTGATGTTTCTAACCTCTCAAGCTTGTTCAAGTTCCTCGTTAAATCCCTCTTACAGATGACACAATTTCACAACAGACAAAATGATTCCATTCTCACTTGACAAAAATATAAACTGGTCCATATTCAAAGATGTTGCAGACAACAAGTTTAAGTTGAATAAATTCTAAATTCTTTATCTATCTTGGTAGAAAATATTGTGGATAATAAAGAAATTTCTTCATTTTCAACAATGCTTTCCCAAGCATCAGAAAGTGTCATTGTATCGGAATGGATTAAAACAATTATGCAGACAACATATGGGAGTTAATCTAGAGTGAATCAGTGCAACATGTAGGGTTGGAAACATTGTTGGAAAGTAATAAATTGGTTGTTTGAAATATTAGGGACATGTTACCTCACCACTGTCTGTTCTACTGTCCATCATTCTATACACCTGTCTGCAAAATTAACCCAAAATTTAATATTAAAACTAAATAAAGGATATTATTCAATATGAAAAGTGTTTAATTAATGTATGATCAAAAATGATATAAGAGCTGCATGCAAATCTAACTATATTCCTTTTGTAGATCAGATCATTATAGACAAATATAGCTTGAGTGATTCGAATTTTACCTTGTTTAACAGGATTCCATTGTATATCTATGCTCTGAGAATAATTGTAAAATCAATTTGATGTTTTTGTCATAGATCACTGAAAAAAAATTATGAAAAAGAAAAATACTAGAATTATTCTTTCACACAATATTCTCCTGAGCTATTATGGGGGCGGGTTTGAAATTGTTTGAAAAAGAGCACTGACTTTGCCTGTAGGGTATTAAGATTTGGATGGCAAAACTGAAATCAATATTCTTATTGTATTTAGACACAATGTCTAATTTTTTGCGACAATTTTACAGCGCGACAAAACTGAATTCCGCAGAGGAGGTAAAAGAGAAGCTTCTGCAATTATTGATGAGCCAATCACAGAGTCTGCTAGTCAACGCTGGATGTCCCATAGATAAGGTAGCTACTTTTTTCCTAGCAAGGATAATCCCTGCTATTAATCCTTTCCCATTTCTCGAAATTTTAAACTGCTCCAATTTAAAAAAATTTGCAGTTCAGGATTAAAATTTGATGCAACTTGAAAAGTAACCAACCTACAGGGTAGAAAATATTGTGGGAAAAGAAGAAATTGCTTGTTACAAGCAATTTCTTCTTTTCCAACAATTTTTTCTTAGGTATAAAATCACAGGGATGTACAAACCAGGGATAAAACAGGAAAGGGATATCTAAAGGCAACTGAAGAAAATAATTTTAAAGTTTGGAGCTCTGGGTTGCTCAGCTGAAAGAGAAGGCCAGGGTTGAAGGTTTGAGTCCTTGCCACAGAACTCAGGTTATGTCAGTAACAATGACAGTGTTCAATTTAGAGGGGGCCATGGCTAAAATGACCCCCTAAAATCCAAAATGACCCCCTTCAAAATGAAGACTGCACCCAAATATGGCACACTTCAATCACACATTCAATAAGACTTGTCTGAATGAAGTCATAGAAATAATGTCTTAACTTTTTCTAGCAGATTTTTGTTGTTCAAAACAATATATTTATTATCAAATTGTTATGCTTTGTTACATTTAAAACCTTCTAATTCAATAGCTTGTCCATGTATTTGTACCGCATGACCCTCTTGACCAAGAGCCATGGGCCCATTGAGCCCCCTATGATACAAAGCTAGATTGAACGCTGCAATGATACTTTTTTTAGCCCTAAAATAATGTAAATTATTTTGTGTGCATAAAAAAGGTAAAACAAACAAAAAAAATGTGATATGCAGAAATTTGACTTTGATTTCCTGAAATTCTCACTTTAGATACAACCAGATTTTAAAATCAAAGAAGGGTATTCAAGAACCAATAGATGGAGTTTTTTTACCATTTATAAGCTGAATAAAATTTTCACTCAGATATGCATTAAATTCAAAGGGCTGAAAACACTGAATTGCCTAATTGTGAGGCACTTGTTGTTATGACATTTGACGTTTTTGAGCAACTCCAGTATAAAAGCAAAGCGAAAGGGTGATGGTGACTAAGATCAGACTGCATGTATTTGCAGTCTGATATTTCTATATGCTTCCTGCCCAAAAAGGAACATTTCAAGTCTAAATTTACCTTTGTCATGCTGATCCTAGAATATTCTTGCTTTTACAATGACTTTTGCAGGAGTATAGACTAAGATCAGCCAGCACAGAAGTGCAAGCTGATCTTAGCCTATGCTACCTGCTTATTGTTTTTGTGAGAGAAATCTTTGGACACAAGATCGATTTATTTATGTAAAATTTTTCAAATATAGTGAAAATAGGAAAATTATTCAGCAGGACAAGGGTTAATTCAATTGTTTTCAAACAAAAATAAAATTCATATCACTTATATTTTCTTTTTATAGGCCTTATCTACAAATGGCCAGACCATGTCCACGATATCTCCTGAAATGCGAAGAGCCTTTGACAAATGGTACGAGGAACAATTAAAGGCATATACAGACAGAAATGGATCAAGTCTTACAAGCGGGATTAACTTGACAACAGCTGCAAAAGAGCTTCTAGCAATCCAGCAGGAGCGAATTAATATGGCAGCCGAGAATACAGCTAGAGATAGTATTGCTAATCGACAGGAAAAGGCAAAAAGCCTTTCGCCAACATCACATAATCCATCCACTACGCCAAGGCCAATGGCCTCATCAACCCCAACAGACGGGTTTCAGTCATCTCATCCAGCTTTTCAACATTTTCTGCCAGGAAAAACTCGCATGAGAACATCCTTTGATCCGGAACATGAGATCCCACGATTACAGAAATGGTTTGTTGATAATCAACACCCTTCTAGAGAACAGATGTTACACTATCTTAATGAGTTAAATTCTCTGGATTCACGTAAAGGAAGACGTCCATTAGATTTGACGAATATCATTTACTGGTTTAAAAATGCTAGAGCAGCACACAGAAGAGCAGCTAAGAGTTCAGAGGAAGACTCTTTTGAAATGGAGGAAGAAAAAGATATGCATATTTCAGCCAATGAGAGCATGCCATTTTTACCCAATCGAAATGCAGTTTACATGGTGCCTTACCCTCATTATCCCCACATGAGCTTGACAAGTGCTCTTGCACACAGTGACTTTCATGCCAGATTTAATGGGCAGTCTGTTGATCGAGAGCCATGTGACCTCTCAATGAGTGGACGTTCTCATCATCGAAAAACTCCATCGCCAACATCTCATCATGATAGGCGGAACACTGTCTCACCTAAAGGTTTTGATGAACATGACGGAGTTGGCAATTCAGCCAATCATTTTATGGATAAATCTAGCAATAAGAAATACGAGTCAGAAAAAGAAATTCCAAAGAATCAAAGGACTGAAAGTATTTCAGAATATGAAAAAAGTCCTAAAGAGAATGAAGTAAATGAAGAAGAGGATGAAAATAAAGCTTTAGAAAATGAATCTGATTCTAGAAATGAAATAATTGATGTCGTTGATAATGTGAAAGTGGAAAAATATGATGATATTGACATGCCAACTGATCTCACTAAAAATAAAGTGAAACAGACAGAAGAATGCTATGAAATGCCAGAAGAACATGAAAAGCCAAAGGAACTGTCAACTGATACCCCCAACGATCTGTCAATGAACAAATATGTTGATAGACCAAGTGATTTATCTTGCAATAAGCCAAAAGACCTCACCAATGGAAAGAGAGCATATGAAAGTGACGAAGATGTTGAATCAGATTATGACGACGATCGCTCCATTGATGGGTCACTATCTAGTCATGAGGAGGGAAAAATTGCGAGTCTACGGGATTCTTACCTCAATGTTGCTCGGGGCTTAAACTTTAACCCGGTGACAAGCAGTCCGTCCGGCCAGCCACTGCATATTCCGCAGTTTCCTCACCCACTTGCTATGCATTATTTTCCCCTTAATACTCATTTATACTCACAGCAAGCTAATCAAATGAAATTTCATCATCATTCATCGCAGCAATCTACGCCAAAATCATCCCCCGGACAGGGTCAGGAAAATAACTCTCATCGGAAAAGACGCACTCGTGTTTTCATTGACCCATTATCAGAAATTCCGAAACTTGAAAAATGGTTTCTTGACGACACCCATCCATCATCCTATATGATAGACAAATACTGTGAAGAGTTGAATAGTTCGGAATACCGACAGAAATTTCCGAAACTTGAGCCAAAAAACGTGCAATTGTGGTTTAAAAATCATCGTGCTAAAGTTAAACGAATGAGATTAGGGCCAGTTGGAGACAGCATAATGTTTAATTGAGATTTTCAAAAATTTGATTTATTATATTCAAACCTTTTCCGTTTCTTGAAATTTCAGACTGGTCCAAATTTAAAGAGGCTGTAGATGACAATGAAAATTGGATGCTATTAGAAGTGACGCCATCCAAAGTGGTAGAAAATATTGTCGGAAAAGGAGAAATTACTTGTTACAAGTAATTTCTCTTTTTTTCCACAATGTTTTCTCAAGTATAAAATCACAGTGACGTAAAATCCAGGGTTTTTACAGAATAGAGTTAAAAACTACTACATGTATTGATTTGTATAATTTTTTATCCAACTTTTCCAAAAATATTGTATGCAATTTATGTGCAAATAACAAATTCATTTTAACCCTTGTTCAGAATTTTGTAAAAATCAAAGGGCTGAAAGCACTGGTAGCACTAGTTGTTCAGTTGTCAATACTTCTTTTGAAAATTGATTTCATAAACAACTCTGGTTTCAAAAGGATAGACAGGAGGTGTAGACTAAGATCAGACTGCACTTATGTGCAGTCTGATCTTTGTCTGTACCTCCTGTTAAAACCTGAATATTCCGGGTTCAGCATGACAAGGGTTAAGATAAAGGGAAAAGTCAGAATGCAGAGTTCTATGTACAAAATGTTTTTCGAAAGGTTTCTTTTTGATTAACAGTCATGCTCAACTAGATTTGCTTTTAAAATGATAGAAAACATTGTCAAATTGGAAGAATGGCTTGTGATAAGCGAATTTTTCTTTTCCTACAATGTTTTCTTGATTATTACTAATATCCTTCAGGGTCAGGAAAAAATAGGGATTGTTTAAGACTTGCATATTTCATGAGCTGATTTAATGACAAGGAAATTCTTTAGAAATGTTGTCTCAAAAGTGTGAAAATAATGGGTTTGTAAATTTAAATTTTTGACACTCATTTGAAATGAGATTAATTTTCTTTGTATTTATATAGTAAAATGCATTTTCTCTGTATTTATATAGCAAAATGAATTTTCTCTGTATTTATGTTGCAAAATGCATTTTCACTGTATTTAAATAGAGAAATATGTATTCTCTGTGTTTATATAGTAAGATGCATTTTCTCTTGTATTTATATAGAGAAATGATTATTCTCTGTATTTATATAGTAAAATGTGTTTTCTCTGAATTTATATTGTAAAATGCATTTTTTCTGTATTTATATAACAAATACATAAAACTTATGCTAGATTAATATATAAGATTATTTAATATGAGATTAGTCATTGAACATCATCATTTTGTATTATAAATGCAATTGTATATTAATTTGCTATAGTTTCAAGGAAAGATCAATGAATTTGACAGTTTAGACAGAAAATTTGTTAGACAAAGATTAATTTTTACAACTAAAAAAAGGAGAAGTAAAAAAACACATCAAAAGTGCATACTTAGATCAAGACTTTTTTGATTTTGTAAGACTTTATTTATAAGTGTCAGTTAGGGTAGTAAATATTGTTAGAAAAAGAGTAATAGCTTTTTTTCTAAAGATATTTCTACTTTTCCCTCAATGTTTTCCAAAGCCAGGAGGGTTAATAGATTAAGAATACACCTATGGACTTCTAGGTCCACCATCTTTTTCTGTAAATCACTCGGGTCAAAGTCTTTCATTGAAATTTCAGAAATGTTGCTAAACAGTTAATGATTTACTAAAGAAATTCCGAAATTTATTGGTCAAACCTCACAATTTTTCAAACGGATGTAGATACCTAATCAGTAGCCTGGTTATCAATTTTGCAATGAGAATGAATTTCTATGTTCAAATACAATTCTTCCTCGTATATTTTTTTGTGTGAGCACGCTTACAGTGAGCAATACATGATTGTCACTAGGATAAGTCGGCGTAAGAGTGTTAGTGAATCAGTCTGTATGATTGTGTCCAGACCATAACTCTTATACTTATGGATCGATTTCAAAATTACTTGGCACAGTATTTTTCCATCTTGAGTGGATGTGCCTAGTGAAACAAATTTTCAAATTGTTCAGAGGTCAAGGTCACAGCTGAAGGCTAAACATTCAAAATTTAGCTTGTGTTGAGCATATATCCAACTTTTGTGCTTGGATTTCAAAATAGTTTGAGACACTTATTCTGTAGATGTGCCATTTGTGACAAATTGTCAGGTTACTCCAAGGTCAAGGTCACAGCTGAAGGATAAACATTCAAAATTGAGCTTGTCCAGAGCATATATCCCACTCTTGTGTACCGATTCAAAAATATTTTGAGACACTTATTCTCTATTATGAGTAGATGTGCCATTTGTAACAAATTGTCTGGTGACTCCAAGGTCAAGGTCATAGCTAATGGTCAACTATTTGGTGGGCTCAACATGTTGTCTTTGGAAGACTCTCTAGTTCTGTTTATGAAATGCATGTATTTATTGTATTGTATAACTGTCACAATTTCAGAAAATAAATTTGACTCTGCTTATTCAATTTTTTGTCACAAAATTCATAAGTGCATCTTTTGTCACACAAAAAACAATCTTTTTTGCAGGAATGTTTTCTAGTTCAAAAGATGCTATCCAATATAACCCATTTTGAAATGTGGTCTATAATTCTTAAATCTGACCAGTCTTTATGGTCAAAGTCCATTGGTAACAACAGCTTGTTAGGATATTTAAGATGCAAAACCAGCAAAAATGTTTCATGTGAATGTTGGCCAATGTCAGAGTTCAAAGTTCGCTTCCAGTCTAAGTGAATGATTAGATTTATCAATTGATTCAATGACAGCTGTTATCCCTGAATTATGTTGAAGATTGACAAAACTTTTGTTATCTTTATCCTTTAACCCTTTCCTGTTTAATCCCTGTGATTTTATACTGGAGAAAACATGGAAAAGAAGAAATTGCTCGTAAGAAGCAATTTCTTACTTTCCCACAATATTTTCTACCCTGTTGGATGGTTACTTTTCAAATTACACATAACTTTAATTATCATCTGCAACTTTTATCAAACTGGATGAAACAAAAGTTTTGAAAAACAGAAAAGGATTAAGATTTCCACAATTTTAGCTCACTTAGTGCTCATGATGAGCTTTCTGATGGATGAATGTCTGTCGTTTGCCGTGAGGCGTCAACAATTGAAGTGTTTACACTCTAGAGGCCACAGTATTGACCCAATCTTCATGAAACTTAGCCAGAATAATTGTAAGATAATAAGGATAAACCCTAATGATTATGGGAAGGTTCTATCAGAAAACATAGAAAAAAGGGCCTTAATGCCAATTTCTTTGTTTACACTCTAGAGGCCACAATCTTGCCTCAATCTTCACCAAACTTGGCCAGAATAATTGTTAGGTCATAAGGATGAACCCTATTGATTGAGGGAAGGTTCTATTGGGAAAACACAGGAAAAGGGGTCTTAATGCCAATTTCTTTGTTTACAATATAGAGGCCACATTTTTGGCCCGATCTTCGTGAAACTTGGTCAGAATAATTAGTAGGCCATAAGGATGATCCCTAATGATTATGGGAAGGTGCTATTGGAAAACACAGGAAAAGGGGCCTTAATCCCAATTTCTTTGTTTACATTCCAGAGGCCACAATTTCACCTCACTCTTAATAAATCTTTGCCTGAATAATTGGTAGGTCATAAGGATGAACCCTATTGATTATGGGAAAGTTCTATTGAAAACACAGGAAAAGGGGCTGTTATGATAATATTTTTGTTTACATTATTTGGCTCCAGTTCCATTTTTTAACAGCAAATGATTCAGGTGAGCGATTCAAGACCAGCATGGTCCTCTTGTTTTTTTCTTTTTTTCTTAAATATTGCATGTAAGTTACACTCTACTGTGTACACAACCAATGGATGGATCGCCACAGTCGAACTAAACGTCATGTCAGAGATTTGGGGACATGCTCAGAAATCTAACAATTACACATGTCTATTTATATTATGTCAGGTTAAAGGGAACCTCCCAGGGGGTGCCGAAAAATTGACCCTTGTCATCCTGATCAGTGCTTTACAGACTGATCAGGGTCAATATTTTTTCCCTCTTTGGCATTTTTCTGACTCCAGTTTTCCATTCTACATCTCAATATATATATTTACAAAATTGACTTATTGTTGACCTCTGCTGGATCTGATCTCTTTTTCAAATGTTTGTTTTACTTAACCCTTTCCTCCTTTTCAAACTTTTAGACCTGTCCCAATTCAAAGGCTATTCAGGTGAGAATTTAAAGTGGGATTAATTTGAAAAACCATCCAGTAAGGTAGAAAATATTGTAGAAAAAGACGAAATTGCTTAGTACAAGCAATTTCTTCTTTTTCTACAATATTTTTTCAATTGTAAAATCAAGGATACTTTAAAATAGGGACTGAATCGGAAAGGGTTTACACTGGAAAGTCCCTTTTCACTGGTCAGATCTGTCAAATTTGTGATGTCCAAATAAAACAATTTACTTATAAATGTTAAGAGCCGAATCTCGTGGGGTGTACACATTTTTTAAGAGATAATGACTCAAGCTTTGAGCTAATTTATGTATTCTGCTTGAATAGTGATACTAGTTTTGACTGGAGCTACAGATTTGATGCAAAATGGACTTGAAAACTTTGAATTGCAGTTCAATTGAGTTATGTTGAAACTTTAGGGTTGCCTAAAATACTGCACAACCAACAATTTTTAGCTCCACTGGCCAAAAGCCAGTAGGCTATTAGCATGGTGTTATGTCAATCCCTTGTCTGTTCATAAACTTAATTCTAAAAATCTTCTCTTAAGAAAGTACAGCACAGAAACAGATATCATAGAATGATGCTTTAGCGATCATTTATCAGGTTCCTACAATTTATGTTTATTGGATTAAAAACTTTGCTTGACTGGACAGGGACAATTGCCATACATGGTATTTATAATGAAAACTTTGAAATTATTGTTCTTGACAACTTGAGGATAGATTTCAATCAAATTTCTTAGGAATGATCTTTTGGTGACCCTTTAACCAATTCCCACTCGGTGACATGTTTGGACGCCCCTCAAGATAAACTCCTAGGAAAACATTGTGTAAAATGAAGAAATGTTTTCTACCCAGAAACTTGAAAAAATCTGAAATTTCATAATTTTTAATTTGTTGTCTGCAACTCCTCTCAAATTGGACAAGTCTAAAATTTTGCCGTCTGGTAATGGGTTAAAAGATTCTTGAGAAAAAAATTAAATAGGTTTAATAATTTTGCTTAAGGGCATAGGGCTCATTTAGATTGAGACCAAATAGTGATGATAGGGAAATAAATGATACTGCCATATTCCTCCTTTGCTTTAATGGCATTCTGAAAAGGATAACATCCATAATGACGAATGTTATCAAGCTTGTACTTGTATCAAGCAATTTCTTCATTTTTATAATGTTTCTACTTAAAAGGATAAGGCTTTTTCAACTAAATATTGTCGTCTGCAAGGGGTTTCAATTGGACCATTCTATAATTTTGTCGTCTGGTAATGGGTTGAAATCAATGAGTTTGGCAGAATCATTCTGTCTTTAGCAGTAACAGTAGTTTTCAAGTCCATAATGCATTGTGTGATTCTGTGTATAGATTGTGTAATTATTCTTCACCATGACAAAGGGATGTAATCCCTAATAACTTTTCAAACATTCCAGATTTATGCTTGTAGTTATTGGCCTTAGTGCAATGAAAGTAGATGTTGTTAATCATACTTTTGATTTTTAGCTTGGCTGTTTTCGGAGAAAACCCGAGGTATTGTGATAGCCTCCTTGTCGTGGTCTTTGTCGTGTTGTCGTCTTCGAGCTAAAACTTTGACATTTTGTGATATCTCTGGTTCTACTGAAGGCATTCACTTGAAACTTGGCATACATGTTTACTATCAAAAGAGGAACCTATGCTATCAAGGGGGATAACTCTTGAAGCATTCTGTGCAAATTATGCCCCTTTTTCGACCTAGATATTTTATCCACTATCCAGCACCTAACAGCTGAGCGTAGGCACCGGTAGGTGGTGCTCTTGTTGTTCATTATGATAATGCTTTGTAAGCTTGGCTGTTTTCGAGAATACCCGAGGTTTTGTTATGGCCAAGTTGTTGTCTGCACTATCCTAAAATTTTGAGTTTTTGTAATACCTCTGGCATTTTTTTAACCCATTCCCAAACAGTGACGCTTTTGAACGCCCCTCAGGAAAAACGATTGGGAAAACTTTGTGTAAAATGAAGAAATTGCTTGTTACAAGCAATTTCTTTTTTTGCACAATGTTTTCTACACATAAGGTTGAAAGAATCTAAAATTTAATAAATTTTAAATTGTTGTCTGCAATTCCTTTGAATTTGGGTCAGTCTAAAATTTTGTCATGTGGGAATGGGTTAATGAAATATTTACTTGTAACTTAGAATTTATGCTTACTATCAAAAGAGCAATCTAAACTAACAAGGGGGGTTAGCTCTGAAGGTACATTTTACTTTAACTCATTCCACACAACTGAATTTTAGACTTGTCCAAGTTCAAAGAAGCTGCAGACAACAATGTCTAGTTGGTGGAATTGTATATTTTTACACCTTTTTCTATAGAAAAAATTGTGGATAATGAAGAAATTGCTTGTCACAAGCAATTTCTTCATTTTCCACAATGTTTTCCAAATCTTTTTATTTGAGGGGCGTTAAAAGGAGGGCATGTGTTAATGAATCATACCCCTTTTTAGACCATAAAGACTTACCCACTATTGATCACTTGAACAGCCAAGCGTTGGCATCTGTATGGTGTGCTCTTGTTTCCTAAAATTTGAACGATATTTGCATACTTCGTAGCAGAAATTGCTGACCAGACCTGGGAATGGATGAGCAGGTTTATTTACATTGATGATTGACAAACTGCCACTTCCTGTCCAAAATTAGTTGACCAATCTGATCTTTGATTTCTACTAAAATTTCTACTCAAACTACTCCAACATTAACCCATTTACCTATGATGCTTTTTGATGCTCTCAAGAAGAAAAACTTTGAAAAACATTGTGGAAAATGAAGGAATTGCTTGTTTTAAGCAATTTCTTCATTATCCACAATATTTTCTACCTCAAAAGACAAAGATATTTAAGAATTCATGAACTTGAAATTGTCATCTTCAGCTTTTTTTTGTAGCATGTTATCGGCTGTAATTTTTCAAAATTATTCCATTTTATATCAAACTGGACCTTCTTGTCAATTTATTTGAACTTTAATTTATTTGATCAATGAGGGTGCTTTGATAAAAAGTAATAGAATCTCAGAGTAAAATGGATTTTTAACCCATTCCCACACAATGATGCTTTTTGACACCCCAACGAAATAGCTTTGGAAAACATTGTGGGAAATGAAGAAATTGCTTGTAACAAGAGATCTTTTCATTATCAACAATCTTTTCTACCCCAAACTTTAGGGCCTAGAGCTTTGATATTTGGTATGCAGCAGCATCTGGTGGACCTCTATCAAGATTGTATAAAACATGGCCCCAGGGTCAGAATTAGCCGTTTCCAGACGTCACAAGCTTAACATAGGCTTGTATTGTGAAAACTTTTTAAAAAATTCTACTCCCCCCCCCCCACACCCTTCAAAAAAGTCCTAGAGCTTTGATATTTTGTATGTAGCATCATCTGGTGGACTCTTATCTGTTGAAGTGCTCTCTAAACTAAGGTGACCGATAAGGCTCTATGGGCCACATGTTTTCAACTTTCCAGGTAGAAAACATTTAGGAAAATGGTGAAAATGTTTTCACATTTTTTTCTTGAGAGGTGTCCAAAAGCGTCACTATGTTGGAATGGGTTGAATCAGAATGGTTATTAGATTGTTTTGATGAAGTCCCAATTTTAGTTCAACTGAGTTAAATTTAGGTCACTGTAAGAAATTTATTGTCTTCTCTCTGGACGCCATCGTTTTGGCGTTTGCATAAAACCTGAAGACTGTTTGGGAAATGAAGTAACTGCTACTAATAAGCAATTTCTTTATTTCCCACAATGTTTCTACCCACAAGGACAAAGATTTTTAACATTTCATCAACTTGGAATTGTCGTATGCAACATCTTTCAATATGTCTATAAATAGTCTAAAATTTTGTCGTCTGGTGATAGAATAACCCTTTCCTGTACAATCACTTGTTTTCACGAACCCATAGGTTTTGTATTGGGGAAAAAATTGCAGTGAAAGAAATTGCTTGTTACAAGCAATTTCTTCTTTCCCTACAATGTTTTCCACCCTTTAAAGTGTTTTTTTTTCTTTGAGTTGTCGTCTGCAGCCTCTTCGAAATTGGAGCAGTCTAAAATTTTGTTGTATGGGAAAGGGTTTAATTGCATCAGGCTAAGACATCGAATCAGTAAATTATTTGATAATCTTTGTCTACACTGTACAAACTGCACTATTCACAATCGTGTTTCTTTGTAGTATACATTACTCAGGTGAGTGAATAATGGGCATCTTGGGCCTCTTATCTACTTACATTTCACGACTACGCAATACAGTTTGACCCGTTTATTTTATGTAATGATTGCCAAGTGTTTGAAAGAAGTAATATTAGTTAAGGTAATATATTTGTTGTTGTATTATAACAATGCTATTATAAAAACAGATTTTGTCTCACTGTCTTTCTAAGACATAATTCCAATTAAACCTTTGGTTTAATACCTGGTCGCTGGAAATATCCTTTCAAAACATTTTGTCTCCCAGCAATAGAAGGATAATTGTAAACCTAAGAGAGATGAGCAGCTGGAGGCTTGGAAAGAATGTAGTGGTAGTACTGGCGTGAGAAATACCAGGAATCCATTGTTAGGTGCTCTAGCTACTTTGAGTGAGGTACACCCTATTCAATGTTTAAAAAGTCTTTATTAAAAAATAACCATGTTTAACCCTTTCCTGTTTAATTACTGAATTTTGTGTCCCTGTGTTGATATACTTGAAAAAACATTGTGGAAAAAGAAGAAATAGCTTGTAACAAGTAATATTCTCTTTCTCCACAATTTATTTACCCATCTGGGTGACTATTTTCAAATAAATTCAACTTTAAATTGTCATCTGCAAAACCTTTGAATTCGGAAAGGGTCTAAATTTGCAACACAGTAAAGGGTTGACCCATTACCAAGCAATGACACTTTCGGACATTCCTCAAGAAAGCAATAGGGAAAACATTCTGTGTTGATGTACTGTCTCATCAGAAACTATCTTTGGAACGCCTGTGAAATGGTTGGAAATTCTATAAGCAGGTTTGAGAGGATAATTGTTATGCTTGTGGTAAATGATTGTTTAGTGAAGAATTGTTAATGGTTATCATTGCATTATGAGATTGTTTGGTTAAGAATTAATGTGTATGGTTAAGTATAAATGTGGACGATGAAAAATTAATGCGTATGGTTAAGAATTAATGTGTACGGTTAAGAATTAATATGTACTGTAAAAGTTTTTGTATGTCTGTTTTGGTGCTACCATATTTGGTCATTGTGAATATATTAATGATATATAAGTCTTTGTTGGAGTAAAATTATTGAATGAAAATTTTAAAAGAGTTGTTTCTACTTTAAGACCATCTGGAAAACAATGGCATTTCAAATAATATGTACTGGTATGTCCTTGCATCAAAAGATGACAATAACATTTCAAATTACAGGTATGTCCTTGCATGAAAGGTTTACAATGACTTTCAAATTCCTGGTATGTCCTTGCATGAAAGGTTTACAATGACTTTTCAAATTCCTGGAATGTCCTTGCACAAAAGATGACAATGACTTTTCACTTTACTGGTATATCCTTGCATCGAAGAAAGACAATTACTGGTAACTTTCAAATTACCGATATATCCTTACATCGAAAGTTTACAATGACTTTTTAAATTACAGGCATGTCCTTGCATTGAAAGATGACTTTTCAAATTACCTTTGTGTCCTTGCATCCAAAGTTTACAATGACTTTTCAATTACTGGTATGTCTTTGAACAGAAAAATGATAGACTTTTTAGCTCACCAAAGCACGTAGTGCTAAAGTGAGCTATTGTGATCCCCTTTTGTCCGTGCGTCGTGCGTCGTCCGTCAACAATTTCTTTAAATGACATCTCCTCCTAAACCACTGGGCCAATTTGAACCAAATTTGGCAGAAATGTTCCTTAGGTGGTCCCCTTCAAAAATAGCTAAAAGAATTGAAATCTGTTAAGAACTCTGGTTGCCATGGCAACAAAAGTGAAATTTCAAAATAATCTTTAAAAATCTTCTTCTCCTGACCCAGAAGGCTTAGAGCCTTGATATTTTGCATGAAGCATCAGTATATTGATCTCTTTCAAAATAGCTAAAAAAATGATCCTCGGGTCCCCAGGGGCGGAGCCTCAGGGGGGAAGGGTTTATATAGAAGAATAGAACGATATTTTAAATGACATCTCCTCTCAAACCACTTGGCTGATTTGAACCAAATTTGGCAGAAATGTCCCTTAGGTGGTCCCCTTCAAAAATAGCTTAAAGAATTGAAATCCGTTAAAAACTCTGGTTGCCATGGCAACAAAAGTGAAATTTCAAAATAATCTTAAAGAATCTTCTCCTCCTGACCCAGAAGGCGTAGAGCCTTGATATTTTGCAAGAAGCATCAGTATATTGATCTCTTTCAAAATAGCTAAAAAAAATAATCCTCGGTCCCCAGGGGGGGGGGGGGGGGTATATAGAAATAAAGAACGATTTTTTAAATGACATCTCCACCTAATTCACTGGGCCAATTTGAACCAAAATTGGCAGAAATGTTCCTAAGGTGGTCCCCCTTAGAATTAGCTTAAAGAATTGAAATCCGTTTAAAACTCTGGTTGCCATGGCAACAAAAGTGAAATTTCAAAATAATCTTTAAGAATCTTCTCCTCCTGACCCAGAAGGCGTATAGCCTTGATATTTTGCATGAAGCATCAGTATATTGATCTCTTACAAAATAGCTAAAATCATAATCCTAGGGTTTCCAGGGGCAGACCCGGGGGGGGGGGGGGGGTATAGGCATGAAGCATCAGTTCACAGACTTCTTTCATATTTCTGAAATTATAACCCATGGAAAAAGTTTTTTCCTTCTTTCAAATCAGCACTAAAGCCTTGGAATTTGTAATTTAGACTTTTGGATCCCCAGGTTCATAGTCTTTATATGTAATTGTGGCCCGCTTGTTTCATAATCCTAACCTTAACATGAAATTAGACTGTTGAAAGAAAAAGAGCCTTTATCTCAGGTGAGCGCCCCAGGGCTAAAGGCCCTCTTGTCAAATTACTTGTATGTCCTTACATCGAAAGATGGGGTTGTACTTGTGTCAGAAATAATGGAACCCAATGTTCGGTGTACCAACTGCTTTGCTTTCACTGAAATACTGGGGAAAGGGGTGACTAACCCATTTCCACTCAATACTACTTTTTTACTCTCCTCATAAAAGAAGCTTTAGAAACCATTGTGAAAAAAAGGAGAAATTGTTTGTCTTAAGCAATTTCTTTATTATCCACAATTTTCGCTTCCCCAAAAGACAAAGATGTTTAAAATTCCATCATCTTTAAATTGTTTTCTGCAACATCTTTGAATTTGGACCATCCTAAAATTTTGTTGTGTGGGAGTTGGTTAAACCCCATGCAGATCATTTAATAAAATTTCTCTTTATTCTATTTTGTCACATCTTCTTTCAACTGACTTTATTACAACTGAACAAGAAAACATTTCCTGTTTTACCCTTTTCAGAATCTGATTTTTAAGCTATATTTAACCCTTTCCCATACCACGAAATTTTAGACCGCTCCAATTTGAAAGAGGCTACAGACGAAAAATCATAGCGCATTTGAATTGAAAAATAAGCACTGTAAAGTGTTGAAAACATTGTAGGGAAAGAAGACATTGCTTGTAACAAGAAATTTCTTCTTTCCCTGCAACGTTTTCCCCAATACAAAACCCATGGGTTGTGAAAACAAGTGATTGTACGGGAAAGGGTTAACCAATTCCTGTTAAACCCTTTTTTTACGTCCCTGTGATTTAATGATTGAGAAAACATTCTTAAAAAAACATTTTGTTACCAGCAATATCTTCTTGTTCCACAATATTTTTTACCGTACTGAAAGCTTAAATCGACTCTGAATTTGGACAGGTCTAAAAATCTACTAAACAGGAAAGGGTGAACTCATTACCAAATAGCAAAATTGGTCCTAATTGAAAGGAGTTGCAGATTTTAATATAAGGTTTATGAAATTTCATATGTTTTAGTTAACTGGATAGAAAACATGGAAAATGAAGAAATTGCTTTTTTCAAGTTATTTCTTCATTTTTATACGCCCGTCGAAGACGGGACGTATTATGGGATCACCCGTGATGTCCGGGCGTCCGGTCGTCCGGGCTTCCGGTTGTCCGGGCGGTGTCCACTTCTTTGTCCGGAGCATAACTCTGTCACAGCAAGTCTGATTGACTTTAAACTTGGCAGATATATTCTTCTCATCAATACGGAGTGCAGTGCGCAATAACCATAACTCTACCTGGCTTATTTTTTGAGTTATTGCCCTTTGTTGTTTTTCATACTTGAATCTTGTCCGGAGTATATCTCTGAAAGTATTATAGCTAGGATCATGAAACTTCATGGGTGTAAAGATCTCACCAAGGGGGAGTGCAGTGCACAAGAACCATAACTCTACCTGGCCTATTTTTTTAGTTATTGCCCTTTGTTGTTTTTCATACTTGAATCTTGTCCGGAGTATATCTCTAAAAGTATTATAGCTAGGATCATGAAACTTCATGGGTGTATAGATCTCACTAAGGGGGAGTGCAGTGCACAAGAACCATAACTCTACCTGGCCTATTTTTTGAGTTATTGCCCTTTGTTGTTTTTCATACTTGAATCTTGTCCGGAGTATATTTCTAAAAGTATAATAGCTAGAATCATGAAATTTCATGGATGGATAGAGGTCACCAAGTTGGAGTGCAGTGTACAAGAACTATAACTCTACCCATCCTATTTTTTGAGTTATTGCCCTTTGTTGTTTTTCATACTTGAATCTTGTCCGGAGTATATCTTTAATATTATACTTGCTAGAACCATGAAATTTCATGGATGGATAGAGCTCACCAAGTGGGAGTGCAGTGTACAAGAACCATAACTCTACCTAGCCTATTTTTTGAGTTATTGCCCTTTGTTGTTTTTCATACTTGAATCTTGTCCGGAGTATATCTCTAAAAGTATAATAGCTAGAATCATGAATCTTCATGGATGGATAGAGCTCACCAAGTGGAAGTGCAGTGTACAAGAGCCATAACTCTACCAAGCCTATTTTTTGAGTTATTGCCCTTTGTTTTTTTTTCATACTTAAATCTTGTCTGGAGGTTATCTCTAAAAGTATTATAGCTAGGATCATGAAACTTCATGGGTGTATAGATCTCACCAAGGGGGAGTGCAGTGCACAAGAACCATAAATCTACCAAGCTTATTTTTTGAGTTATTGCCCTTTGTTGTTTTTCATACTTGAATCTTGTCCAGAGTATATCTCTAAAAGTATAATAGCTAGAATCATGAAATTTCATGGATGGATAGAGCTCACCAAATGGGAGTGAAGTGCACAAGAACCATAACTCTACCTAGCCTATTTTTTGAGTTATTGCCCTTTGTTGTTTTTCATACTTGAAATTTGTCCTGAGTATATCTCTTAAAGTATTATAGCTAGAATCATGAATCTTCATGGATGGATAGAGCTCACCAAGTGGGAGTGCAGTGTACAAGAACCATAACTCTACCTAGCGTTTTTGCCCTTTGTTGTTTTTCATACTTTGTTTGACAAAAAAAATTCATTCAAAATAACCTCAGTTCTATTCAAACCCCCAGTTAATATTAAGCAGTGTGACGGGCGTATCTTGTGACAATTTGGCACCTTGTCCACAATGATTTTCCTATTGCCTTTTCTTGAGTTCGTCAAAAATCGTGATTGTGTTCCAATGGGTTAAATCAAATGGCCTAAAGTAATGAAAGGCTGGAGAGTGAGTCAATATGTCTTCGGAAATTAATATCCATAAACAACTCTGGAAATTAAAAGAAAAGCAGATGGTGTAGACTAAAATAAGACGTGACCATGGCTAAAAAATTGGTTCGAACATAACCTGCAAATTCTGCTCAGGATTTATTTCAGCAAAAACCTCTAATTTACACAATATGCTTGAGAATGATTGGATGGGTGGTCTGATTGTGAGGAAATGAGCTGGTTTCATCAGTTCGAACCCCTTGCTGGCAATTATTCGTTCTGATATTTGCCCACGGCAGCGGTACCAATTCTTTCCGAAATTTGTCTCTCACAAGTGGATGGACAATCGTAAACCTAGATGGGATAGCAGCTTGAGGTTAGGAAAGGATGTAGTGGTAATACTGGTGTGTGAAATACAAGGAATCCATTGTTAGGTACTCAGCCGCTGCGAATTGACTGAAATACTGTTAAAAGTGGCGTTAAACCCCACCCAAACAATCAATCTGCTATTTGACAGAAGTGATTGTTACATCCAATTTGCACCCATCACTTATGGGCAAATGAAAATTACACCTATATGAGCAGCTGTTGCCCAGATATAATGTTTGGTTGTTCTAGTCCAAGGATAATAATAGGAATCAATCGTTAGGTGCACCAGCCTCAGAAATAAAACTGAAATACTGTTGAAAGTAACATAGACCCCCATACAGACCTTTGTTAGCTAGTGCTCAAGTGAGCTATTGTGATCGTCTTTTGTCCGGCGTCCGTCCGTCGTTCGTCGTGCGTCGTCCGTCAACAATTTCTTTAAACAACATCTCCTCCTAAACCACTGGGCCAATTAGAACCAAATTTGGCAGAAATGTTCCTTAGTTTGTCCCCTTCAAAAATAGCTAAAGGAATTGAAATCCGTTAAAAACTCTGGTTGCCATGGCAACAAAAGCGAAATTTTAAAATAATCTTTAAAATTCTTCTCCTCCTGACCCAGAAGGCGTAGAGCCTTGATATTTTGCATGAAGCATCAGTATATTGACCTCTTTCAAAATAGCTAAAATCATGATCCTCGGGTCCCCAGGGGCGGAGCCCCAGGGGGGGGGGGGTTAATATAGTAATAAAGAACGATTTTTTAAATAACATCTCCTCTCAAACCACTGGGCCGATTTGAACCAAATTTGGCTGAGATGTTGCTTAGGTGGTCCCCTTCAAAAATAGCCAAAAGAATTGAAATCCGTTAAAAACTCTGGTTGCCATGGCAACAAAAGTGAATTTTTAGAATAATCTTTAAAAATCTTCTCCTCCTGACCCAGAAGGCATAGAGCCTTGATATTTTGCATGAAGCATCAGTATATTGACCTCTTTCAAAATAGCTAAAATCATGATCCTCGAGTCCCCAGGGGCGGATCCCCAGGGGGGTGGGGTTTATATAGAAATAAAGAACGATTTTTTAAATGACATCTTCTTTCAAACCACTGGGCCGATTTGATCCAAATTTGGCAGAAATGTTGCTTAGGTGGTCCCCTTCAAAAATAGCTAAAAGAATTGAAATCCGTTAAAAACTCTGGTTGTCATGGCAACAAAAGTGAAATTTTAAAATAATCTTTAAAAATCTTCTCCTTCTGACCCAGAAGGCGTACAGCCTTGATATTTTGCATGAAGCATCAGTATATTGACCTCTTTCAAAATAGCTAAAATCATGATCCTCGAGTCCCCAGGGGCGGATCCCCAGGGGGGTGGGGTTTATATAGAAATAAAGAACGATTTTTTAAATGACATCTTCTTTCAAACCACTGGGCCGATTTGATCCAAATTTGGCAGAAATGTTGCTTAGGTGGTCCCCTTCAAAAATAGCTAAAAGAATTGAAATCCGTTAAAAACTCTGGTTGTCATGGCAACAAAAGTGAAATTTTAAAATAATCTTTAAAAATCTTCTCCTTCTGACCCAGAAGGCGTACAGCCTTGATATTTTGCATGAAGCATCAGTATATTGACCTCTTTCAAAATTGCTAAAATCATGATCCTCGGGTCCCCAGGGGCAGACCCAGGGGAGGGGGGGGTATAGGCATGAAGCATAAGATCACAGACTTCTTTCTTATTTCTGAAATTATAACCCATGGAAAAAATTTTTCCTTCTTTCAAATCGGCACTTAAGCCTTGGAATTTGTAATTTTGACTTTTGGATTCCCGGTTCATAGTCTTTATACGTAATTGTGGCCCACTTGTTTCATAATCCTAACTTTAACATGAAATTAGACTGTTGAAAGAAAAAGATCCTTTATCTCAGGTGAGCGCCCCAGGGCCAACGGCCCTCTTGTTAACTATATCTTCATGGTCAGTTTTAGTGTAACAACGATATACAGAAAGTTTCTTCATGAAGACCCATTTAAAAATTCAGAAAAAAATATGAAAGTAATATGTGATCATTTTTAAAAAGAGACTGTGATCAAGAATGTTTAAATGACTGTGAAGTGAGTAGATTTGGTGAACAATTCAATTTTTACATGAACAATTATATATTAGAATATGTTCTAGAATAATGAAAAGACTGTGAAGTGGTAGGAATTGTTGAACAATTTAATGTTAACATGAACAATAAATATGATGAAATATTATATAAAAAAGAATGTGTTCCAGGATGTAAACAAAACAGTGAAGTGATAAAAATAGTGAACAATTTAATTTTGACATTGAAATGTTTTGAATTCGTTAAAAGTGATTAAAAGATTTAGCATCTACGAGGTGATTTTGATTTGGTGAACAATGTCATGTCAAATAAGTTATAAGTTCTGTGTCTTAGTTCAAAAGTATATATACTTTGAAGGACTTAACCAATTCCCAAACAGTGACGCTTTTTGGCGCCCCTCATTTTTCAATGTTGAATAAATCTAAAATTTATTAAACTTTAAAATGTCATCTGCAGCTCCTTTCAATTTTGACCAATATACAGTTTTGCTATCTGGTAATGGGTTAATTGCATATATGGTTAACCGTTACAACCGTTTACTAGATACCTCCCCCAAATATTGGTCAAAAAGCATTGTTTTTATTTGTGGGGCTTATTCCCTTATATGATATTTTCAGTGGAATCTTAAAAAATCATTCTTTTTCAGCCAAATTTCATAGGATTGACCTTTTGATGACCATTTACCAGAAATTTTGCATTCTATCCGGATTTTATTTTAGAACTATCAGCTTTAGATTTTTTGTATACCATTTTGAAATTGGACCAGTCTAAAATTTTGTTAGCATGATATATCACAACATATTGTTCAACATGTTTTCAATTGCTAGTAATAAACCCACTTCCATACATCCGAACTTTCCAGAAACTTGAAGAAAACTTTTTTTCACTGTAGCTTGTTACAATCAATTTCTTACGGTGTTTTCTACTCTAAATAGGTCTGTGATTGTCCGTTTTCAAGTACCACCAGCTGCCGTATTCGACTTCTTTATCTTCTTTAAATATGGATTTGTTGTGAAGCAATTTGTTAAGATACAATACTTAATAGCTCAGTAAAACTACGCTTTTAAACTCACCCATTAAAAATGCTTTGGAAAACAGTGTGGAAAATGAAGAAATGGCTTGTTACAAGCAATTTCTTCATTGTCCACAAAGTTTTCTAACCAAAAAGAAAAATATTCTTAAAATTTCACCAACAAAAAAATGTCATCTGCAACTTCTTTGAATTTGGTCTAAAATTTTGTTGTCTGGTAATGGGAAGATGTTTGCAAAAGTGGAACCCTAGGGAACCATCAAGGCTGTGTTGAAAGTGTGGACCTATGGAAGACTGTAGTGTTTGCAAACCAACCTGGATCAATTATTTTGTTAGTGGCAGATTCTCAAATCTAAAATGGTTATTCATAACATTTCATAATATTTATATTTATATTTGCAATACTGTCTGTGATCGACCTCTTCTGGATCATATCACTTTTTTCAAATGTATCTCAGAGTTTGGGGTCTATTTTTCATTAATTGACAAAAATTGTATTATAAAGTAATGCAGTGATGACATGTACCCAATATTTATAAGTGTTAATCCAACATAAAGAAAGTGATTTTGATCATATACTGCGAAGAGTCAAGAGTGGGTAATGCTTTGATACCTTTTCATTGGAATGATTTCATTTCAACCTGGAATAGTTAGGTGTTAGTTTTGTACCGAGATAATTGATCGTATGGTAGGTAAATCTTTGTTTCATGGACTGAGTTACCCTTTATAACAAACATTGATTTTTCTCTTAAGTGTTAGCTGACTGCTGTGCTTTTAAGGACATGGCAGGTAACTCTATATTTATTTATGGAAGTTATCCTCTTTTCATAAAAAATGATTTTGATTTTTATTCCAGATATGCTATGACTATTGTCTTTATAGCCTCTGATGTGGAACTAAGAAAGTGCAAATTTTCTTTTTATTTTCCCCATGTATTAATTGATATGTTAACCCCATTCCTTACATAGAAATTAAAAAATATCTAAAATTTCATAAACTGTAAATTGTCGTTTAAATTGCAACTCCTTTTGGACCAGTCTAAAATTTTGCCGTTTGGGAATGGCTTTTTCAAAGCTTGATCTGATGAAAACATGACTTAAATGAGCTAACTTTCATATATGATGAAAGCTTTGGAAATGTTTTTACACAAATCTATTGACGGATTTAAACAAAATTTCACAGGAATGAAGTATCAGATTATTTAAAGATTTTTAATCGGATAAAAATACTTTAATAGGTGAGGCTTTTTTCCATACATGGAATATTGTGAAAACTTTAAAAGAAAATCTCAGAAACTAGTAGGTTGTTTTCAACCAAATATCATAGGAATTTTCCTTAGGAGATCCGTTTTCAATAAATTTGATTGGATAAGAAAAATTGGCTTTGAAAATCAAATCTTCTCAGAAATCTAGCGATGGATTTCAACCAAATTTTACAGGAATTATCCTCAGGTGACCCTTTGTCAGATTCCATCTTATAATTTTGTGGCTTATGTCCACCCATATAAGGTATACAGTGAAAATGTCGTTAATACTTTCCATCTCAATTAGTCAATGAATACTACATTACTTGATTTTTGAAAAGTTTAAAATGCTTCTCTAAAACTATCATAAAGAATTCAGTAACAAAATTAATTTGTCAGACGTGTAGAATATGTTTCAGTTTATATTGAATTCCTGAAATCACCATTTGCCTGATCAGTACATTCAGGCCTGTGGAGCGATACAAGCGCTCAAGCGCCACTAGTCTTGATAATGGTTAGGCAATCATTGACTAAAATTCTGTTTTGTGTTATCACTTTGTTCAGCAAACCAATGTCGTCTTATTTTGCTGTACACGTTGTTTCTTAGCCTTTAAGTATTCATGGTCCTTTGTGTAACCTACCATTTTGCCCTTCTTTACATGTCAGAAAAATAGTATTGAAGAAAACATCTGCAACGGACAAATGTGATTATCATTTTCTCCTCGTTTTACAATATTTTCTAACCTAGTTGGTACTCAGCATCAGCACTTAAAACCATGTCTTCAACAACTTCTTTGCTTTTGGATCAGTCTACATTTTTGTCGTTCGGTAAAAGTCTAGAGTCCCAAGCTTTAGTGAAATCATGTAAAAGTTTACACGGAGCTGTTTTTTAACCAAACTTTAGTCAAATAAATTTAGAATTGACCAAGTTATTTCAATTAATAGTTGATGACTAAATTTTGAATAGTAAACTTATCAAAATGATAAAATTTCCAAGACAGAACCAAGAAAAAGAAAGCAAATGAAGCGTGTCGAGCTCGATCGGAGTATTAATAAACTCTCCCAAGAGATATTTGGATCTTTATGTGACCTATTCATATTTCAACATATAAAATGAGGGTTTGGGTATTCTGGCTAGCACGTTTTGACTCGGACAGTCCTTGCAATCTTGAAATTAATTGATACTTGTTTCCATCATGGTCGCTGTGAAGATTCAAATATGTAGGTAATAGATATTATGATATTGCTACATTTATATCCCGTATATCATTTCAAATCAAATACATGTAGTATGTTTTTTCAGGGGTGTGTTATATGAAGACCCGCAAGAGTGGAATGATGAGTCAGTGCGATGTGCTGTTCACAAGCTCCTTAATGTTATGAACCAACCTACACTGTCAAGTTTGTGTCCCTTATCTCAGGTAATCAAGCCATTCCAAAAGAAAGAAATTCAGAATAATCCAAGTAAATGGAAGTTGTGATTAATAATTTTTTCATAGTATTTTTAACTCAACTGGCTGAAAGCCAGCGAGCTATTGTTATGGCGTGGTGACCATCGTACGTCCGAAAGAATATTCATCGCAGAAACCGCTTGATGGATTTCAATCAAATTTTACAGGAATGTTCCTTGGCTGACCCTTTATCAGATTCCTTTAAAGAATTATGATCGAATGATAAATATGACCTTAATTGACGGGGCTTATTTCCATATATGGTGAAACCTTGAACATCTTTTCCTAAGAAACTAGTGAATGGATTTCATCCAAATTTCACAGGAATGATCCTCAGATTACCTTTTATCAGATTCAGGCATAGGATTTTGATCAGATGATAAATAGGGCTTAAAATGGCGGGGCTGATTTCCATATATGGTAAACCTATGAAAATCTTTTTCTCAGAAACGAGTCAATGCATTTAAACTAAATTGCACTGAAATGATCCTCTGGTAACTCCTTTTTGTATTCCATCAATGAATTTCAATTGTTTGAAAACATGGGCTTTTATGATTGTGGCTTATTTCCACATATGGTATCCAGTGCATTTTTTTATCCCCCGCCGTTTCGGCGAAGGGGATATAGTAATAGTCTCCGTCCGTCCTTCCCTCCTTCCGTCATTCAGTCCTTCCGTCACTAAACTTGTCCGGAGCATATCTCTGAAAGTGTAATTGCTATCAACTTGTAACTTCATAGGTCGATAGATCTCATTTAGGAGAAGTGCAGTGCACAAGAACCACAACTCTTGCTTGCATAATTTTGGAGTTATTGCTCTTTGCTGTTTAAAAGACTAAAATTTTGTCCGGGGCATATCTCTGAGAGTGTAATTGCTATCAACTTGAAACTTCATAGGTCGATAGATTTCATTTAGGAGAAGTGCAGTGCACAAGAACCACAACTCTTGCTTGCATTATTTTGGAGTTATTGCCCTTTGTTGTTTTAAAGACTTAGATTCTGTCCTGAGCATATCTCTTAAAGTATGATAGCTATTATCGAACTCATTGAGAAGAAATGCGATGCACAAGAAGCCTAAATCTAACTAGCTTAAGTTAACTATCAAGCTTTTTCGGCGGGGGATGGCCATGTCTGACATGGCTCTTGTTTTAAAGAATTCTTAATACCTTTTTCATCTGAATGAAAAGTTTGAAATATAAAAAGAATTCTGACAAGATTTTTTTATCCACTCATAATGAATTTGATTCGGTTTCTATTGAATTCCTGAAAATGTCATTTGCTCAACTAATATAATCAGGCCTGTGGAGCGATGCAGGCGCTCAAACGCCTCTAGATCTTGAGAGGTGTAGAAAAGTGTGATTGTCTTGGAATGTTTGAACTCCTGTATACCAAATTGTCTGCACTTTCCTGCATGATGAAATGCTAAGCTAAAACACTCTTTAGAAGCTATGTCCTTGTGGGAAAAGAAGAAACTGCTCTTTTTATCTAATATGGAACAAATTTTTAAGTTATTCTACTTTGAAATGTTGTCTGCAATAGTACTTTATTTTTGTAATCTGATTATGACTTACTGTCAATAGGTTTACATACAGAACAGATACAATAGAAATCTATTATAATCTAGCATTCAAAAGATTCAAATATGGTTTGCCTAAATATTTATAGAAAAAAAGGAAGTTCGGGGTATCGGATTTTGTTGAAATTAACCCGATTATCAACCAGTTTTGCTTTAAATTCTTATCTTATACACCCTCACAGATGTTTGTCTTTCTATGCTTCTATGCTTTGAAAGTAAAAATTATTTATTGGGGATATATGCTTTAAAATGAAAACTTGTTGACTAAAATGAATCCACAAAAGAGTACTTTTACTTAATTTTCTACAAATATGTACCATACAAATTTGTAAGAAATAATCGAGAAAAGTGGAGTCACCATTATAGTTTTCGAGAACATTGTATATTTTTGATCATGCAGTTTGCGTTTTGGAAAGGGTTAAAGATTTACACAACTTAAAATATCTGTTAATCTCAAGTAATATTTTGAAATTATACTTTATTTTCTAATATAATTAAGTTTAGAATTACAAATGAAGAAATCGACATTGTACAAGTCTCAACGATTTGCCTCTATCCTACAAGTTGCATGAAGACTGTTGCGAAAGTACATTTGTCTATCAATATGTTTGAAATTTTACATATACATTTTACATATACTGTACACACATTGAAAATGAGTCTAAAATTTGTAAAACTCTGTGGAGAATCTAAACTGGCTTTCGCCTATACTCATAAATTTTCAATGCTATACAAAGTGAATGTGCGAGATCTTAATTCCTAAATTGTCACTCAATACCCTAATTAATTCTTTTAGAATGATAATGTCCAAGTTTCTTTTCTATTTCAGCCAACCATCTCTGACATTGTCAATGACAAATATAGCAGCATTTTTAGCGAAAGAACATGCCAGGCTTTTGGAAGATGGTACAATCACTTTATGACAGAACAGTTAAATGAAAGTAAGTAATGGTATCTGACTTTGATGACCTGGATGCTGTATAAATCATTTCCACACAATCGTGCTTTGATGACCGGGGTGCTGTATAAATCATTCCAAGACAACAACGATTTGGGTGCTGTATAAAACAATTCTACCTATTCACGCTTTATTGACTTGAGTACTATATAAATCATTCCAACGCAATCAATTTTAATGACGTTGGTGCTTTATAAATCATTACCACAGAGTTACACTTTGATGACCCGTGTGCTGTATAAATCATTTCCACACAATCACACTTTAATTACCTTACTGCTGTATAAATCATTTCCAAACAATCACACTTTGATGACCTGGGTGCCGATAAAACACTCCCAAAAATTAACGCTTTATTAACTTGGATACTATGTAAATCATGGCAGCACAATCAATTTCAATGACTAGGGTGCTGTATAAATCATTTCCACACAATCACACTTTATTGACTTGGGTACTATATAAATCATTCGCACACAATCAATTTTAATGACGGGGTCCTGTATTAATCATTTCCATACAATCATGCTTTGATTCCCCGGGTGCTGTATAAATCATTTCCACACATTCACACTTATTTGACTTGCGTAATATATAAATGATTCCAACAAAATCAATTTTAATGACTTGGGTCCTGTGTAAATCATTTCCACACTATCATGTTTTGATTACCTGGGTGCTGTATAAATTATTCCCACACATTCACGCTTTATTGACTTGGGTACTATATAAATCATTCACACACAATCAATTTTAATGACGTGGGTCCTGTATAAATCATTTCCACACTATCATGCTTTGATGACCTATGTGCTGTATAAATCATACCCAAACAATCACACTTTGATGACCTGTGTGCAACATAAATCATTCACACATGATTACAGTTTTATAAACTGGTTGCTGTTTAAATCATTCTCACACAATCACATTTTGATGAACTGGGTGCTTTATGAACCATTCGGTTTACTAGAAATTTTGCTATGGTGTAAAAGCGGGATTGTGTGAAAATGGGTTCCGGTGTGAGAAAGTTTTAATGAAACAATTTAGTGTGCAATAATATTAAAATAGTTCCGTCCAAAAAATACTTATTGATTAATTACAACCAATCATAATGCATGAATGTATGATTACATATTATTTGCAGACACATTCAAAGAAAATTCCAAGGAAACTCGATTGATTTTCCATACAGAGTTGGAGGTGCCATTACTTAAACGATGGTACAGGGAGAACAAAAACCCCAATATCAACAAGATGAACGAATATGCCTCAAAACTGAACAGTAGTCACATGAGAAAAAGAAAGAAAAGGGTTACTGTGGATAAAATTCAGAATTGGTTCAAGAATGAGAGGCAAAAGGAAAGACGCCTCACAAGTGAACTAGACAGTGCCGCAATTAAGTGGAAAGAGCAGTAATACTGACAAAGATCAAAAGACAGTTGCTTTTGATGGACCAATTGTGTGCGAAATTGGACTGTTTAGCCTAAGCATGGTTTTTCCAAGAATAACACTTGTTTTAACCTATAAATAAAATGACGCACATAAGTAAATAATGCTTTAGAAAACATAGTGGAAAACGAAGAAATTGCTTGATACAAGCAATTTCTTAGTTATCCACAATTATTTCTACCCAGTAAAAGAAACCCAAAGATTCACCAAATAAGATTTGTCGTCTGCATTCTCTTTGCATTAGGACCAGTCTGAAAAGACAATTGTTTGCGAATGGTTTAAAGCAAAGATACTTAGCAGTGTGGATTCCATAGAGAGTTTTTGGAATTTTCCATGATCGTCAAATAATTACTTAATTTCTTTCTACAGAACACTCGGTGAAGACTCCGAATGTGTAGATTGAGCAGGGTCTTTACTAGATGAATATGCTACCATTTCCCACACAATCCCTGATTTTCAGGTCCCTGTGATATACTTGAGAAAACTTTGTGGAAAAAGAAGAAATTGCTCGTAACATGCATTTTTTCTTTTTACACAATATATTCTATCATACAGTTTTTTTATAGCTCACCTGAACACGAAGTGCTCTTGGGGAGCTATTGTGATCGGTCATCGTCCGGCGTCAGTCCGTTCACAATTACAAAAAAATCTTCTCCTCCTAAACTCACCATGTAGTTTCAACCAAAATTCACAGAAATGATCCTTAGGTCATGCTGTTTCAAAATACTTCAAAGAATTGAAATCCAAAAAGAACTCTGGTTGCCATGGTAACAGAGTCAAAAACTTAAAAAATCTTCTACTCCCAAGCCGTAAGGCATAGAGCTTCGATATTTGGTACAAATCATCATCTATTGACCCTCTACCAAATTACTTCAAAGAATTATCGCATTCTGAAAATTAGCCCTTTTCTGTGCGAAACCTGATTTTACATAGAAATAAAGAAGGAAAACTTTATAAATCTTTTTCTCCCAAACAATAAGGCCTAGAGCTTTGATATTTGTTATACATCATCATCTTCTGACCCTCTACCAAGACACTTCAAAGAATGTCTCTATTCTGAAAATTAGCCCTTTTCTGTGTGATCCCTGATTTTAAATAGAAATAAAGAAGGAAAACTTTATAAATCTTCTTCTCCCAAACAATAAGGCCAAGAGCTTTAAATTTGGTTCAAGTCATCATCTATTGACCCTCTACCAAAGTACTTCAAAGAATTACCGTATTCTGATAATTAGCCCTTTTTTGCCATACCAGATTTTACATAGAAATATAGAAGGAAAACTTCAAAAATCTACCTCTCCCAAATCATGGGGCCTACAGCTTTGATATTTTGTATAAATCATCATCTTTTGACCCTCTACCAAAATACTTCAAAGAATTATTGTATTCTGGAAATTAGCCCTTTTCTGTGCGATTCCTGATTTTACATAGATTTGAAATAAAAATCTTCTTCTCCAAACCATAAAGCCTAGAGCTCTTATATTTGTTGTGTTATAATACCTATTGACCCTGTACTAAAATACTTCAAAGAATTACTGTATTCTGAAAATAAGACCTTTTCTGTGCAATCCCAGAAAGGAATAAAGAAGGATATCATAAAAAAAGTTCTCCTTCTAAACCATTGGCCTAGAGCTTTGATATTTGGTATGTATTAATACTTATTGACCCTGTACTTTATTACTTCAAAGAATTACAGTACTCTTGAAATTAGCTCAACATGGTTTGGTTTTCACTATACCTAGGATTAAAGGAGAAAATCTTTAAAAAATCTTCTTCTCCAAAATGATTATATGTAGGGCTTTGATATTTGAAATGTTATATCATAAAGCCTTGAGCGATCATACTCAGGGGAGCGATATAGGACCATCATGGTCCTCTTGTTTAAAATTGTGCTTACTTAATAATGTTGTTTGCTACTCTTTGAATTTGTACAGGTCTGAAAATTTTGAAAAACAATAAAGGGTTAAATTGTTGGAAGTGTCATGAACATGCTCATTTGTTTCAAATTAGTTTGAGAACGATTTAATTTTTATATTTTTTTTGTGACTTTATATGTAAGATCAAATGTCCTTTACGTGTATAATCAGTGGTTTAACTAGTCATATACATAGTATAATTAGTGTTTGTACTTTACATATATTGTCAGTTGTCTTACTTTACATTTATAATCAGTTGTCTTACTTTACATGAATAGTAAAAGAAAATCACTATAAACGTTTAATCAGTGGTCTGAATTTGAATGTATAATAAGTTTCCTTTACATGCATGTTGGATTACATGCATGATTAGTTGTTTGACTTTACATTTAAAATCAGTAAATTCACTTTTTATTAACCAGTTGTTTCACTTTACATGTAAAATCAGTAATTTCACTTTACATTATCATTTGTATTACTTAACATGTATGATCATTAGTTTGACAAAACATTTGTTATCAGTTTTCCTGATTTACATTGTATAATCAGTTGATTGACTTAACATTTATATTCAGTTGTCTGACTTTGTATGTATGATCAGTTGGTTGACATAACATTTGTTATCGGTTTTCCTGCTTTACATGTATTATCAGTTGGTGACTTTACATGTGTTATCAGTTGGTTGACTTTACATGTATTGTTAGTTTGTTGACTTTACATTTATATTCAGTTGTCTGACTTAGTATGTATGATCAGTTGTTGACTTAACATTTGCTATCAGTTGTCCTGATTTACATGTTTTATCACTTGTCTTATATAACATGTATGATCAATTATTGACTAAACATTTGTTATCAGTTGTCTTGATTTACATGTATGATTAGTTTTAGAAAATTTAGATTATTTGGTTTAGTTGTAGTTTTTGCCACTAGAAAATGTGTTCTGTTTTACACAAAATCACCATATGTGTTCGTATTACTTTATGCATTTGTTATGCTCCATGAAGGGAGATTATATAGTGGCCGCTTCGTCTGTGCGTCTGTCTTTTCCGTCCGTCTGTCCGTCTGACCGCCCAGATATCTCCACAACCTTTAGGCCAAATTGGATGAAACTTAACATGTGAATTCCTTATGATAACGCGCCGTGGTGCTTGTCCCGGTTTTTAGGTAGCTTCAAGTTCAAGGTCACAATCTTTGGTCAAAGGTCAAAATTTACTTTGTTCACATCTCCTTGAATAATGGATTGATTTCAAAATAACTTGGCACAATTATTTCTTGTTCTCTATAATGAATAGATGTACCGTTTGAAAAAGAGAATCAGATAGCTCCAAGATCAAGGTCACAGTTCAAGGTTAAGGTTAAAGGTAAAAAATTACATTGTTCACAGCATTGCTCCTTGAATTGTGGATGGATTTCAAAATAACTTGGCATAATTGTTCTCTATCAAGGATAGATGTACCAATTGAAAAAATCAGTAAGCTCCAAGGTCACAGTTCAAGGTCAAAGGTCAAAATTTTACCTTGTTCACAGCAAAGCAATGAATTGTGAATGAATTTCAAAATAGCATGGTACAATTATTCTCTTTCGTGAGCAGATGTACCATTTGAAAAAAATCAGATTGCTTTTAGCCCAAGGTAAAACATTGATATCAAGCATTTCCAGAGTAGAGCTCCTTCAATTATCGATGGATTTCAAAATAACTTTACACAATTATTCTCTAGCATGAGTTGATGTACCATTTGAACCAAATCTTCAGATATCTCCAAGGTCAAGGTAACAGCCCAAGGTCAAAAGTTAAAATTAAGCATGTGCAGATAAAGGATTTAAATTCAACTTGGCACACTTGTTCTCAGTCATGAGTAGATAGCTCAAAGGTCACGGGTCAAATGTTGAAAATAGCCATGTCTGGAGCATAGCTTCAAAAATTATGGATTGAATTCAAAATAACTTTACACAATTGTTCTCTTTCATTAGTAGATGTGCATTTGAAACAAATCTTCAGATGACTGTAAGGTCAAGATCACAGCTCAAAGTTGAACTCGAAAATATCTTTACACAATTGTTGTCTAACATGAGTAGATGTGCCATTTGAAAAAGATATTCGTATAGGTCCAAGGTACAGGTCATAGCTCAAGGTGGAACATGAAGCAGAGCATAGCTCCTTCAATTATAGATGGATTTCAATATACATGTAGTTTGTCACAATTGTTCTCAGTCATGAGTAATTTGAAAAAAATGCAGATGTTTAATTTGAAAAAAAATCGGATTGCTCAAAGGTCAAGGTCACAGCTTAAGGTCAAACATTAAAATCAAGCATATCTGGAGCATGGCTCCCAAACTTGTGGATTGATTTCGAAATAACTTTGCACAATTGTTCTCTATTGTTAGTAAATTTTCCATTTGAAACAAATTTTCAGATAGCTTCAAGGTCAATGTCACAACTCAAGGATGTACATTAAAATTTTGCTTGTCTGGAATGCAGCAAGCATATACCCTCATCCCTTTTTCCTAATCTTTTTTTACTATTTGTGATAGGACTATATTCGGAGAGCATAATCCGTCTCTGACGTCTCTTGTTAATCATTTTTGCCAACCATTACAAATGATAAATGATAATGTATTTAGAATTAAGAAATATTGTATCAAATTTTGACATTCGAAAAACTCGTTCATTGATAAGCAATGCAGTTAGTTCTTGAATCACTGTAGTTTATTCATTCCATGTCTTCAATACGTTCACTCTATTACTTGTTTTATCCTATTACCAAACTTCAAAATTCAAGGGGAATCCAAATTGAAAGTAATTGCAGACAGCAGTTTCAAATTAACGAACTTTAGAAATCTTGGTCTTTGTGGTTAGAAAACATTGTTTGTATATTTGGACCAGACAAAAATTGTGTCACCCGGTAATAAGTTAAAGCTTGTTTTATCTTCAGCCCTTATTTTTTTTATCTAAACTGGGTTGATAATCGTAAACCTAAGAGGGATAGCAGCTGGAGGCTAGGAAAGGATGTAGTGGTAGCACTGGTGTGAGAAATACCAGGAATCCATTGTTAGGTGCTCCAGCCGCAGCGATATGACTGAAATACTGTTAAAAGTGGCGCTAAACCCAATTCAATCAATCAATCAATTTTCTGGATCTGCAGTAGAATCAAAGAGCTGAAAGCACGGCAAGGTCTAGATGAGAGCCAATTCATAAACAAAACAGACTTGAAGGGGCCAAACAGGTGGTAATGACTAAGATCAAACTGCACCACGTATATGCATGCTGATCTTTGTCTGTACCTCTTGCCAAAACAGGGAGTAGTAGTTTAGGGTTTAGCATGACATGGGTTAGAATTATTCAATTTAATCCAAGATGCTCACTTATTACAGCCCAATTCCAGCTGTAGTTATTTCCTTTTGATCGTTAGTTCTAACATGCAGATAAACTTTCTCTGTCTGCTTCAGTATACAAGACCGTCGTTAAATTAAGTTAAAATCTCAAAATTCACCTCGACCAAAAGGTCATGAAAATCATGTTGCCATTAAGTTTTCATTATCTATCTGTTAAAAAGTTCATGCTGTCAATAAGTTTTCATTATCAAGTAGATAATTGTCAATTCCTTATTTGAGTTTCCATTTTGTCATGAAATACGTGCAAGTTTTCATTACCTGTCTGTAAAAAAGTTAATGCAATTAAGTTTTCATTACCAAATAGATAATTGTCTTTATTCAATGACTTTTCATTATGAAATACGAGAAGTATGAAAGTTTTCAATATCCATGTTGTTCATATCAAAATATAATGTCCTTTCCATGACTAGTTGAAGAAATTGTTTATGTTGTCATTTACCCCATTACCACATGATAAAATTTTATACCAGTCCAAATTGTAGATAGCAATTGTTTTCAAAGTATGAAAGTCGTGATAAAATGAACTTTTTTCGCACAATCATTTCCAATCCTGTCACTTTGACCCTTTCCAACACAATGAAGCTTTTTGACACCCCTCAAGGAAAACGATTGGAAAACAAGCAATTTCGTCCAAATATTTCAAACTTTATAAAAAAAAAGCCGTCGTCATAGCGCAGTTGGTAGCGCGTCGGACTGTCAATCTAGAGGTCCCGGGTTCGATCCCCGACGGCGCACTCATCCTTTCCGACTATTTGTCTCTCACCAATGGGTGGAAAATCGTAGACCTATGTGGGATAGCAGCTGGAGGCTAGGAAAGGATGTAATGGTAGTACTGGTGTGAGAAATACCAGGATTCCATTGTTAGGTGCTCCAGCCGCCGCGATTAACCGAAAGATTGTTAAAAGCGGCGTAAAAAAACCCCATTCAAACAAACAAACAAAATCAAACTTTATAAACTTTATATTGTTGTCTGCAACTCCTTTCAATTAATACGAGTCTGAGATTTTGTTGTCTGGTGATGGGATAACGTGTTTGTTGTCATTTGGCATTACCAAATAAGGTATGGTTACTTGATGATAAAAACTCGTGAACAACCCATTCAAACACAATGATTCTTTCCGACGCCCCTCAGGAAAAATAATTGGGTGAACTGTGTAAGATGAAGAAATTGCTTTTTTGCACGCAATTTCTTCATTTTACACAATGTTTGATACCCATAAAAATGGAAATATCTCATATTCCTAAAAAAAAAGTTGTCCTCTGCAACTCCTTTCAATTTTGACGAGTCTGAAATGCTGTTGTTGGGTAAAAGATTAAAGCATTCGTTGTCAGTTTGCATTACAAAATTATGTACGGGCACTTGATTATAATCAAATTTCTGAAAGTACTGTAAGCTAGCAAAGCATTGTTTTGTTCAGTAATCTTCTTTGTCAAACGTTATCATGATAGAGAAACGAGGTTAAAGTAACAAAGGAGTTAACCCATTCCAACACAAAAATGCTTTTTGATGCCTCTCGGGAAAAATAATTGGGTTAATGTGTAAGATAAAGAAATTGCTTTTTGCACGCAATTTCTTCATTTTACACAATGTTTAATACCCATAAAAATGGAAATATCTCATATTCCTGAAAAAAAAGTTGTCCTCTGCAACTCCTTTCAATTTTGACGAGTCTGAAATGCTGTTGTTGGGTAAAAGATTAAATAATTCGTTGTCAATTTGCATTACAAAATTATGTACGGGCACTTGATTATAATCAAATTTCTGAAAGTACTGTAAGCTAGCAAAGCTTTGTTTTGTTAAGTTATCTTCTTTGTAAACTGATATCATGATTGAGAAACGAGGTTAAAGTAACCAAGGAGTTAACCCATTCCCACACAATCCTTCCTTTTTTACGCTACTTAAGAAAATAGTTGTGGAAAACAATGTGGAAAATGAAGAAATTGCTTGTAACAAGCAATTTCTTCATCTTCCACATTGTTTACTACCTAGAAAGATGAATATTTTAGAATTTTCAATAATTTGAAATTGTAGTCTGCAACTTCTTTGAAGACTCTGATCAAAGCCATTTTCAACACGATGTCCTCAAGTGCGCGAAAAATACCAAGGAGATGTAGGAAGGGTTTGCAATATTCCTTAAATACACAAGAACTACTTTTTATGGCGTAGGCATTTAACGGATTTAGTGTTTAAGCCTCCAGTGGCAGTTTGCACTTGATGAACTTTGAGACGACCCCAAAATTTTGTCTGTTAACTGAAGCTATCAAAGCTGACGCTTTTCTGGTTAAAAACACTTGAATAACCGAATCGTTTTCTTTTTATAGTCATATCAACTCTGCACTGTCTCCTGTATAACCAATTCTCAAACGACAAAACTTTAGAGTTGTCCAAATTCAAAGATGTTGTCCAAATTCAAAAGAAGTTGTCCGAATTCAAAGAAGTTGTCAAAATTCAAAGAAGTTGTCCAAATTCAATGAAGCTGTCCAAATTCATAGAAGTTGTCAAAAACTCAAAGAAGTTGTCCAAATTCAAAGGAGTTGCAGACGACATTTTTTTAAGTTAAAGTAGTTAATAAAAAAAAGCTTTGCCTTTTTGGATATAAAACATTGTGGACCACGAAGAAATTGCCTGTTACAAGCAATTTCTTCGTGGTCCACAACGTTATACCTAATGGGTGTAAAAAAGCGGGATTGTATAGGAATGGGTTACTTCATACTTGTAAATAATGTGTAGTGTTAGATTTTTTCTGTCTTTGTGTTTAAATTATTAGAATAATTCAATTTTCAAGTAGTTTAATTTTTTTAGTGAACTTCATTTCTTGGCTATTAGAATTTTCATGGTTTTTACAACTACCAGGTTCTGCAGAAAAAAAAAATCAAGATTTTGATTCCTTTATCATTTCATACGTCTCATTTGTCATTACTGTGAAATCAATGTTTCTTCACCATATGCTTCACCAAAGTCAAAATAAAAGATTTGATTGGTCATTCGATTTTTAGATTGACAGCAGCAGTGTGTCAATGTCAAGTCCTTCTTTCATTTTTTTTTTTTTTTTTTTGAAAAAAAAAAGGCCAACAAAACAAAACATTTTTTTTTACTCAAGCAAGTGTCGTTTTACTTATTTTAGGTACTTTCTGTGAAACAAGTTGAAAAGATAAGACTTCAAGATCAAGGAATGTATCGAAATCTTGTGTAATGCACCTTTATATATCACAAACTGTCTTTGGGCGTGCAAAATGTCGTAACTGCAACTTGATCAACTCCGCAACTCTGTACGACCCTTTACCAGATTTTTTAAAAGAAATTTTACTATGTTTAATACTATTACTTTAGAGGGTTATCCTAATTTCAGGGTGAGATCACAGAGTGATGCAAAGATAAAATATAGAAGATTTATAATTGTTTAAGTGTAAGATCAATGTATATTTCATTGAGTGAACAACAAAAGCTATATTTTCACGCGCAATGAGTGAATATAGGATTGGTTTTCACGAAATTGAAGATTAATCGCCCTTACACGAAAAACAAACACTTAATCTATTTCTTCAATGCAAAAATAGACATAATATTATCTTTTTAGAGGACAATTTCTAAAAGCGCGTCATTTCGCACATAAATTACATGACAATCTGATGACGTCACTAGCGTCCTTGGTCACGCTTAAACGACGTTCAGTAGCGCGCAATGCATGAAAGCAGAGGTGCGTTCTTTTCGTCGAGATGAAAAATCCCGCTAAATAAGAGTTTTGAGACGTCATAAAGAACGATTTTTGTTATTTTGGGTGACAATATTCGACGTCGTCAAGGCTACTCGTTTAAGCCAATGTTGAGTACGCTTAAATTCCTCATTAAGAATTCTTAAGATTCTTATTTAGCGGCTTATAAATCTTCATCTAAAGAACGCTTCATCTTAAAAATCTAAATGAATCTTAAGAATCTCGACGAAAAGAACGCACCTCAGGTCTATGTCTACCGAAACAGTGAGTTTATCACTTTGATAAATTCACTGTCTTTCGGTGAAATTATCGAGTAATAATTTATCGAGAAATCTCTATAATCTACCTGAAAGCATTAACCCATACCCACACAGTGACGTTTTTATACCTCAAGAAAAACAATTGGGAAAACATTGTGTAAAAGCGCGTTATTTCGCACATAAATTACATGGCAACCTGATGACGTCACAAGTATCCTTGGTCTCGCTTAAACGACGTATAGTAGCGCACAATGCATGAAAGCAGGGCTATGTCTACTAAAACAGTGAGTTTATCACTTTGATAAATTCACTGTTTTTCGGTGAAATTATCGAGTAATAATCTACCGAGAAATCTCTATAATCTACCTGAAAGCATTAACCCATTCCCACACAGTGGCGTTTTTATACCTCAAGAAAAACAATTGGGAAGACATTGTGTAAAAATAAGAAATTGCTTGTGACAAGCAATTTCTTCATTTTACATAATGTTTTCTATCCAGAAAGTTTAAAAAGTGTGAAATTTCGTAAACTGTAAATTGTTGTCTTCAACTCCTTTCAATTTGGACCAGTCTAAGATTTAGCCGTCTGGTAATGGGTTAAAGGAAAAGTGAATATTAATTTTTGGCATTCCAAAGTGATCAAAGCACTGGAAATATTTGTGAAATCATTTAGTTTGTCTGTTAGAGTAACTTACTGTTAGTTCTTAGTCTTAATGAATGAAAAAAATTAGTTATTTTACTTGCTTCTTATTTAAGGTTATGCTCAATTGGCTGAAAGCTAGCGGGCTATTACCTTGGCGTTGTGTCTGTAAGCCAATCTGTACGTAAACCCTTACCATAAAATTTTTTGTTATAAGCAATTTCTTCTTCACTAATCGTGGCTGTTATTCAAAGAACCGACCGGTCAATCAAATTTATTTATTCGGCCCAGACCTGAGACATCAACTCTGACATTTACCTTTTTTTTGGTGGTTTGGCTACTTAAACGTCGTAACGACAGTTTTTTCAAGCTGTAGTTACGACGTTAAGGTCGCCAGACAACTTTTTAATTTTTTTGTGACATGCTACTGGTCATGAATTCTACAAAGTAATGCCGTTTAAAATCGAAGCGGAACTTCCTGTCGTAGTTTACGGGAGGGACCTAGGGGTTCAGTTGGCGGGGCCAGCGATTGGTCAATTTTCTATGAAAATGAACCACGCTGTTTGTCTAGACTGTTATCTCAGGTGAGCGATTTAGGACCATTAAGGTCTTTTAGTTTAGCATAATTTTTACGAATTTATTTTATTGATTGATTGAATGGGGTTTAACGCCTTTTTTGACAGTATTTCAGTCATATCGAGGCGGCTGGAGCATCTATAGATAAAAATGGATTCCTGGCATTTCTCACACCTATCACTACATCCTTTCCTAGTCTCCAGCTGCTATCCCACTTAGGTTAACGATTATCCACTCATTGGTGAGAGACAAATGTCGGAAAGGATATGTGCCGCCGCCGGGGATCGAACCCATGATATCTCATGATTGAAGATTAGGAGTCTGGCGCGCTACCGTCTGCGCTATGACGGCGGCTACGAATTTATTTTTGTTCGATTCCGAAGAAAGTTTTAAGCTTATAAAGTCGCCAACAAACACTCACAACCCAGATGTTTTCACGTTCCTGAAAAAGAGGCAGAGGCTGACTTTTACCAAATTCTACAGCTGGCTAGACTGGGGCTCGCTGTTAAGTGCCTTGCCCATGAACACCGTGATTACGGTTGGGATCGAACCCGTGACCACCAGATCACGAGTCAAGAACCTATACCACTCGACTCTCTAGTTTCAAAAATAAATATATTAAGATTTAAAAGAAAGAATGTTACATTTATGGAAATGGTAAGAAAACATTTTTCGTCGCAGTGCTATTAAATTCTAGTAACTATTCTTTTACCTCACCTTAACACAACGTGCCTGAGTGTGTTCTATCAAGCATCTTTACGTCGTCCGCTAACAATCCCTTTTATAAACCAACTTTTCCAAAACTACTTTGCAAAATTGAATAATCAGGAAGAAATACTCCTTAGTTGGTCCTCTTTCTAGCTAAAAGAATTAGAATCCATCGAAAACTCTGGTTGCCATAGCAACGCAAGTAGAGTAATTATTATCATCATTTTTTAAGTCTTCTCCTCCTGACCCAGTCGGCATAAAACCTTGACATTTTGTATCTTTAGCCTTCAATCCATTCCCACATAGTGGCGCTTTTGGACGCCCCTCGAGAAAACAATCCGGAAAACATTGTGTAAAATGAAGAAATAGCTTGTATTCATTTTAGACAATGTTTTATATCCAAAATGTTGAAAAAATCTAAAATTTTATGATGACGTCTGCAACTCCTTTCAATTTGGAATAGTCTAAAATTTTCTGTTTGGTAACGGGTAAACTAGTGAAATAGCCTTCATTCTGTCGCATCGAAAGACCGAGGCCGTGATTGACTTTTGACCTTAGAAATATCGGCTGGCCGAAATATCAAGGGTCTTGGGTTCGAATCCTTGATTTTGTGGTATCCTTGTAGCGATTATTAGAGGAGGGATTCAGATCCTCTAGGGTGTCATAGGATGTTATTAATGACTTACCACTGTGAACTTAGTTTTAGATTGACCGAAATTGACCTTGACCAATCGCGGCTGTCAATCAATGAATAAACCGACCAATCAATTAAATCTTGAGTCTGGACCTGAGCTTTTCAACTCCGACATTGGCCGCCATTTTTGTTAACATTTATTGTTGGTTAGCGACTTAAACGTCGTAACTACAGCGTATTCAAGCTATAGGTACGACGTTTAAGACACCAAATAACTATTTCACTTTTTTGTTACATGCTCTGACCATAAATTTTGCAAAATAACGCCGTTAAAAATCTAAGCGGAACTTCCTGTTGGAGTTAATTGGCGGGGCCAAGTGAGTCAGTTGGCGGGACCAGCGATTGGTCTATTTAGGGATCGCATTAAGTGTATGATGTTTCAGTACAGGCCTGTATTACTATACGGATCGCTTCTGTAAATAAAGAATCAGATAAATATATTTTTTCATTTATTTAGTTGATTGATTGAATGGGGTTTAACGCCACTGTTAACAGTATTTCAGTCCTATCGTTGTGGCTGGAGCACCTAACAAAGGATTCCTGGTATTTCTCTCACCCGTACTACAACTACAACCTTTCCAAGCCTCCTGCTGCTATCCCACTTAGGTTTAAGATTATCCTCCCATTAGTGAGAGACAAATTTCGGAAAGAATATGCTCCGCCGTCGGGGATCGAACCCATGACATCCCATAATTGAAGATTGGGAGTCTGGTGCTCATTTATTTAGATAGGAAGTGATTGTTTACTTTACATATTTATGTCGGACGTTCTGTTGTTTTGACGAATTATTTCAGTTGTAGTTACGACGTTTAGGTCGTCTATCAACGCTTTGCTTCTTACTTCATTTTCCGACGAAAGATGATGCATAAACACATCGTTTCTATTTTCCGTCCAAACTACATTTTCGGAGGTCAATGGGCGTAGTTATGTCAATAAAAAATTAAAGACTTTTTTGTCACATGATAGAAAGCATAGTGCTATAAGCAATTGTCTCCCCTTTTCTTACAACATTCTCTTTAGTATATTACAATGGCGTACAACATGGAGACAATATGGAAATGGGTTTCTGGAGTTAATGAACGGCCCGTATCTCTTGATAGGTCACAGTTTGACTTAGGCCTATCGTTGGTGGGCGACCAAATGTCGTACTTACAGCTTTGATGAAGCTGCAGTTTCGAGATTACGACCAAAGAGTTTTGTCGTCCTCTTTGATCAAGATGTAGTTACGACAATGTGATATCTGCCTTCTCCTTTCGTAAAGGTAAAGCCACGGTATTATGACAAAAATATCTTACCCCCAGCTTTGATCAAACTGTAATTACGACATGACGATTAAATTGTCGTATGTGTAGCTTATTTACAATATTCCAACCAAAATGTTGCATCTGCAGCTTTGAACAAGTTGTAGTTACGACATTACGATCAAATTGTCGTAATATATAGCTTTGTTAGGGCTGTTTTTACAACATTAGGACCAAAACGCTGCAACAGCAGCTTTGAACAAGCTGTAGTTACGACGTTGTGGTCGCACACCTACAATATCTAAGTCAAGGGTACAGTAGATAACGCATTCTTAACACCCTAGACCACCCTTATTTCTGCATGTAAAACATCGAGTAGGTTATAATTTTACACTACTCTAGTCAAAATTCAAATTTCCATCACTTGTTTATCAAATGTAGGCTATCTAAAGTGGCTTCTCGTTAACCCTTTACCAGACGAATAAAAAGTAAGACTGGTTCAACTTCACAGAAGTTTCAGACGACAATTTCCAGTTGATGTAATATCAAATACCGCTCTGTCTTTCTGGGTAAAAAAACAACGTGGAAAATGAAGCAATTTTGACATTTTCTGCATTATTTTCCTGAAGATTTTTCTTTGGGGACGTCGAGAGAGAGATGGAAAGAGAGTGGGAGAGAAAGAGAGAGAGAGAGATGGAGTGAAGGCAGTTTTAATTTGTCATGACCTATCTTATCTGCACCTGTTATACGATGTAAAGACTTCAATATTTTGAGACGGTTGGATTTAAAATAGTCTACCACTGATGCAAGTCATATGTATTACACTTTGTTTAGACTAGTCCAAATTCAAAGAAGCTGCAGACGACAATTTCAAGTTGATGGAATTAAAAAACAACAACGTCATTTTGGATAGAAAACAATATGGATAATGAAGAAATTGCTTGATACAAGCCATTTCTTCATCTTCAACAATGTTTTCCAGAGCTTGTTTTCTTGGGGGGCTTATAAAGGTGTGCTGATGTGACAAAAACAACATATCTGTGAATTCTCTAGTTAAAGGTTATTGTGAGATTTAATTCATAAACGTAGTTTGGATTGAATGCTGTATGCGTGAGTATAATGTGTTTTGGTATTGTATAATATATCGTGATTAATCGTTCATGGCTTTGCAATTCGCTTGTTTTAACCTCTGTCGAACTTAATTTTCCAAACGATGTCGGACTTTGTTTGCCTAACGATGGCGGATTTTGTTTGCCTTACGATTTGCTTAACGATGTCTGACTTAAAATGCCTAACGATGTAAGACTTTGCCTAACGATGACGGACTTTGTTTGCTTAACGATGTCGGACTTTGTTTGCCGAACGATGACGGACTTTGTTTGCCGTACGATGTCAGACTTTGTTTGCCTAACGATGACGGCTTTTGTTTGCCTTACGATTTGCCTAACGATCATGGATTTGTTTGCCTTACGATGTCGGACTTTGTTTGCTTAAAGATGTCGGATTTTGTTTGCCTAACGATGTCAGATTTGGTTGCCTTACGATGTCGGACTTTGTTTGCTTAAAGATGTCGGATTTTGTTTGCCTAACGATGTCAGATTTGGTTGCCTTACGATGTCGGACTTTGTTTGCTTAACGATGTCAGGTTTTGTTTGCCTTGCGATGTCGGACTTTGCTTGCTGAACGATGACGGTCCTTGTTTGCCTAACGATGACGGACTTTGTTTGCCTTACGATGTCGGAATTTTCCGGAATATTCCGGTTTTGGCAGGAGGTGTAGCCTAAGATCAGACTGCACTTGTGTGCAGGCTTATCTTAGTCTATACCTCCTGCTTGTCTTTTTCCTGTCATAGTTGTTTTTGAAGTTGATTTCTAAAAGAAATGTTGATTTTTGAACAACAAGTTCTATCAGTGCTTTCAGCCCTTTGATTTGACAGTATTTCAGCTGATTTATACAGCATAACAAGGTTTAAAATCTGAAACATGAAAGAGTTAAGCCGATGTCAAATTTGTGTGTACTGTACTTAACACTACAAAAAAAAATCAAAGTACTGAAAGTACTGTAAGCTAGCAAATCTGGTTTCTTCTTTGTCAAAGGTTATCATGATAAATAAACAAGGTTAAAGTAACCCAGGAGTTCACACATGACAACATGACAAAAACTTAGACTGGTTAAAATTGAAAGTAGGTGCAGACGGCAATTTCAAATTGATTGAATTTAAAAAATGTTTCCCCTTGTAGGGAGAAAACACTGTGGACAGCAAAATTTTGTCTGTTAACTTTAGCTGATGTTTGCTATAAAAAAAAAGATATTTCCAGGACCTATCAACTTTTCAATGTACAAAGTTTGTTTCTAATGAAGTTCATTTTGTCTAGGTGCTTGACTCGTTATCTGAAGGTCACGGGTTAGAGTCCCACCGTCACCAGGGTGTGTTCACTGGCAAGACACTTAAAAGCCAACCTCAGTCTACCCAGCTGTAAAATTGGGTAGAAGTGGGTTTAGCCACTGCCTCTCTTTCAGGGACTTGCAAAAAAAATCCGGATTGTGAGTGTTCGATACCTACTCTACAAGCTTAAAGCTTTCGTCGTAATCGAACTAAAATAAATTAGCATAAGCTAAAATACTTACCATTTAACTAAAATTCTTATCGATCCTATAAACTACAACAACAAAGTTTCTAATTTCTTCTATACTACCCTATATACAGGGGTCATATTTCCCTTGAAGCTTGAAAATCTGGTTAAACGCCTATTTCTACATATGAACAATTTCAATGATGTTGTACAAAAGTTAGAGTTTGAAATAACAACAGAAGAATGACTAAACCACATGTTAAAAGAGCATAACATTCAAACAATTAATTGGTTGATCCGGCAAATAAAGTATAACACTTCAAAGCTATTGTTAAAATCCTCTTATATCAAGACAGTTTTGAAAAATTATTTCTCTTGTTAGAACCTGTCAAATATGTAAGTCTAGTTAAGGTCTTATGTCAAAGGGCAAGGTCAAATTCTGAACTCTTCAAAAACATAATCATACAACTTTACCGTTGTAATGCTGTATAAAATTCTTTTCAAAACTGCTAAAAAATCAAAACCATGTACACGTTATTGGACAAAATATTTGTTTCGTTACTTAAATTTAAAGACAATTCTGACTTATACGTGACACACTAGTGGTGTAGACTAAGATCAGACTGCATATATGTATTTGCCTATACTTCCTGTCAAAACAGGGATATTCCAGATTGAATGACACAACGGTTAATACATTCTCACACGAGCAACCCCTTTTGCGCCGCTCAAGAAAAGGGCTTTAAAAACATTGCGGAAAATGAAGAAATTTCTTTTATCAAGCCATTTCTTCATTATCCAAAATGTTTTCTATCCAAGGGACGGAAAGATTAGAATTTCATGAACTTGAAAATGTCATGTGCAGCTTCTTTCAATTCGGACTAGTCTAAAATTTTGTTGTGTGGTAATGGGTTTACGTCATACTAATTCAAGATACAAAGATTATATTTGGAGATATCTCTCGTCGATTTCGTGGGCAGAAGGATATCTTGCTTTTTATTTTTAACTCTTTCCCACACAATTAACTGTTTTGACGCCCCAAGAAAAGAAAAGCTTTGGAAAACATCGTGGAAAATGAAGAAATTGCTTGTAACAAGCAATTTCTTCAATATCCACACTTCTCTCTACCCTAAAAGACAACTTTTTCTTTAATTTCATAGAAAAAATTTTTGTCTGCGACTTCTTTGATTTTAGACTGGTCTAAAATATTGTCATTTAGTAATGAGTTAAAAGGAATTTGCACCTATTCACAGTTTACGTCTACTAACGCCCAAACGATGGGAGACATAACATTCGATTCTGAGAACTCAAAAGGTGTTTGTCCAGGTGTCCTACACAACACTGCAAGGAATAAATCCATCGGAGTTATTGTTCTACAGGTATATTCCCTTTTATTTGATAGTCTGTTATACAGAGCCGCGACATAGCGCACTAGTAGCGCGTAGGACTCCTAGTCATGGGCTCCAGGGTTCGATCACCGGCCGCGGCGAATATCATTTCCGACATTAATCTCCTTATAATGGGTGGATAATCGTAAACCTAGGTGGAATGAGAGCTTGAGGCTCAGAAAGGATGTAGTGGTAGTAATTGTATGAAAAATACCATGAACCCATGGTTAGGTGTTCCAGCCGCCGCAATATGACTGAAATACTGTTAAAAGTAGCGTTAAACCCCATTCAACCAATCTACTATACAGAACAAATTAACGGATCGCTGATCCCAGCCATTGACCTCCGTTATTTTGCATAATTCATTGGCCACATGTACAGTTCAGCCAACCGAGACTGATAGTGACGAAAACTTGTGTTAAAATGTCTTAATCAACGGAATCCCTGTATAAACATCCTTTAAGTAAAACATTGTGGGCACGTGACTTTCAATCGTGGGTGGTTGTAACAGAGGAGTAAATTAGTTGGTTGGCGACCTAATCGTCGTAACTACAGCTTAAATTAGCTATAGTTACAACGTTTAAGACGCCTAACCAACAAGAATGCTTCCGATAAATGTTGGCCAATCTTCGAGTTCAAAGTTCACTTTTTTTTCAATTGAAAGCTTTGCAAGGTCGATTGCTTCTTTGATTGGCAGACGCGATCCGTCAATTAACCCATTCCAACACAAGAAAATTTTAGACTGGTCCAAATTGAAAGAAGCTGCAGACGACAATTTCAAGTTGATGGAATTTTAATTTTTTTCGTCATTTGAGATAGAAAATATTGTGGATAATGAAGAAATTGCTTATTATAAGCAATTTCTTCATTGTCCACAATGTTTTCCAAAGCTTTTTTCTTGTGGGGCGTAAAAAGGAGGGCTTGAGTTGGAATGGGTTAAAGGTACCATCATACGGTTATCTCCAATTAATAACTTTCAATAGCCAGCTTTGACTTCGAATGGTTCTAATGCTTTCACCGTTTAACTAAAATCTTAAGACTGGTACCACAGTCCACTTGTTTGATAAAGCTGTATCGAACAAGCGACCAATAGTACCAGTCTAGGATTTTAATCTATGGTAGTACCAGTCGAAGTCGCACCCTCTCCATTCTATGGGCCTACTTTGGCTCGGTTTCTGAGCTGGGTGGCGTTCACAAACAAGTGACTCCCTAAGAAATCGCTTTAAACGAACGAAACGGTGAATTACAATAGATTGGTAAACGGATAAGCTCACAAAATACACCGTTTAGGTTTTGATTATTTCCGTTTATTTATCGTCGCTACCGTAGCACATGCCCATATGAGCGACGCCCCCAGAAGACGGTTAGTTGTTACGGGGGATAATGCAAGGATACAGGACGAAACTGCTGAGAGCTCCACCTGGTTCTTTAACGTGCTCGATGGATAGCATCGTCACACGGGGCCTCGGTTTAACGTCTCATCCGAAAGACAATTAGTTTGTTAGTTGATATGGTCAGCCCAGGGCTCGAACCCGTGATCTTGAGGTTTGAAGTCAAGTGCTCTACCAACTGAGCTAATCGGGCTGACACTGATTAGGTACATAATGCTCCGCCTTATATACGTCCGAGGTCTGCTTCCAAAGTTTATAGGAATGGCCGAGTGTATTCCGATTGTCCTTCCTTAATATTCCCAGCCATCTTACATCTGCGTGAATGGTAGACACTCAACTCAAAGTTAACTTCCGTTTTAAATAATTTAATTGTTAGTTTCGTCTATCAAAAAACGAGCGTTCTGATTGGTCGAAAAATTAAATTTATACCTCCATGAACAAAATTTTGAGCACGCAGTGATTTTGTATGCTTCCGCACAGAATAGTCCCATACAAAAAGGTATCAAAAGATGTAGGTTTTTTTCTTTTTTCGCTCGATACTATTAAATTATAAGATATGAAGAGAATATTTTTTGTTTTCATGGAGGTATGAACCGAAAAACCTAATCACACAATGTATGAATCCGCTTCGCGTATTCATACAGTGTGATTAGGTTTTCCGGTCAATACCTCCATGAAAACAAAAAATATTCTCTTCATCTCTTAAGTGAATCATTTGATTGGTCGATTGATTCTTTGATTGATAGAATCTATTTGTCAATTAACAAAAGAAAATATACATTTGTGCTCGTTTTTCATGATCAAGGAATGGTGGGGAATGAACGAAGGTATCGTAACAAGGGCTAAAGAGATCGGTGAGAGGGGTAACTTCATTACTCTGGTACCCGACCTTTATAGAGGAGTGGTAGCAATAGACAGAGAGAAGGCGGGGCATCTTATGAGTAATCTCGACTGGAAAGGGGCAGTGCTTGATATTCAAGGAGCTGCAAGGTTCCTGTTGTCAAGGGGATGTAAAAGGGTTAGTATAATCTACTTCACTTTTCCGGCTTACAAAATCTGTAATAATTTTAGAATTAATCTTGGCAGGGTTATGTGAAGGAACTCTTACGAGAGTCCGAGAATCTAATTTTCATATGAGAAATCTATTTTTAAACAAAACGGATATCAAGTGCATTTATGGAAAACCATATTTGTTGATCAATTTATGCTTTAATAGGCGGGGAAATAAACTAATTTTAGTGTCATCTGTCAAGATTAAGACTTTAGATTGGCTATTTTTTCACACCGCCACAACTAAGATTTTGAGCACGCATCTATTTTGTATGCTTGTGTATAAAGTAGATCCATTAAAATACCCAAAACTGGTAGAATATTTGTTTTTCTTTATTTGATGACATAAATTATAATAAATGAAGAAGATATTTGTTGTTGTTGTTGTTTTCATTTAGGTACGGACCTAAAAACTTAATACACTAATGTATGAATACACTAATGTATGAATACACTAATGTATAAAAACTTAATCACACTAATGTATGAATACACTTATGTATAAAAACTTAATCTCACTAATTTATGAATACACTAATTTATGAATACACTAATGCATAATGTATAAAAACTTAATCATACTAATGTACGAATACACTAATGTATAATAACTAAATCTCACTAGTATATGAATACACTAATGAATGAATACCCTAATGTATAAAAACTTAATCACACTAATGTATGAAAACACTAATGTATAAAAATTAAATCATACTAATGTATGAGTACATCAATGTATGAACACACTAATGTATAAAAACTTAATCTCACTAAATTATGAATACACTAATGTATGAATACACTAATGTTTTAAAACTTAATCTCACAAATGTATGAATACACTTATGTATAAAAACTTAATCTCACTAATTTATGAATACACTTATGTATGAATATAATAATGTGTAAAGATTTAATCAAACTAATGTTCTAATACACTAATGCATACTGTATAAAACCTTAATCTCACTAATGAAAGAATACACTAATGTATAAAAACTTAATCACACTAATTTATGAATACGCCCAAAGGGAGCGTATTCATAAATTAGTGTGATTAAGTTTTTCGGGTCTTACCTCAATTAAAACAATAACAGCAACAAATATTCTCTTCGATGCGTAACTGTATGTATTTCTATATGAAAGGCTAGCATTGAATATAAACCCTTCTAGAACTGAATATAACCATCTACAGAATTGCATTCAATCAAAGCAATTGAAGCACCGATTTATTTTAATTTATAATAAAAACCATTTTGAAAATTTATCTAATAAACAACTCTGGTTTGAAAGAGATAAGGAGGTTGTGAAGATTTAAATCAAACTGCACACGCGTGCTGGTTGATCTTTTTCTGTAACTCCGGTCAAAACAGGAATATTCTTAGTTCAGCATGAAACAGGTTTTCAGGTGCATTTTTCTGCTACTACCAGAGCAGTTTTGATGTTTACCTTTCTCTAATAAAATCTCATATCGTCTTTGGCTGTGCAAAATGCCGTAATTACAGTTTATTCAAGCTATAGTTTCGACATTTTCACGTCCAACAACGATACTCACAAGTCATTCAAGACCTTGTCGTAAGACACCTATAACAATACAACAATTTTTTTCTCAGATTGGTGTCATGGGATTCTGTATGGGCGGAGCTTTAAGTCTTGCGTCAGCTGCTTTGGTACCCGAAATTTCAGCCGCTGTACCATTTTACGGGATACCAAAACCGGAACTGTGTGACCTAGAAACCATTCGGATACCGGTCCAGGCGCATTTTGGAACCCTCGACACGTTGAGGGGATTTTCTTCGTTAGAAGACGCAAGGGCATTGGAAAAGAAGTTAACAGGGAAATGCGACTTTGAATTATTCATGTACCCAAAAGGTCACGCATTTAATAATCCTACAAGTGAGAATTATAGTGAGGAAGCTTCTACTCTTTCGTTGTGGCGAGCAACAACTTTTCTGAATAAAATTTTATCCCCAACACAGCTATGAACAATTAAAGTTACCAAGGAGTTAATCCATTCCCATACAATCGACCCCTAAGAAAATAGATCTTGAAAACAATGTAGAAAATGAAGAAATTGCTTGTTACAAGAAATTTCTTCATTTCCAACATTGTTGTCTACCCAGAGACATAACTATTTTAGAATGTTCAAGAATTTGAAAATGTCGTCTGCAACTTTTTGAAGACTGTTATCAGATTTGTCTTGAACACGATGTGCTCGAGTGAGCTGAATTTATCTAGGAGATGAACTTGCAGGCAGACTTTGCAATATTCCTGATATTCATAAGAACTACTTTTAATGGCATAAGCATTCAATGATTTTTGTGGTTAAGCCTCCAGTGGCAGTTTGCACTTTTTGAACTGTGAGAAGACCCCTATATTTTGTTTGTTAACTTAAGCTATCAAAGCTGAAGCTTTGCTAGCTAAAAGTAATCACAATAGCAACAACAACAAAAGCAAAAACATGTATCCAAGTCAGTAAAGCTCGTAAAATAATCGACATCTCTTTCGCCTGTACATTTAACCCTTTCCTGTTTTGCAAAATTTTAGATCTGTCCAATTTCAAAGGTCTTGCAGACGACTATTTAAAGCGGATTTAATTTGAAAAAAAAAACCATTCAATAGGTCAGAAAATATTGTGGAAAAAGAACAAATTGCTCGTTACAAGCGATTTCTTCTTTATCTGCAATGTTTTCTCAATTTTCACAGGAAAATAAGAATTCATGGATTGAATAGGAAGGTTTTCAATAAGCCTGCATAAACACATTCAAAGCACGATCTTCAACTATTTCACCTACAAACAGAGTGAATGGCTGCCTTTAACTGAAACCAATACGGCTATGAACAGAAACAACATCAACAACAGAAAAACAACGACAGAAAACAATAGCATAATGTTTGACAAAACGCCCAAAAAGAACGGATCACAACTGAACTAAAAGACACGTGCCAACAATCTTGGCCGTTTTGGCTGGTATTAGGTCTAAGGGAAGTAAATCAGTAAACTCCGGTCCATATAAACAAGAGATCAAGGTGACCTGTGATTGGACAATAAAAGTTGAATTGAAAATTATTCATTATTTTGTGACTGATTATATTCTATCTTTAAGTTAAAAGCAAAAAAATAATGATTTTGAATCATTTTGGCCTTTCAATAGCAATTTTAAAAGATGGGTATATTTCTCTGAAATGCCCGTGAGAATAGCTTTGCAGTGAGGGTCAACTCAAAAATGGGGTCAAAAGTCATAGAGAAAAGGGATCATGCCATACTAAAAATTATTTTTGTTGGTGTATGAATGAATGTTCTTCAATTTAAGGTAGGTCTGATCATTACTGCAAACTCATGGTCTGAGCTATAAGCAAATATGTTATAATGGTCGTCTATGGAAAATGAATTACTTCCCTTAGACCATTAAGGTTCCTACTATAGTAGATGTAATCGGAACTCTTCGACTAATTCTACGAATCAAATAAGAGTTTATTAAGAAGATAGATGGCGTAATTTTGGTAGCTACTATACTTTTTTGACTGGAACATTAGTTGGAATGGTACGAAAGTAGAATGGCCCTTATAAACCTGTACAGTTTGACCAAATGTGGTCGGTCAGACTATCACCCTAATTACGTCGAGTAAGTGAAATATCAAACAAAGCAAGGTAGGCAATACGTTGTACCACTACTTATGTCGCGTAAAATGCAGCAGTGCATTTAAATAACTTATGAAATGATCATACTTCCCGATGGACATTGCATAACATCATGTTGTGTTTTTTACTTTCAAATAAGACAGATGTTGAAATGCAGTTTAAATCGAAAATGAATATGTAAACCTCTCCTGTTCATTATTTCGCGAAGGTAAAAAAAATCCATTCGACAATCCTCGGGCGATCTCTGAAGTCTCGGATTCATACAGTGTAATTAGGTTTTTTCGGTTCATACCTCCATGGAAACAAAAAACATTCACTCCATTTCTTATAATTTAACAGCATCGAGCAAAAAAGCAAAAGATTTACTAATTTTGATATATTTTTGTATGGGACTATTTTGTGCAAATGCATACAAAATCGCGGTGTGCTCAAAATTTTGTTCATGGAGTTATGAATATTTTTTTCGACCAATCAGAACGCCCGTTTTTAATTGACGACACTAAAATTTTTATAACATTTGGATATAAAATTGTGTGCTTGAATACTTTGGAACATCTCTGACACTATTTTGCCTTTACTGAATAATTAGCTAGCAGAGAGTTTCCCGTATTCTAATCGTATCCTACAGTGGATTTTTTTCTGCTGATCTACAAGATTTCTAGTTTCACAAACAATTAGTATATTTTATGACCAGTAATTGATACTAGCGGTGTTCCGGGATCCCGAGGGCTCTCAAGATAGGCCATGGACTCCAAAATCTAATTTCCAGGTGTTTCTTCAGGACGCTTGATTTTTTCCGACATCCATTGATAATGTGGAGACTAAGCCAATGACTGAAATACACTCAGAATCTCTAAATCAAACAACGACAATGCATTTATCAAAAACATGTAAAATTGCAGTATTTCAGACTATTTTCACAACCGTATTCACAGCCTGGAATTTCCTGTTCGATTCTTGCCTGATTAGCAATCCGGACATACTCAATTGTAACAGGAAGTCAGAAACAGCAATTAGAAAGCCCACTTTGAAAGATTTTTTTTACTAGGCCATACCTGACTGATTTCGCTATCACATTTGTTCTTTTCTCCCTTAAATTTATCATGTGGCATTTTTGTAGACCAGTGTTATTTCTTATTTGTCTTGATTATCATAATCCCCAGTCACTAATTTTTTCCAAGATATTTGTTGCTTGTTGTTGCAACATTAAAAAGCCATTCTTTCCTGTAGAAGCTAGATATGGTGTCAACATTATTAATCTTTCACAACATAAATCAGATGAATCTATCATTTGCATAGAACCTACAGCGTCAAAGGAAGCCAGGTGCAAGAAAAGAAATTTTTCAGTATGCTTCCACGCACTTTAGAGGCCACATTTTAACCCATTACCAGACGACGAAATTTTCTAAACTTGTCCAAATTGAAAAGATGTTGAAGACGGCAATTTAAAGTTTATGAAATTTTAGATTTTTTCAACTTTTGCCGTCTTTGTAGAAAAAATTGTCTAAAATGAAACAAAAAAAAAATGCTTGTAACAAGCGATTTCTTCATTTTACACAATGTTTTCACAAGTGTTTTGCTAGAGGGGTGTTAAAAAGCGTCACTGTGTGGGCATGGGTTAAGTTCAAACCGATATTAATAATTGACCAATCGCTGGCCCCGCCCATCGACTCCCTAGGCCCCGCCCTGTAACTCCAACAGGAAGACATACTTCGATTTTTACGGCGTTATTTTGCAAACTTTATAGCCAGTAGCATGCAACAAAAAAGAAAAAGGCTGGTTGGTGACCTAAACCTCGTAACTACAGATTGAATAAGCTGTAGTTACGACGTTTAAATCGCCAAACCAACTAAAAAGGTAAACAAAAATGGCAGCCAATGTCGGAGTTAAAAGCTCGGGTCCAGGCTGAATAAATGATTTGATTGGACGGTAGATTCTTTTATTGACAGCCGCGATTGGTTAATTGCTTTCAGGGGGAGTCATAGCTACGCCAATGAACAAGTGGGTATATCAATGACCTGGGTCTGTTCTTTGACAAGGCATTCAGAGCGAGGTGCATGATTGATTGTATGAATCGAGTTTAACGCTACTTTTAACACTATCACGATCATATTGCGGCGGCTGGAGCTCCTAACCATGGAATCCCGGTATTTCTCACACCAGTACTTCCACTACATTCTTTCTGAGCCTCCAGCTGCTCATCCCACTAATAATTACGATTACCCACCCATTGGATGGAGACAAATATCGGAAAAGGATATTTGCCGTGGCCGAGGATCGAAGCCGGGACCCCAAGACTATAAGAGTCCTACTCAATGGAACTGGGCTATGGCCGGGACAGATAGTACATGAATTTGTGGTTCGCCAAAAGCAATTAAGGAATGAAGAGAATATTTTTTTGTTTTCATGGAGGTATGAACCGTAAAAACTAATCACACTGTATGAATTCGCGAAGCGGATTCATACATTGGTGTGATTAGGTTTTTCGGTTCATACCTCCAAGAAAATAAAAAAAAAATCTCTTCATTTCTTATAATTTGATAGCATTGAGCGGAAAAAGCAAAATCTTTACAAATTCTGATACTTTTTGTATGGAACTATTTTGTGCGGAATCATACAGAATGGCTGCGTGCTCAAACTTTTGTTCATGAAGGTATGATTTTTTTCTTTTTGACCAACCAGAACGCCCATTTTTGATAGACGAAACTGAACATTAGATTATTGTTCTTTTAAAAGTATAATACCCCCATTTAATCAAATGAAAAAGGACTCAGCTTCATTAACAGAATTTACATGAATTAATCTGCTTTATGGAAACTGACCTCAAGTGATCAAAAGCCGACAGCCTGGGGATTATACTCCATAACCAAAACTAACGAATCTATTATGGCCTCTCTCAAGGCCCTTCTGGGTTTTGACTCAATATTTCTTCTTGCAATATCTATAACCTCTAGGTTTCTGTTGAAGCAATATATGAAATGCGCTTATTTAATGTCTTAAAACGAGAAAATAAACTTAGATTATCAACCTATTTAATACACTGCATAATCAAAAATTATACAAAAATGAATCAATGAAATAGTTGTGACATAAAACCAAACTTGCTAATGCGTATTTTTTAGCCTTTTGTAAAAGTTAATTATATTTTCTGAGAAAAATCTGAACGTCATGGCGTTTAAAAAAGTACTTAACTTGCATTAAATTGCATTACTATGGGGTTTTTTTTATTTGTTTTTTTTTTTTTCGAAAGAATTGCAATTTTACCAATATAGTGGCATTATACTCCAAGAAATCAACTCAATTATATATTGGAGATCAAATTTCACTGCTGATCTAAATGAATTATTCGATTGGTCGTTAGATTCTTCGATTGGCAGCAGCGATCTGCCAGTAAGGATGATCGAGTCGATTTGACCTGCAGTGTAACCACCCTTTGCATGGTCAACTGGAGTAGGGTACCTTTTTAGCTAGCAAAGCGTCAGCTTTGATAGCTTAGGTTAAAAGACAAAATTTTGAGACCTTCTCAGAGTTCAACGAGAGCAAACTGGTACTGGAGGCTTAACCACTAAATCCATTGAATGCCTACGCCATAAAAAGTAGTTCTCAATTATTTCCGGAATATTGCAAACTCTATTCAAATTGTAGGGAATTCTTTCACAAGAATGCTATCTAACCCATCCCTACTCAAACCCGCTTGTTAAGCATCCCAAGAGAAAAAATCAAAGGACTGAAAGTCCTGAGAGCGGTTTTGCTTGTTTATCAGTAACCGGCTCAATGATGCGAGCATGTTTCATCAATATGAGTGAGTAAATCGTACACCTAAGTAGGAGGAGCAGCGGGAGGCTCGATAAGGATGTAGTGGTAGTACTGGTGTGTGAACTACCAGGGATCCATGGTTAGGAGCTCCAGCCGCCCCGATATAACTGAAATACTATTAAAAGTTGTGTTAAACAATATTCAATCAATCATGACCCCTTACTGTTTACCGAAATCGCTATTTTGAATTAATCGCAACCTGTTCTTCTTAAGTGCGTGAAATTTGTGGTTGTGTGGTAAAAGGCTAAATGATAAAAGGTAAAGAAACCAAAGCTAACATTCAATTCTTTTTTCGTTGAACATATTATTATCACGATCGAAGTACTACATGTCCGCTTGAAAGATTTAGTCGAATTCGAGAGGTAAAAGGTGTTTTATTCGATGGAGTTAATAGGCGCTTGAATCGCGTCTATAACGGGGTTGTAACGTGTGACACGGGGTGTAAAGTTGCCCAGCCCTGCCAGGTCAAAACACCAGCAGACAGTTAACATGTATTCGCTAACTCCACTAACCACTGGCCTAGAATCTATCTTGAAACGCGAGGAAATTATTTCTCTCATTTTTGACAATTCATTGGACAATTTACCATGGATATATTAAGTCAAAGTTTTAGACCATTTTCCTGGATATTCATAACTAAAAGGAGGCTGTTGGCATTCAGCAAGTAAGTTATTTTCTTCGTCAGCGATGAAACAAGATGGAGGCAATCCCATAGATTTTCACTTCAAGTTTACGAGCATGCGTCGAAATGAGCGGAAATGCGTGAGAACTTGTTTCCGGTTGATCGATATGAAATACCGGTTTTTCCTAAAAAAAAAAAAAAAAAAAAACCGCTAAAAACACGTTGGAAAACATTGTGGATAATGAGGAAATTGCTTGTAACAAGCAATTCTTTCCTTGTCCACGATGTTTTCTATCCTACAAGGTCAAGATCTCCTAAATCCCACCAACCTGAAATTAGCGTATACAGCTTCTATCAATTTGAACCAGTCTATAATTTGATAAGTTATATTAGATTAACTCCTGAATTACTTAACCTCGTTTATGTATCATGATAACCTTTGACAGAGAAGAATACTAAACAAAACCATGCTTTGATAGCTAACAGCACTTTCAGTACTTTGATTTTGGTAAATATTGTCGCCTAACTCTCGAATTATTGTCTTTTAGTTAGTTTGAAAACATTTATCAAGTTACAACGCCGTGAATATTTATAATTAGAAATGAATAACTTGTCCTCGTGGGTCGCGAGGCGCGACGGGTCCGTTATTACCTTCGTAACTAGAAATAATTGCTCACGGCCTTCTAATTTCTCATCCATCCTGTACACTTTCTTTTCATTTTGTGTACAAATGTAAATATAACTTTAATCTGTGCAGATTCCAGCTGGACCAGAGCCTTTGGTCATAGTTCGAGCTATACTTGTTTCATTGTCAGTGTTAAAACATATAACCCTGTCAGTTCCGAAGTCGGTCAGGTAAATTCTTTCGTTAAAAACCGTGAAGTCAGAAATAAACTTTAAGTCTGGGAAAATGACTTTTTTAGTGTCCTGGGATAAAGATATTATGTGGAAGGAATAAACGTTGTCTTTTCCATAACATATAACGAAGATTTTTCCGAATTCAAATCTTATTCGAATGCAAGATGCGTTCATTTGAATAGTTTTATGCTTGGTTGCTGGTCTCCTGCTTAAATCTATCAACCATATTTGTTGTCTTGGTGGGATTGTAACAGCCAATAAGTACTCATGGCAATTATTTGCTACAACGCTAGATCTCTTTCCAGTACCCAAAGTATTTGTATCATTCTTAGGTGAACGCTCGATTATTATTTCTGCTACACTATTAGGCTGATATGCAATCTTTATATAACGGCTTAAACAATACGAATTTAAATCAAAACATTTGATAGCATCATTGTTATAATCCGAAACGACGAGCAAAGAATTGTGAAATATGCACATATCTTTAATGCTGCTGTCTATTTTGTCTAGTTTATGTTTCACATTGATCTGTTCGCTAATTTTTAACTTTTCCTCGTCGGAATCATGAATCATTGTTGCGTTTCCTCTTAGATCATTCAGTAGTTTCAAGCCCTTGCTCTTTCGATCCGTAAGATCTGATTTCATTTCAGACGATTGATGGTTTTCAACATGGCTTACAAAACAGGCCCTACAGAAGTACTTTTCGCAATCATAACAAGAACAAATTGCGATGCTTTCTGACCAATCCTCAAGACAAATGTCGCATAGAGCCATTTTCTCATCTTGTTTTAATTTCTTGGTCGCTGGCTCTTCTCCGTCTATGTTTGCTTCAAATAGATCTTGCTGATTTATTTTGCCGGACCCCTCCATTGTTTCTGTAAAAGATAGTAAATATATGCATTTTCTCTTTCATCTGTCGTCGCTGTCGTAGTATTTGCTTATATAAGGGATGCTCCCAAACGACGGTTAATTCTTACTAGGGATCGGACACAGGTAAAAAACGGAATACTGGGCACTCGGTCTGGTTCTTTAACGTGCTAGGGAAAGCACCGTCAACGCAACGAAGCAATTTTATAGCTATTTCAGAATATCGCAATTCCGAGAAAGGTTCCGTGACAAACAACAACAACAACAACAACAAAAAACCCACCCACAAAAAAACAACAAGGAGCAAACCAATTTGTATAACTTTTTATGAATTACACTCATACCGTTGTACAGAGCTACTGTATCTTTAAACTCAGTTATTTCATCATTTGGGCATTATCTAAAAATGATTTTGAATAAGAATGATAAGTCTGAAAATCATTGATTGTTAATAGTATGATTGTGGTTGTTATTAAACTGTGTTGTAAATAGTATGCTAGTGGTTGGTGTTAAATAGAATTACGACTACCCAAACCAAGTAAGATTCAGGCTCATTCATTGTACCACCAGGATGATTTATATAAACATTTTGGATCTGTGACACAGTAGTACATAAGGAAGACAACCTTATCTCCGATCTAAAGAGAACTAAATCAATTTCTGTAGAAGACAATCGCTGATAGCTCAGTCTGAGTGTTTGCGAAAATGATCAGACTCACTTTGAATAGTAGAACATAGAATTCGTACATCCAAAAACTTGTATTTCGATATGACATTTGATCCCATTTTAGACCTTCCCCACAAAAACTCGTAGCCCGTTGTCTGCGAGCGTATCGATAGATCTAGGGGCACTGACCCAGACAACCTCTCATTACAGCTGTTTCTATAGGTATTTCAAAAGTATACATATACCCACTTTTAAAATTGGGTAGGAGCTTAACAAAGTGATTTAAAACCGTTACTATGGTGTTTGTATTTTTGAACAGACAACAGAAGTTCATGAAAAAAGCATTGGTCTTGAATTGAAATATTATTGTCCAGTCAGAGGCCACCTTGATCTTGTGTTGATATCGACAGGAGTTCCCTGACGAATAACGGGAGGATGATCCGAGGTAGGCGTAAGCATTTGCCACTTTAACTGTCATATGATCCCTGTCACGCTCTTGTATCTAAGGGAACATAAGACATTTGCTTAAGTCAAACACCGATAACAGAAACAATTAGGCTCGTTTTCGTTTAAAACAAGTTGTTAAGGAAAACATTTTATTCGTATGATTATGAAGGTGCATTTCTTATTTTACTATTTTGAGTTAATTCGTAGCCTTCATCAGTTGAATGTCAGGCTAACATGCATTCTCTCGCCTTTCTACTAATATCTCTTTCACCATTGTTTCGACATAATTGCTGCTCTTTCTTTAACTGTTTATAAAAAAAATCATTACGGTTGCCCCTTTTCTTTTTTGGTGAAGAACTAAGTTCATTTTCGATGCAAACTTGACTATTTTACCTATAAATACTAAAAAGGGGGTTGCCCGAACAGTTTGGGAAAATAATATAAAAACTAGACAAAGCCTAGATTGAGGGCTAAAGGCAATCTCTAACAAAAAAATCTTACTCTAGATATTTGAATTTAACCTTTAATTATATTACTTTGTCAATTTTTAGAATAATAAGCTACTTAAATGTCACAGAGAACGAAAATCATGCAACTTATTTGGGGCTAGAACCCTTGGCATCTCGTTTTCAGGGTGTGTACTGTATCGACCGAGTTAACCAGGCCATATAATTTCAGAACACAACATTTTGAACAGGTGTTATATGCGCTAATGCAACCATTGTCACCGCCGAACGCAGTCAAGGGTGTAAGGGGGCGCCAAATGTCTCACAGAGAGAAAACATGCAGCCACTCCAGCGCCTGAACCCAGTATCTCCTGCTTTCGGGGCAAGTACTGTAATTAGAGACCTTACCCTGCGGCTTACATACATTCTCTCATATCTATGTGTGAGTTCAACCTGCTAAAGTAAATTAATTATCTCATGGCTTCATTATTGTGACAATTAATGCTCGCACCAGAATAAAAAAATCCTTATTGCAGCCGCGACAATATCAAAGTAGAACTATATACATGATAATTAAACGTTTTTATAACTTATGAAAGAACTAGATTTAAAAAGACCTTTGTACTGCATAATTATATGATTGGTGGAAGGGGTATCTCAAATTACTGGCCTGAAGCTCCGTAAACATTCAGAGGGTCTTAAGACTGTCTAAAGTGTAATCCAAAGGTGGAGGTTATTCTGAGGAGGATCTAGAAGATGTGAAACAGCATTCAATTTTTTGCTTGAGTAAAAGTTAGATGTATAATGCCTTTGAAATAAAATAACAGAAACCATACCTAAAAGTTGTTTTCATATACAAACCCAGTTTTTGATGAAATGGTTTATCTATTTTTAAAAGTTCTGTTTATCATCATCACTTATTTATTTTTACTTAAAAAAAAAAAACAACAAAAATACAAAAAAAAAAAAAACAAAAAAAAAAACGAGATTATTGTTCGAGCAAGTAAATAAGAAATGCCAAAAAACATAATTTAGATTATCATAAGATAGCGGAAGATAAAGAAAAGAAAAACAACATAAAAACAGGGTTGTTATCATGATAACCTAATTTTCTTATATCTTGTTAAAGGCATGAAAATCATTAAAATCTCAAAATTTTAGGTCAAACTTACTTGAAGAGTTATCTTAAATTTATCTTCTGGAGAATACAAGGGAAAATTTCGAACTATTATTGTAGAATCTCGTTCTAGTCAAATGTTGCTCGTATAACCGGAAGACACTGGAATACGACGTTAGCAACCTTAGCAACACACGTAACTTATATGCAAGACGTCACAGGCTGACCGACAAAGTTTCATGTTGACATTATTAGTCCCCCGCCGGTTACCTGTTGGGGATTTACAGGTTTACTCGATTCCATCTGTCTGCCCGTCTTTCCGTCCGTCACACTTTTGTCCGGAGCATATCACCTTAACCATAAGTTCTAGAAACTTTAAACTTTATACACTTATAGATCAAAATGTGGAAAAGTGTCATGTTCAAGAAACATAACTCTAGCTTGCCTATTTTTAAAGTTGTTGCACTTTGCTATTTTTACCTTTACATTTTTGTCAGGAGCATATCTTTTAAGTCATAAGTGCTAGGACCTTGAAACTTTATGCACTTATAGATCATAATGTGTAGAAATGTCGTGTTCGATATCGGTAACACTAGCTTGCCTATTTTTTGAAATATTACTCTTTACCATGCCATGCCCATTATTTGAGATATTGCCATTTGTTGTATTATAAGAAAAGTTATTCTCCTACTACTAATTTTTAGTTAGTTTTTAATTAATTCAAATCTTAAATTCGCAATATTTAACAACCATGATAAGGGAATTTATCTGGAACATCATTTAGTTTGACAATTTAATTTGATCATTACCTGTGGCCTTTTGCACTCATCACGCGTTTTTGAAGAGACGAAGTATATCATTAAGGCATACACAAATCCTATATTTGCCCAAACCATCTTCAATTTTGCAGAAGCCTTCGAATTTCATTTAACTTTTCGATGGTTTATCGAGAAATAACAGTAGATTATCACTTGATAATCTCACTGCAAAGCAGTGAAATTATCAAAAACTTATACCCTGCTTTCGTTCATTTCACTTTATTTCACGCTGTCTGAACGGAGCCCAAAAAACAAATCTTAATGACGTCATGATGACGTTGCCTAGTGATCACGTGCAAAATGAGGCGCTTTAAGTAATAAATTTTCACATTTCGTCCTATTTTTGCATTAAAGAAAAAGAATAATTCTTTGTTTTTCTCGCAATATCAGTGAATCTTTCATTTCATGAACAACACAAGAAATATTTGCACTCTGCCCCTCTTGAAAATAAAGCTTTTGTTGTTTACTCAATAAAAGATAAATGGGTCTTACACTGAAACAAACAATTATCCTCTGTTTAAACCTTTTTCACAAGCAATAAATTTTAAACTTCTCAAAATTAAGGCGAAAGGTTAACTATAAAAAGACTTCTTAATCCGATGGGGGATCCTGTATTGCATCGCAATACGGTACGCAATGGGCCCCTACCGATATCCAGAGTTACTCCGCTTAGTTTTAGTATAAGAGTGACCTCCCTTAAATCTTTGGGTAGTTCCGGTGAAAAAATCGATGATATCGGTATCGAAAACATTAACAGGTTGTTGTCAGCTCTTACTATGTGTCATCAATGTTGAAACCCTAGATGATCTAGAGACTTCTTTATTTTTACAGCTGAGCTTAATTTTTAAAGCTAAGTGACGTTTTATATGTTTATAATCGTAAATGAGCCGGTATGAAAGTGTATTTTTCGGAGATACCCTAATTCCGGATATACGTATTAATTTCCATAAAAAGAGCTTTTTTGATCGAAATAGATACAATGATACTCACGGAAATACACTCGGTTATTTCCTTTTTTAAAAATGGTTTTACATGTCAGGCGGGGCTTTGAATTTATAAGATATGTCATTTTACAAACGGGAACTGTTACAAAGAAGCTCTCAATATGTCTTCATTCGATGACCATAGGAATTTGCCAAAACCCTTTTCATTGATGAATATGAAATAAATTTAATCAGAATTTCACTGCATGATCCTCAACAAGCTTTGTAAAGTGTCTGGAGGCTTGTGGAAATGAGTGTTGCCTCTGTAGGTCCTCCCAAGATATATCATTCGTTTCTTACCAATGACAAGTAAGATATAACATTAATTTCTTACCAATCGACAAATGATAAGGTCTAAGTAGGGTGAGCAGCTGGTTGCTCAGATGAAATGTTAGTTATGCTTAGTAATTAATTTAATGTTGAAAGTGGTGTTTAACCGATAACAGGAGGGCAAAATATTAGACTGTGCCAAATTTAAAGGAGTTGCGCATGACAACTCTAAGTTTATGGATTTGTAGATATTTTCATCTTTCTTGGCAGAAAACATTCGGCAAAATGAAGAAATTGCTTGTTACAAGCAATTTGTCAATTTGTACAATGTTTTCCCAATCATTTTTCTTAAGGGGCGCCTAAAGCGTCATTGTGTGGGAATGGGTAAACCAATTTAATTCAATCAACCTGCACAAGCTTTAGCATCTGATATTAGATGTGTGCACAAATTTATATTTTTCATATAAAATTTATTCTGGTTAACCCTGGTTTATAAGTCCCTGTGGCTTTCATATCGAGAATGCATTGCAGAAAAAGAATATGCTTGTTGCAATTTTTTCCTTTTCCACAGTATTTCTACTCTGCTGAATTTTTTTTTAATTTATTGTTTTATATATCATTTCATGTATTTAAGTTTGAGAAAAAGTGAGAAATAAAAAAGTGGAAATATAAAAGAGATGACCATAAGAAGTGTAACAAAGATCAAACTAAGACAATCTTTTTGAACGTTTTAATCCATTTAGTTGATACCAAATTCTTATTACTATATTGAGATATGTCATGCAATGACATATGATACAATGTATATATTCTAAATATTCAAATCTTTTTGTTGTAAAAAAGAGATCTTAATATATTTTTGGTTTTTTTTTTTTTATTTTTCTTACTTAAACATTTTTCCAATTTTTTTTTTAAATGAGAAACGTTTTAAAATGGATTTCCTTTACCTCTTGCATTCATAATCCTATTTAAAATGTACAAACTCGTAATTTCCTTATAATTAGAGGGAATAGCAAACGACTTCCTTTGTTACTTGTAATAAGGGGATATCGGGTGTAAATCAAAAGCAAATAACCGATCATTATGAGATATATCCAGTGTATATCCAAAATACCACCCGTGGTCTATTACGCAATCAGAGATACCGATCAGACGCGTGTAAGTTACTTGGATTAAAGCAGCAGTTTATGAGAGGACATCGTTAACTTTTAAATTTGATTTACCATTTAACCCTTTAGAGAAAAAAATCTCAGAACGAAAGAGGATACGAACGAAATTTTAATAGATATGTGTACCGAAAATAATGGATCTTTCAGATGTGGAGAAAATCGGCGTAAAAAGTACTCTTTATCGCAATATTGTTATTCTAGGTTGTTGTTGTGTGGTTTCCTTGATTTAATAAGTCTTTTCAAGTTAAAGAAGTAAACGCAATGATTTCCTAAAACGGACGCCTTTGCTATTTTTTTTTTTTTTTTTTTTCAAAATGACAAGTAAAATATGAAAACTAGACGACAGTGAAATTGGTTGCTAGGTCGGTAGAGAAAACGATTAAAACGTGTGAACGTTAATATAAACTACCACAACAATTCCATATTCTAAGAGTATTTTAAGAGTACTCAACATTCCTCTGTATCAAATTCTGAAAAAAAAATATCTGATTCAACATAGAAGCATTTAACCTCTGATAGTCTTCTTTTACTTAGGGACCCAACCACATCATTTTGCATATAATATATGGACAGAAAGATAAAACATTAATTAATCTTTAGAACTAGATAAATTCCAAATAATATAAGTCAACCGATTCCCTTGTTAATTAGTCAAAAGAAGGACATCTGGGCAGTCGTGTGAAAATCAAAGCAAATAGCCGATCGTTATGAGATATATCCGGATACCATCCGTGGACTATTGCGTAATCATACTAATCAAAGATACCGATTCAAAACGTGTAAGTTACTTAGATTAAAACAGGAGTTTATGGACGGACATCGATAATTCTTAAGATTAACTTACCATTTAAACCCTTGTAGATAAAAAAAAATCTCAGAACGAAATAGGATACAGATGAAATATTAAAATCCATTTGTGTCAAAAATAACGGATCGCTTAAATTTGGAGAAATTCCTTGTAAAAGTACTCCCTTTATCGCAATACTTTTGTTCCCCCCGTTGTTGTTTTGTCTGTATGCATGTTGCAATAGATATTCTCAAGCCAAGGAAATAAAAGCAACAATTCACCATGAAGGACACTTTTGCTAATTTTGTTTCGAAAATGTGAAGTAGAATATGAAAACTGGATGATACTCGGACGGGAAGACGATTAAAACGTGTCAACGTAAATAAAAACTACCAAAATATTTTAATAATCTATAAGTATTACAAAAGTACTCAATATTCTTATGTGTGAAATACCGAAAAAATAATTAATTCTCTCCAAAACAGACGCTTTTAGTCTCAGCCCTTATATACTCTTTGTTGAAATTTAAACCGGAACTACCCAGTAGAATCAAGGGAGTTAATTAAAGGGCAATTTTCGGGAGAACTCCGTATATCGGTAGGGGCCCATTGTTCTAACTGGATTTACCGCGACCATACGTGCATAGGAAATTAATGCTTTTGAAGCAACAATGCGAAAAATAACTGCTACGGTTTGTTTACTAATTCGTTAGATGCATTTAACAAAAAAAGTTGACTGTTATTATTAGTTTTTCTGTAAAATTTAACTTTTGAGGAAGTAGTTGCCGAGAACCAGACTATCATTAAAGCTTTTTAAGGGAAAAACCGAAATGGCCGATTTATGTTGAATGGGTTTATGGCTTGTGTTTATATATGTAGCCTATAGGCGGGCTTCATACCGCGCTTTTCTCGCGGTCTTTCACCCGTATAAGTAACTGATTTTTACTGCTAGGAATATAATGAAAATAGTCTACAATTTGGTCTAAAATTTAAAAATGTAGAATAAAATCTTGATATTTGAATATCTAATAATGTGATATTTCTATTCTAAAAGATAGTTTTTCCCGCATTATTGGCATTGCCTAGGTATCTTCGACTAAGTCTAAGACATTGATAGAGGATGGATGCAAACAAAGTTCTAATGAGGCCTGTCCGGAAAAAAAACAAAAAAAAAACAAACAAAAAAAAAAAAAAAAACCACAACGTATTTGTGTGTCAAATGATAACTTGATTGGCGGCCAAGTAATTTGGATATCTTACAAACTATAGATCATAGAATGCTGAAATTCAAATTTATCACATTTTTCGGTAAGAAATACAAATTCTGTGGGAATCTGCTGAAAGTCTATCTGGCTTTGACTGATCGCGACTGCCAAACAAAGAAACAATAGATCAACCATTTATGCCGGAAGTGAGCTTCCAACATTTATGTCAAGCATTTTTGTTTGGTGGCTAGTAACACGTCGTAATTACGGTTAGAATAAGCAGCAATTACGACATTTAGGTCGCCAATCTACTAGTGTACTGTTTTATAACATTCTAATGACAACATTTTTGCAAAATAACACTGTTTGATATCTAAATGATCTCCCTGCAGGAGCTCAGTTGGCATGTTAATGATCTGTTGATTTGCCAAATGGGTGGCTATTTTTTCGACCATCTTTAAAACGATTTATCGTGGAAAGCCAAACTTCAAACTTAAGCGATAAAATGCACGTAAAACGTTCGAAAGAAATAAGAGTGTTGTGTTTAACTTCATCTCGGATGAAATGTCACGTGGGTACAAAAAAAAAACCCTTTAGAATCATAACATTGGCGACTGTTTTGTTCTAACCAAATAGCATGTATTTGGTCACTTTTTATATTTCCTCGGTATAAAAGCAATTAAAATATTAGTTTTTTAACCTGCATTGTTTGAATATAGAAAAAATTCAGTCTTTACCAGGTGGCGAATTATACCGTTGGATTATATGGCATGTATAAGCCCAGATTAACCCTTTACAGTTTTCAAAATTTTAGACTTGTCCAAACACAAAAGGGTAGCTGACTACATTATAAGTAAATGACAAGTCATCAAGTAGCCATTCTATGTGATAATATTGTGGAAAAGAAGAAATTGCTTGCTGCAAGCAATTCTTTTCCACAATGTTTTCTTAAGTATAATCTCACAGAAGCGTAAACATCAGGGATCGTACGGAATTTGTAATAACAGTGCCAAGATGTGTTAACCCATTCTCTTATATTGATCAACGAGAAAACTAATTGAAATGATTTGAAAGAAGGAAAAAACACACAAAGAAAGTTAAAACACCGGTGATTTTACTTTCCTTTTTTCGAAAGCTTTTATTTGTAACGTGAAGAAAATGAAATTATGCTACTCACTTATCCTATTCAAGGACTCCAAAGGCGTTTTCAACGTATCTAACAATTTTAAAGTCCTTAACTTTGAATTAAATATTTTAATCCATTTGGCAGTGGTTAATTTGACTTAAGATTGTACTTTATTGCGGTTCTTTTTGTTCGCTTATAATATCTTAAATTATTATGATTGCCGTTGATCAGATAAAAAGTGGGGTGCCGATAGATCGAAATTAAACATGTTCGAATCTGATTGTTCGTTAAGTTAATACTTAACATATCAAGAACACTGTCGTTTAAAATGATTATTCATTACAGTGGTATGTCTCTTCTCTTTCTTTACAACTTTATCGGTAAGAGACATGCCACTGTAATAGGAGTCTGGCGCGCTACCGACTGCGCTATGACGGCGGCGATAAAGTTGTAATCTTTCTGCCTTAATTACCAATTTATCGCCGCCGATATAGCACAGTCGGTAGCGCGCAAGACTCCTAATCCTCAATCATTGGATGTCATGGGTTCGATCCCCGGCGGCGGTACATATTCTTTCCGACATTTGTTCCTCAGCAATGGGTAGATAAACGCAAACCTAAGTGGGATAGTAGCTGGAGGCTAGGGAAGTATGTAGTGGTAGTACTGGTTTGAGAAATACCAGGAATCCATTGTTAGGTGCTCCAGTCGCCGCGATATGACTGATATACTGTTAAAAGCATATTATATGTGTTAATCTTAATATGTTTAGATTATTCCCGCGGTCCGTCAATCCCGTAACTTGTAAAACTTAAGAAGTCAGTCTTATACTTCCAATTTATTGCATAGCCTGCGGTCCGTCAATCTCGTGGCTTGTAAAACTTAAGTAGTCAGTCTAATACATCTCATTTATTGCAAAGCCTGCGGTCCGTAAATCTCGTCGCTTGTAAAACTTAAGTAGTCAGTCTTATACATCTCATTTATTGCAAAGCCTGCGGTCCGTCAATCTCGTCACTTGTAAAACTTAAGTAGTCAGTCTTATACATCTCATTTATTGCAAAGCCTGCGGTCCGTCAATCTCGTGGCTTGTAAAACTTAAGTAGTCAATCTCGTCACTTGTAAAACTTAAACAGTCAGTCTTATACATCCCATTTATTGCAAAGCCTGTGGTCCGTCAATCTCGTCACTTGTAAAACTTAAGAAGTCAGTCTAATACATCTCAGTTATTGCAAAGCCTGCGGTCCGTCAATCTCGTCACTTGTAAAACTTAAGTAGTCAGTCTTTTACGTCTCAGTTATTGCAAAGCCTGCGGTCCGTCAATCTCGTCACTTGTAAAACTTAAGTAGTCAGTCTTATACATCTCATTTATTGCAAAGCCTGCGGTCCGTAAATCTCGTCACTTGTAAAACTTAAGTAGTCAGTCTTTTACGTCTCAGTTATTGCAAAGCCTGCAGTCCGTCAATTTCGTCACTTGTAAAACTTGAGTAGTCAGTCTCGTCACTTGTAAAACTTAAGTAGTCAGTCTTTTACTTCCTATTTATTGCATAGCCTCCTGCCCGTCAATCTCGTCACTTGTAAAACTTAAGAAGACAGTCTTTTACTACCCATCTTTTTTCAAAGCCTTTCACTTTATATGGAATCACATTAGAAGATGAATTCATTTTCATTTTAGAACCGCCGGGAAAAAGGTTCCAATTTAGGAAATTTGAGACAAATATCGACGTTCGTTAGACATTTAGGAATTCCACGACAGACGATGGTTGACAGTTTTTACGTTCAGTAGTTAAGAATTGTCATTTTACCTTACCATATGTTATATTTTCGGCTGTTCGAAATGTTTACTCTGAGTTATAGATAATAAACCCGATTCCCTTTTTCTTATATCAAATATGTCGATCGCATTCGACTATCACAGTTGAACAGAGAGGAAGAGCGGCTGCGATGTCTTAGTTAAAAAATCAAAGTACTGAAAGTACTGTAAGCTAGCAAAGCATGGTTGAATTTAGAAAATCGTTACCCCGTTGGGTTGAAAACATTGTGGACATTGAAGAAATTGCTTGTTACAAGCAATTTCTTCATTGTCCACAATGTTTCACAAAGCCTTTTTTTGAGATGCTAAAATAGCGGAATTGAGTGGGAATGGGCTAAAAAGCATACTTTTGACAGAGTTCTCTACAAATTGAATAGTGTTTGCAATATTCCTGAAATACATAGAACTATTTTTTATGGCGTAGGCATTTAACGGGTTTGTAGTTAAGCCTCCAGTGGCAGTTTGCACTCGTTGAGCTTTGAGACAACATCAAAATTTTGTCTGTTAACATAAGCTATCAAAGCTGACGCTTTGCTAGCTAATAACGTAATTGTGTATACAATGTACCGACACTTACGGTATTTTCGCACTAGGACATCGATAATTCTGATAATTTTACTAACATAATATCGTGAAGAAATCAGGTAGGCAAAGCGAACAAGTAGAGATCGAGCATGAATGAGGGTTAATCGGGAAGAGTGAAGCAATCGAGAACAGATCTATTTTCTTAGGAGGAATTTTTATAACCAGAATTTTTCCCGCCCGGGTCTACCTCTACAAGACCCAGCCAAGGCTTGGTGGTAACCGGAACACGATCGAGAAGAAAACAATTTGTAAATTTATTTATTTATCTTCTCAAGCGTGATATTTGCCCATATGAGCGACGCCCCAAGTACACAGTTAGATGATATGATGGATAGTGCAAGGATACAGGAAGAAACAGCAATGAGTACCACCTGGTTCTTTAACGTGCTCGGTGTATAACATCGTCATATGGGGCCTCGGTTTCACGCCTTATACAAAATAATTAGTTTGTTAGTTTTGTAAGCCCCGGAATCGAACCCGCGACTACGAAGTCGAGTGCTCTACCGTCTGAGCTAATGGGACTTACGTATTCGGCCTAGCTTTGATCGTTAAAGGACGATCTCTACAATTTATAATCAAAGCGCTAAAAGCGCTGAAGGCCTGGTTTATAAAGAGGCAATGTGACTTTTGGAGGCATGAACTCTAATTTTTGAATCTTTTTAGCAAGGCTTTTTTAGGCGAGGGAAACAAATTTACCAATAGGGATCGTAAGCCATATTCCGAACTCGCTCCAAAGGAAAAATGTCGAACGGTATGCTCACTATATAGCTCTGAGTCCGCCAAAAACAACTAATTCCCAAAGGTATAGATTACAACGCCCGATACCGCTTTGCAGACAGGCGCAACCCGCGTTTTTATAATTTTTGTTGAGTTGATTGGTTTGCTGCTAGTCATTCAATTTATCCATTCGATCATTCCGTCTAACAATCGTAGTAATACTGTTTTTCTAGGGACACAAGCTCGTCGGCTCTTTCTTTTACATTGAATTGAATTCCATAAAGAAGTTGTATTTTACTGTGGGATCACAAGAAATTGATGGAGTCAATTTCTCCCTTTCCCACAATATGGTCCACCCTATACTCATACCCCATTATTTTTTAATTTCTACCCTAGATATATATCAAATTACAATCATGTTGATTTATTGTCTGCAACCTGTTCCAAGTTGGCCCAGTCTAGAATTTGTCGTCTGTTTAAGGGTTTAAGGATGGGACAAGGCTTTTAATTTTTTCTAATTTAGATTAATCCATTACAAGACAACAAATGTTTAGACAGGTCCAAATTGTAAAGGGTTGCAGATTACATACAATATGTGGGCAAATTAGTAAAATTTGTTGAAGAAAGGGTAGATGACATTAGGGAGAAAGGAGAAAGTGTTAGCTAACAGCATTTTCTTCTTTTCCCTATTAGCAAGGTCATCCGTCAAGATCAAATATAAAAGCTATGTATCTTTAACACAGCAGTGATTTTGGCAGTGATAAGTAAGAAAACATCTGGTATACATGATAAGGACAAGGTGAATAATCAAGGTCATATTCCAGAAAATTGACCTCGTGTGTTGTTTCGTCTATTCAGTTCGTCGCCTTCAGTACTATCAGTACTATCAGTACTATGAAAGAGCAAGATTTAATTAATTTAATTTAACAACAAATTGTACATTTCCAAGAAACAAATTTCTCCTTTAATTTTCAATTCCAAAGCTGAAATGAATTTTTATATTGAAAAATTACTAAAAGCCAGCTGACTTTACATAACATTTTTCTCCAAGACACAAGAAACTCCATAGGTTTTTCTAAACTCCAAAGTCTAAATGAACACAAAGATTGATTTCCAAGCCAAACTGTAGCATAGAACCATTTCAATGCCAACTACAAATTCTAGATACAAAGTTTGAACTGAAAAGTATCGTACACTGTTGTACAGCATGCACAATATATACATTTAAAACCAAATGCTTCCCATGTTTTTATGATCTTCAAAACTTTGAGTGCCAGAGTAATGATGCTATCGTGACCTACTTATCAAAATCGCGGCTTTCACATAAATATAAGAATAAAATGCAGGCGTTCAAGTGAATAGCATTTTCGTAAATAGGTACCAACATGGAAAAGTTATTTCACATTTCACACCCGTACTACCACTACATCCTTTCTGAGCCTCCAGCTGCTCATCCAACATTTGTTTATCGCATTAAGAAGATAAATGTATATCTTCTTCAAAAATGCATTCCGAAGTGGCTTTAGAGAAAAACGGTTATTTATTTTTTTGAGTGTGAATTTCACACTTATAAAGATACCCCTTCAGATGAATTGGTAAATAAAAGCCCGTTTTGAGTTCATACGAGGCCCACTTCTTATTCTTCGGAAAAAATATATCCAATCAGATTAAATAATTGATAAATCTATCGAGATCTATAAAAAACATAAGGATCTATGGCCATTTTACAATGTCTACTGATGACTCGTTTTTGTCAAAATTTTCAACGGCATCAACATTCGATGTTAGCTAAAATGATATTGTTGGAGTAATACGGTCTTTCTCATTTTCCATAAAAAAGTCATACATTATAAGAATTCTGGTGATAACATTCTCACATCGGGTCATAGAGTAAGTTCATAATATTTTGAGATTTTTGTACATTAAACGGGGGAAATTCACGAGAAAAATGCCATTTCTTTTCAACCCATTCAGGTAGTTTGTAAATCAGTAATCACACCAACTTTTAATGAATTGAACTTTATTTGCACAAATAATCAGAGTTTTCATGTATTAGATTTTGTTAAGATAACTTATAAAGGAAACTTCTATACCCGTCACTGTATTTAGACACATTTTCGTCTGGTATATATAACCCTCAAACCGGCCAGTTGTAAGTAGAGTGAAATGTGGTGAACGCTATTATGTGCTAGGTATGTGAAATCTTTGAATATATGAGAGAGATAGAGATGAAAATAAATAGGACAATGGCGGATATATAAGTGATGTACGTCTAATTCACGAGCAAAGATATTGAATTCTAACTTAAAAATGGCAGGAACTACGGTTCTTGAAGATACAAGGTAAAACATGTGTATCCTACTTTACAAAAAAAAAAGAGCGTCATACTATGAATCGTCACGAATAAAATAAATCTCCAGGCGGTACAACAAACTTTTTGGTACAGCGTAAATGATTCTCAATTTAACATAGCGTTATTCGTTTTATTTAGCGCGGAAACGTGAAAAAAAAAAACCCAAAAAACTTTGGCGTCGCAATAAATGGTTGTATTGATTGCATTACAATAAATATGTTTTCACTCGGATACCTGATAAAAAATTCAGTGATATAGTGTTATATTCAACTGCATTAAATTCCGTTGTCAATAACTTTCCGACTCGACGTAAACTATTGCGCGGTACGTCATATGAACCGAAACACGCAGGAGCGAACATCCTTAAAATTTCTGGAATGTAAAAATGTACCAGTCTACTTTTTTCTTTCATTCTTCTATTTTACGTTTTCTTTTCCACTGGAACATATTAATAAAGTTAAATATTTCAAAATAATATGATTGCAAATATAGCCGGTTGGAATAGTAAGTGTTTAAAAAAATCTGCGTATTTTTCCGGAATTTTTCGTGACACAGCGTAGTGATATGCAAGCACTGCGTTGAACACACACAAAGCACTTCGTGTCGCACAAAAGTTGATGACGTATACTAGACCTATTTTTTGTGCGCGCGTGAGCACAAAAAGCTACGTAGTACACACGTTGTTCGGTTTTTGACTCGATTATCTTTTCCTAGGCAATTTTCAGGATACAGGATTGTTTCCTATGGCCTGCTAAACCAGGCCAAAAACGATTTGACAAACAATTTATTTACAGCTGTAGTGTGTGTTTAAGATACAGATTATTTATCTACTGTAAACAATCAACCGAATTATATGGGTAATCATAGATTCAAAATATATGCCCTGTGTAAGGTATTTGGGTAAAATCTAAATTTCATTCATACACAACGTTCACAATAAGAACAAACATAGCAAGATATATATTTTTCAAGCATTCATCTTCTCATTTATTACATTTAGGTGTTCTTTGAATAAAAAGAGTAAATGTGAATGTTTAGGATTATATTTTCGTAAGGAATGGGAAAATTTTATAAGTTACAACATAAATATGCGTTTTTCTTCTTGTTTTTTTTATAAGAATGTAATCTTGCGAAAATAGTGTCATTTTATTCCAAGAGATATACTCAATTAATTGTTGAGTCTTTTTTGGTCACTGATAGAGTTCACATTTCACTTCAAATGTAAATGATTGATTTCATTGGTTGATTGATTCTTTAATTGGCAGAAGCAATCCATCAATAAGGATAATCGAGTTGGTTGGATCGACAGTGTGACCCCACCTTTACGAAATTTCCTTAACCGGGTAAAATTTTGTTTTTTCGCTTATGTTTAATCTGTCGCCTAATTTTAATACTGTTGTTTTTTTCAAATTATATTTTTTGAGTTAGTTTGAAAACATTTATGAAGTTACATAGCCATGAATATTTATAATTTGAAATAAACAACTTGTCCCCGTGGGTCGCGAGTCCCGTTGGATCCGTTATTACCATTGTATTTAGAGATAATTCCTCACAGCAATCTAATTTTCCATCCATTCTGTAGACTTTCTTTTCATGTTGTGTGCATATATAAACATTGTTTCTTTTGTCTGTGCAGATTCCAACTGGACCGGTGCCTTCGATCATAGTTCGTACTGCACTCATTTTATTGTCAGTATTTAAACATATAACTCTGTCAGTTCCGAAGTCGGTCAAGTAAATTCTTCCGTTTAAAACGGTGAAGTCGGAAATAAACTTTAGGTCTGGGAAAATGACCTTTTTCGTATCTTCGGATAAAGATATTATGTGAAAGAAATAAACGTTGTCGTGTTCGTAACACATGACGAAGATTTTTCCGACATTAAATCTTATTCTCTTGCAAGAAGCGTTCAATTGTATAGTTTTATATTTGGTTGCTGGTCTCCTGCTTAAATCTATCAACCATATTTGTTGTCTTGATGGGATTGTAATAGCCAATAAGTACTCCTGGCAATTATTTGTAACAACGCTAGATCTCTTTCCCGTACTCACTTTATTTGTGTCATTCTTAGGTGAACGCTCGATTATTATTTCTGCTACACCATTAGACTGATATGCAATCTTCATATAACGGTTTAAACAATTTGTATTCAAATCAAAACATTTGATAGCATCATTGTTATAATCCAAAAGGACGAGCAAAGAATTGTGAAATATGCACATATCTGTAATGTTGCTGTCCATTTTGTCTAGTTTATGTTTCACATTGATCTGTTCGCAAATTTTTAACTTTTCCACATCGGAATCATGAATCATTGTTGCGTTTCCCCTAAGATCGTTCAGTAGTTTCAAACCCTTGCTCTTTCGATCCGTAAGATCTGATTTCATTTCAGACGATTGATGTTTTTCATCATGGCTTACAGAACAGACCCTACAGAAGTACTTTTCGCAATCATAACAAGAAAAAAATGCGATGCTTTCTGACAAATCCTCAAGACAAATGTCGCATAGAGCTATTTTCTCATCTTGTTTTAATTTCTTGGTCGCCGGCTCTTCCCCGTCTAGGTTTTCTTCAAATAGATCTTGCTGAATTATTTTGCCGGACCCCTCCATTGTTTCTGTAAAAGATAGTAAATATATACATTTTCTCTTTTATCTGTCGTCGCTGTCGTAGTTTTTGCTTATATAAGGGATGCTCCCAAACGACGGTTAATTCTTACTAGGGATCGGACACGGGTACAAAACGAACCACTGGGCACTCGGTCTGGTTCTTTACCGTGCTAGGGAAAGCACCGTCAACGCAACGAAGCAATTTTATAGCTATATCAGAATATGGTAATTCCATGACCAAAAAAACCCCAAACAACAATAACAACAACAACGACCCCCCCCCCAAAAAAAACCCAAGGCCCAAACCAATTTGTATAACTTTTTATAAATTACACTCATACCGTTGTACAGAGCCACTGTATCTTTAAACTCATTTATTTCATCATTTGGACATTATCTAAAAATGATTTTGAATAAGAATGATGAGTCTGAAAATCATTGATTGTAAATAGCATGCTAGTGGTTGGTGTTAAATAGAATTACGACTACCCAAACCAAGTAAGATTCATGCTCATTCATTGTACCACCAGGATGATTTATATAAGCATTTACGATCTGTGACAGAGTAGTACATAAGGAAGACAACCTTATCTCCGATCTAAAGGACTAAGAGAACTAAATCAATTTCTGTAGAAGACAATCGCTGATAGCTCAGTCTGAGTGTTTGCGAAAATGATCAGACTCACTTTAAATAGTAGAACATAGAATTCATACATCAAAAAACTTAAATTTCAGTATGGCATACTCCCTTTTCGATATGACATTTGATCCTATTTTAGATCTTCCCCACAAAAACTCGTAGCCCGTTTTCTGCGAGCGTATCGATAGATCTAGGGGCACTGACCCAGACAACCTCTCATCACAGCTGTTTCTATAGGTATTTCAAAACTATATATATACGGACTTTAAAAACTGGGTATGAGCTTAACAAAATGGTTTTAAACCGTTACTAGGGTGTTTGTATTTTTGAACAGACAATAGAAGTTCATGAAAAAAGCATTGGTCTTGAATTCAAATATTGTCCAGTCAGAGGCCACCTTGATCTTGTTTTGATATCGACGGGAGTTCCCTGACGAATAACGGGAGGATGATCCGAGGTAGCATTTGCCACTTTAACTGTCATATGATCCCTGTCACGCTCTTGTATCTTACAGAACATAAGACATTTGCTTAAGTCAATCACCGATAACAGAAACAATTAGGCTCGTTGTTGTTTAAAAGAAGTTGTTAAGGAAAACATTTTATTCGTATGATTATGAAGCTGCATTTCTTATTTTACTATTTTGAGTTAACTCGTAGCCTTCCTCAGTTGAATGTTAGGCTAACGTGCATTCTCTCGCCTTTCTACTAATATCTCTTTCACCATTGTTTCGACATAAATGCTGCTATTTCTTTAACTATTAATCAAAAAATTCATTACGGTTGCCCCTTTTCTTTTTTAGTGAAGAACAAAGTTCATTTTCGATGCAAACTTGGCTATCTTACCTATAAATACTAAAAAGGGGGTTGCCCGAACAGTTTGGGGAAATAATATAAGAATTAGACAAAGCCTAGATTGAGGGCTAAAGGCAATCTCTAACAAAAAATCTTACTCTAGAGATTTGAATTTAACCTTTAATTCTATTACTTTGTCAATTTTAGAATAAACAGCTACTTAAATGTCACAGAGAACGAAAAACATGCAACTTATTTGGGGCTAGAACCCGTGACATCTCGTTTTCAGGGTGTGTACTGTATCGACCGAGTTAACCAGGCCATGTAATTTCAGAACATAACATTTTGAACAGGTGTTATATGCGCTAATGCAACCATTGTCACCGCCGAACGCAGTCAAGGGTGTAAGGGGCGCCAAATGTCTCACAGAGAGAAAAACATGCAGCCACTGCAGCGCCTGAACCCAGGATTTCCTGCTTTCGGGGCAAGTACTGTAATTAGAGACATAACCCTGCGACAAAGATTAATGTTGACATTATTTGTCCCCCGCCGGTTACCGGTTGGGGATTTACAAGTTTACTCGATTCCATCGTCTGCCCGTCTTACCGTCCGTCACACTTTTGTCCGGAGCATATCACCTTAACCATAAGTTCTATAAACTTTATACACTTATAGATCACAATGTGGAAAAGTGTCATGTTTAAGAACCATAACTCTAGCTTGCCTATTTTTTGAGTTGTTGCACTTTGCTATTTTTACCTTTACATTTTTGTCCGGAGCATATCTTCTAAGTCATAAGTGCTAGGAACTTGAAACTTTATGCACTTACAGATCATAATGTGTAGAAATGTCGTGTTCAATAACGGTAACACTAGCTTGCCTATTTTTTGAGTTATTACCCTTTACCACGCCATGCCCATTATTTGAGATATTGCCATTGTTGTATTATAAGAAAAGTTATTCTCCTACTACTAATTTTTAGTTAGTTTTTGATTATTTCAAATCTTAAATTCGCAATATTTAACAACCATGATAAGGGGATTTATCTGGAACATCATTTAGTTTGACAATTTCATTTGATCATTACCTGTGTCCTTTTGCACTCATCACGCGTTTTTGAAGAGACGAAGTATATCATTAAGGCATACACAAACCCTATCTTTGCCCAATCCATTTTCAATTTTGCAGAAGCCTTCGAATTTCGTTAGGTTTTTCGGTGGTTAATCGAGAAATAACAGTAGATTATCACTTGATTATCTCACTGCAAAGCAGTGAATTACCAAAAAATTATACCCTGCTTTCTTGCATTTCACTTTATTTCACGTTGTCTGAACGGAGCCGAAAAAAACAACAAAAAATCTTAATGACGTCATTGTGACGTTGCCTAGTGATCACGTGCAAAATGAGGCGCTTTAAGTAATAAATTTTCACATTTAGTCCTATTTTTGCATTAATTAAAAAGAATAATTCTTTGTTTTTCTCGCAATAACAGAGAATCTTTCATTTCATGAACAACAAAAGCCGTATTTTCACTCTGCCACTCTTGAAAATATAGCTTTTGTTGTTTACTCTTAAAAGATAAATGGGTCTTACACTGAAACAAACAATTATCCTCTATTTAAACCTTTTTCACAAGCAATAAATATTACACTTCTCAAAATTAACCCATTCCAACTCAATCCCTCCTTTTTGCGCCCCTCAAGAAAAAAACTTTGGAAAACATTGTGGAAATGAAGAAATTGCTTGTATCAAGCATTATCCACAATGTTTTCTATAAAAAAAGACTAAAAAAAAAAATCAAAATTCCATCAACTTGAAATTGTCGTCTACAGCTTCTTTCAATTTGGACCAGTCTAAAATTTTGCTGTGTTGGAATGGGTTAAGGTTAAAGGTTAACTATAAAAAGACTTTTTAATCCGGTGGGGGACTCCTGTATTGCATCGCAATACGGCAAGCACTTGTTCTAACTGGATTTACCGCGACCATACGTGCATAGGAAATTAATGCTTTTGAAGCAACAATGCGATTGATAGCTGCTACGGTTTGTTTACTAATTCGTTAGATGTATTTAACAAAAAATGTTTAATGTTATTATTAGTTTTTCTGTAAAATTTAACTTTTGAGGAAGTAGTTGCCGAGAACCAGACTAACATTAAAGCTTTTTAAGGGAAAACCGAAATGGCCGATTTATGTTGAATGGGTTTATGGCTTATGTTCATATGTGTAGCCTATAGGCGGGCTTCATACCGCGCTTTTCTCGCGGTCTTTCGCCCGTATAAGTAACTGATTTTCGATTTCCCTGCTAGGAATATAATGAAATAGTCTACAATTTGGTCTAAAATTTAAAAATGTAGAATGAAATCTTGATATCTAAATACCTTATAATGTGATATTTCTGTTCTATAAATATAGTTTTTTCCGATTTATTGACATTGCCTATATATACATTCTCGGTCCCTTACTATTCAAATATCTTATAATGTGATATTTCTGTTCTAAAAGATAGTTTTTTCCGATTTATTGACATTGCCTATATATACATTCTCGGTCCCTTACTATTCAAATATCTTATAATGTGATATTTCTGTTCTAAAAGATAGTTTTTTCCGATTTATTGACATTGCCTATATATACATTCTCGGTCCCTTACTATTCAAATATCTTATAATGTGATATTTCTGTTCTAAAAGATAGTTTTTTCCGATTTATTGGCATTGCCTATATATATACATTCTCGGGTCCTTACTAGGCGACGAGCAGCAATACTGTAAGTAATCTTGCTTTATTTGAATGGGGATCAACGACACTTTTAACAGAATTGCAGGCATATCGCGGCGACCAGAGCACCTTAAAATGGATTCCTGTTATTTCATCACACCAGTCCTACCACTTGATCCTTTCCGACCCTCCAGCTTCGCACTCATTTTAGGTTTAAGAGTATCCGCTATTTTGAAAGCGATAGAGCAAAATAAATGCGGAATGAACCCCCCCCCCCCCCCCAAAAAAAAATAATGATAATAATAATGAAAAATTGATAAGACAGATGCATATAATCATACAAAAAAGTTATTCTGTGTCCAAGATTATTTGTTGGCCATCATGAAAACGGTGGGGTGTAGAGGCTAGGTATCTTCGAATAAGTCCAATGCATTGATAGATGAAAGATGCAAACAAAGTTCTACAGGGGCTTCTCCGAAAATAACAAGTTATTTGTGTGTCGAATTGTAACTTGATTGTGTGCCAACTATAGATCATAGAAAGCTAAAATTCGAACTTATCGCGGATTTTGATGAGAAATACAAAATCTGAAGGAATCTGCTGAAAGATAATTGACTGATCGCGTCTGACAAATAAAGAAACAATTGACCAACCAGTTTTGTCGGAAGTGAACTTTGAACCCCTACATCCTCCAACATTTATGTTAAGCATTTTTGTTAGTAACACATCGTAATTACGGTTTGAATAAGCAGCAATTACGACATTTAGGTCGCCAACCTACTATTGTACTGTATTCATAGCATTCTTAGTACAAGATTTTAGCAAAATAACACTTTTTGATATCTAAATGATCTTCCTGCAGGAAATGATTTGAAAGAAGGAAAAAACACACACAGAAAGTTAAAACACCGTAGATTTTACTTTCCTTTTTCGAAAGCTTTTATTTGTGACGTGAAGAAAATGAAATAATGCTACTCACTTATCCTATTCAAGGACTCCAAAGGCGTCTTCAACGTATCTAACAATTTTAAAGTCCTTAAGTTGGAATTGAATATTTAATCCATTAGGCAATTTATTATTTGTTCTTGGATTGCAACTGGTTATTGAATTATTATGATAGCAATTGATCAGATAAACCGTAGGGTAACAATAGATCGATATTAAACATGTTCAAATCTATTTGTTCGTGAAGTAAATACCTTGTCATGCTGAATAAAATTCTCTACATAATTAACATACAATCAAAGGACTGGAAGCTCTTATTATTATTTTAAATCTTATAATCACATCTGGCTTAAAAAGAAACAAGCAGGTAGACAAACAGGTGGTGTGGACAAAGATCTGACAGCATGTACATGCAGACTTATCTTTGTCTGTACCTGCTGCCAAAAAAAAGGAATACTCCGGGTTCATTATGACAAAATATCAGGAACAATTTCGTCTTAAAATGAGGATTCACTTCAGTGGCATGTCTATTTCTGCCCTAAATTCAACTGCATCAACCTTTAAGTAATTTAATTTCTAGTTTCGTCTATCCAAAACGAGCGTTCTGATTGGTCGACAAAAATTATTCATAACTCCATGAACAAAATTTTGAGCACGCAACGATTTTGTATGCATCCACACAAAATAGTCCCATACAAAGAGGTATCACAACTTGTAAAGATTTTGCTTTTTTTGCTCAATGCTATTAAATTATAAGAAATGAAGATAATATTTTTGTTTTCATGGAGGTATGAACCGAAAAACCAAATCACACAATGTATGAATCCGCTTCGCGAATTCATACAGTGTGATTAGTTTTTTCGGTTCATACCTCCATGAAAACAAAAAATATTCTCTTCATCTCTTAAATGATTTTCGTCGTTAAAGTTCCATGTCTATTTGTACTTTGGGTATAGATAATGTGTTTTTCATGTTTTAACCCTTTCCCGTTTTTCAAAATTTTAGACTTGCCCAAATTCAAACGTTTTGCAGACGACAATTTAAAGTCGATTTTATTGGAAAAATAATCATTCACTAGGGTAGAAATTATTATGGAAAAAGAAGTGATTGCTTGTTACAAGCAATTTCTCCTTTTTCCACAATGTTTTCCTAAGTATGAAAAGATGGGATTGTGCAGGAAAGTCTTAGAGTTCTTTCTATATTATGTTTAAACCGTGTCGCTATGAGTTAGAAATACAAAGTTTCACGAGTCCAGTGTGTTTCGAATATTTTTTTTTTTTTTGGTGATGAAATATCACCGAAACGTTAAGACGGAAGAGTAAGGAGCTATAAGGACAGAAAATGTTTGTTTGTATTTGTGGTGTTAACGTCGCTTTCAACATTCATTCAGTTACAAAACAAGGAAATATGTTTTTAACACATTCCCACACATTGACACTCTAAGACGCCCCTAAGAATAAATACTGTGGAAAGCATCGTGTAAAATGAAGAATGGTTGTTGAAAGCAATTTCTTGATTACCCTCATTGTTTTCCAACCCCCAAAGACATAGATTTTTGGAATTTGTCAACAATAAACTGCCGTCATTAATTACTTTTAAATTTGGTATAGTCTAAATTTTGTCGTCTGGCAATAGGTTAAAATCAGCCTCGAACAGCGTTTTCCTCACGAAAGTATTCGCAGTTAATTGTTTTCTATTTCCTTCCATTCATTCACTTAACTCGCCATGTACAAAAAGGCACATTTGGGACTGTGAAAAGACTCTGATAAGACGTCAATACAACAGAACATATCTTATACACGTATTTACATCTAAGTGCACAACAGGACAAATTACAAAGAACATATGAAGTAAACACTTTTAAATTACATCACCTATTTCGATAATTCGGCTAATGCCTTTTTCAAGAAATGATGCATGGAAATGTTATAAATACATAATTTCATTACTACTGTGCAGCCATAATGAAAAGCTAGAAACATATCAATCCGAACACCCACCCTCCGCGACATGAATCTAGTTGTAGCAATGAGGTTTCCGAGGCACAAAGACCACATGGCACTGTATATATATCGATTGCTTAGTACAAAAACATAGTTATGCTCTATACAATGTACAGGCGTTCGTCCGTTAACTTTTCCTTGTAAACACTCTACATTATACGTTTATCGGCAGATTCTCTTTAAACTTTCACAGAATGATTGTACCATCATAAGGATCGTTCCTTTCGAAATTTGGTCTAATCGACCAAGAAACACGGGAAAGGGATCTTATGAAAATTTAATGTAACAATCCTCGTTAATACGAAACTTTAATAGAATGATTGTACCATCATTTCGATTGTTCCTTTGTAAATTGGGTCTGATTGTTTAAGTGACACAAGAAAAGGTGCCTTATGAAAATTTTATTACAAAAACGTCATTACCACAATAAAGTCCCCATTCTTTAGCATTTTCTTCAAACTATCTTTCATTAGGATTGTTCCTTTTGAATTAAATCTGATTTGTTAAGTTTCACGAGAAAAGGGGCCCAATGAAAATTTTATTACAAAAAATCTTGACACAATTCAGTTCACTATTTTCATTGATTCTTTCTACAGAATGATTATACCGTCATTAGAACTGTTCCTTTTGAAATTTTATTTGTTCTGTAAAGCATCATGGAAAAGGGGCCCTATGAAAATTTCACTAAAAACTCATTAACACAATAAAATCCACAGATTAACAGATTGATTGTACCATCATTACAATCGTTGATTTTGACAGTGGATCTGATACGGCAAGTATCAGACGAAAAGGGGTCTCGTGACTAAATATTCTAGTTAATTCAATGATGTCCAAAGATTTCACCGGGTTCACTTCAGAATTTCACAGGATTATTGGAAAACTACCAGGATGATTCTTTTCAGAATTGGGTACAATCCGAAGAGTAACATGTAAAAAGGGGCCATATTTTTTTTGTAAATATTCTAGTTAATAATGATGTCCCCATATTTCATCGGATTCACGCTTATTTAAATATTCTTGTTAACACAATGATGTCCAAAGATGTCACCGGATTCACTTCAAGCAGAATAATTAATTAAAGTATCAAGGGAAAAGGGACCATATGAGAACTGGAAAAGGGACCTTATGAGAACTTGATTGAAATATATTTGTTAACACAATAAAGTCAACAGGTTTTATCCGATTCTCTTCAAAGATGCATGGAATAATCGTGGCATTGGAAAGACAGGAAAAGGGGCCTTATAGGTTATCATTTAAAACATTCTTGTTTAAATGACGAATTTCACAATTATTTTCAGTTTGTCTACAAGATTTCACAGGACAATTGTAGGGTCGTAAGGAAAGTTCCTTTCGGAAATGAAGTTGATCTATCAGAAAACACATGAAAAGGAACCTTATGGATTTTCACTGAAAACCATCCTGTTTACTTGATAAAGTTCACGTTTGTTAAGGACTCTTATAAAAATTTCACATGATGATTCTAGGGTTATTAGGAAACTTCCTTTTGGAAATGGAATGGATCAGTTATGAAACATGGGACAAGGGGCTTTGCGGATTGTTTTTCAAAATATTAAAGGGGATAACGTCCAGTTTTTTCATGCATTCTTCTTATGGCAAAAAAAATCCTTAAATATCAGATTTCTTTAACAGATAACTTGATAACCAGTAGAGCGTCTTAGGCCATCATGGGCCTTTTTTTTATACTTTCACAGAATAATTTCATTTTAAAGTCATTGTACCACAATTAAGTTCTTCACCGGATTCTGTTCAAACGTTGACAGAATATTTGTACCATCATTAGGATTGTTTCTTTCTTAATTGGGTCTGATCTGTCTAGTGTCACAGGAAAGGGGGCTGTATGAAAATTTATTACAAAATCCTCATTAACACAAGAATTTACTCAGTCTTTATAAGATTGTCTTCAAACTCTAATCGAATTATTGTACCATCATTTGGATTGTTCCTTTGGAAATTGGGTCTGATCTGTTAAGTTTCATGACAAATTTGGGCCTTATGGAAATTTTAGTACAACAACGGCGTTAGCACAATAAAGTCCTCAGTCATGGTTATTTTCTTCAAAGTTTTAGAATGATTGAACTATCGTTTTGATTGTTCCTTTTTAAATTGAGCCATATTTGTTAAGTTTCACTGGAAAAGAGGCCTTCTGAAAATTTTAGTACAAAAATTCTTGACACAATTCAGTTCACTGTTTTCATTGATTATCGTTAAACTTTTACAGTATGATCGTATCTTCGTTAGAATTTTTAGCTCACCTGAGCAAAACGTGCTCATGGTGAGCTTTTGTGATCGTTGAATGTCTGTCGTTCGTCGTGCGGTGTGCGGCGTCAACAATTGAAGTGTTTACAGTCTAGAGGCCACAGTTTTTACCTAATCTTCATGATACTTGGTCAGAATAATTGTTAGATCATGAGGATGAACCCTATTGATTATGGGAGGGTTCTATTTGAAAACACAGGAAAAGGGGCCTTAATGACAAATTCTTTGTTAACACTCTAGAGGCCACAAATATGGCTCTATCTTCATGAAACTTTACCAGAATAATTATTAGGTCATAAGGATTAACCCTATTGATTTTAGAAGGATCTTTCCGAAACACAGGAAAAGAGGCCTTAATGACAATTTCTTTGTTTACACTCTAGAGGCCACAATTTTGGCCCAATCTTCATGAAACTTGGTCAGAATAATTGTTTGATCATGAGGATGAGCCAAATCGATTATTAGAGAATTCTATCGGCTATCGGAAAACACAGGAAAAGGGGCCTAAATGACAATTTCTTTGTTTACACTCTAGAGGCCACAATTTTGGCTCAATGTTCATGAAACTTGGTCAGAACAATTGTAAGGTCATAAGGACTAACCCTATTGATTATGTAAAGGTTCTATCGGAAGGTACCTTTGGAAAACACAGGAAAAGGGGCCTTAATGACAATTTCTTTGTTAATGTTCTAGAGGCCACAATTCTGGCTCAATGGTTATATTACTTGGTCAGGATACTTGTAAGGTCATAAAGATGAACCTTATAGATTATTGGAAGGTTCTATAGGATAACACAGGAAAAGGGGCCATAATAACAATTTCTTTGTTTACTATATAGAAGTCACAGTTTTGCTTCTATCTTCATGAAACTGATTGTAGCTATTTGTCTCTAATTGCATTTTTCTAACAGAAGACAGTTCAGCTGAGCGATCTAGGACAATCATGGTCCTCTTGTTCAATTTGGAATTTGGTTTGTTCTATTAAGTATCATGGGAAATTCAACTATGTAATCCTCAATAACACGACAAAATCCACATATTTCAAAGATTGATTGTACCATTATTTTGATTATTGATTTTGACAGTGAATCTGGTCCGGAAAGTACGACATGAAAGGGGTCTTATGAAAAGCTTATTTAGATATTCTAGTTAACACAATGATGTCCATAGATGTCACCGGATTCACTTCATGCATAATGATTAAACCAACTTTTATCACGGGAAAAAGGACCTAATTAGAACTTTATTGATTATCCTCATTAACATATTAAAGTCAACGGTTTTATTGGATTCATGGAAGTGTAACGTAAATTCTCCGGGCGGTTTAATTTCTAGTGTTTTCTAAGTTTAATTGGAACCAAATAACCGAGTCTGGCTACCTTGCCCGGACAGTAAACATGTACTATCAATAATACAAAAACAAAGATTTGACAAATGATTCAAATTTGATTTAAGATACTGGCTACCTGCCGTGTTTAATCACCTAGTAATAAATTTGTAATTTGATAATAACGCACGAGTTAATTACACGAGAATATGACCCCGCAACTCTCCAAACCTGGTTCCAAGATCTCCAAACTATGTTTCAGACCTCCAAACCTTGGTCTGATACAACAAATTATAATCTTCCGTGGTACCTTAAAATATATAGTCTGGGGTGTCGGCCTAGAACTAGTTCTGTCAGTGTTTCTGCATTGAAGGAATGCTGATAACTTGGTAGAACTCTGTCTGTGTTTCTCCACTTACCCAGGCTAAATTATATTTTATACCTTTTAATTCCAACGAATTGTGTCCTTGACGAACGGTTGCGGTCTCTTCTTGATCTGTTTGAAATCGGCCTTTATATACCTTATTTTGAGCCACGTGATAAGCTGCACGTGCCTCAATGGTAAAATAGTCTACACTGACCATCCGTGTAGCTTAATGACTGTGAACTTAGGTACTGTGATCATGGACTAGAAACCGTTTGTAATCTTACAAGCTCGTGCCGAATTCAAATGAAGCTCTTTATTTCACAATAGATTACGAACAATGAGAAATCACGTAAGTACAACATTAAAACTGATTTTACTGAAACTGGTCAATTACCTTTCAATTACCAATTTAGATTTGCGGCGTGCGTAACTGGACCTGTTTTATAACAAGGGGAATAAATTCCAAAAACTATATTCATCACAGAAGAATTGAGACACTTGAAACACAGGAATAGGGACCTTACAGATTTTAATTCAAAACCTTCTTGATTATGCGATGAAGTTAACAATTATTATCAGATTGTTTTTAAAATTTCACAGGACGATTGTAGGGTCGTAAGGAAAATTCCTTTCGTAAATGAAGTAGATCCACTAGAAAATACGTGAAAAGGGGCCTTATGGAATTTCACTCAAAACAATCCTGTTAACTTGATAAAGTCCACCATAGTGTTGAAAAGTTCACAGGATGATTGTAACGTTAGGGTCACATGGAAACTTTCTTTTTAAATGGAGTGGATCAGTCATGAAACACAGGAAAAGGGGCCTCTATGGTTGATTCACCGGGGTTTAACGCCCCTTTTAACATTATTTCAGTCATATCGCGGCGGCTGAAGCACCTAACAATAGATTCGTGGTATTTATTACACCAGTACAAACACTACATCGTTTCCTATCCTCCAGCTGCTATCCCACTTAGGTTTATGATTTGGTGAGAGACAAATGTCAGAGAGGATATGTGCTACCGCCGGGGATCGAACCCATAACATCCAATGATAGAAGATTGGTAGTCCGATGCGCTGCCGACTGCGCTATGACGGCGGCTAAAAGGGGCCTTTAGGACTGTTGCTCAAAATATCAAAGGGGATAAAGTCCATTTTGTAATTTTCATTTTATGCATTCCTCTTTGAGCAATTAACTTCCTTAAATATGAGATTACTTTAACGGAAAACTTGATAGCCTGTAGAACGACTCAGGCCATTGTGGGCCTCTTGTTATTTTAGACACGTCAGTAGAAATTGTCAATCTAGGAAATTTGAAAAAAAAAATCGACATTCGTTAGACAATGAAGAATCCCAAGACAGACGATGATTGGCACTTCTACGTTCGGTATATAAGAATTGTCATTCTACCTTACCTTATATAATGAATTTTCGGCAGTTCGAAATGTTTACTCTGATTTATACATAGTAAGCCCATTTTTCTTATATTGAAATATGTTGATCACACTCGACTACACTCAAACGAACAGTCAGAAGGAGCGGTCGCGATTGTCAACTTTGATCGGCATTTACATGGCTTAGTGCAAAAATATCGCCAGTGTCTATAAAATGTTCATTTCTCACTAACATTATACCGTATAGAAATAGGGTTGATAAATCGATCAAGTAGAAATCTAGCATGAAGTCGGGTTGATAGGATAGGGTGAAGAGTGGATCGAGGAGCCATTGAGTGCAGACACATTTTGTTCGGAGGGATTTTTACAACCCGAAAATATCCCTTCCAGATAAACATCTTCAAGATCCAACCATGGTCTGGTAGTAAACTGCACAGGGTCGAGAAGAAAACAATTTGTATATTCGTTTATTGATCGTCGCTACCGTAGTATTTGCAAATATGAGCGACGCCCCAAGAAAAGTTAGTTAATATGATGCAAGGAACAAGGATAAAGATAGAAACTGCTTAGGTCGTCGCCTGGTTCCTTAACGTTACCGTCACACGGAACCTCGGTTTATCGCCCCAACCGAACATCAACTAGTTTGTTATCTTGGTCATCCCGGGAATCGAGCCGGCGACTTGCGAATTTGAAATCTAGGCGGCTTTTTAAAAGATTCAAAATGTATGCCATGTGTAAGGTATTTTGTGTCAAAATTGAATTTCATTCAGACACAACGTTCACTACTCACTTTAATATCATTTTGTTGAAGAACGTGCATATTAAGATATATATATTTTCAAGCTTTCTTCTAGCACTTTATTATCTTTAGATGCTCTTTGTAGAAATAAAGGACATGTGAATGTTTAATGAAGTATCAAAATATATCATAAAGTGGCTAATAAAACAAAAACAAAACAAAACAAAAAAAAAAACACAAAAAACCCTACTACTTCAAAAAAAAAAAAAAAAAAAAAAAATGGAAAAATAAAAAATGAAAAAAAAAAAAAAAAAAAAAAAAAAATAAATAAATAAATAAAAGAGATTTTGTACAATAACAAACCGTGTGACTTATATTTTTAAGGAACGAGAAAAATCTAAAACATTTAAAATGTGCTAATTTTGCATTAAGCTGTATTTTTTCTATAAAAAATGCATTTTTGTCCAATATAGTTTCATTTCATTCAAGAAATATACCCAATTAGGTGTTGAGTCTTTTCTGCCAACGTCGGAGTTTAAATTTTACTTCCGGTCTACTGATTGATTTGATTGGTCGAGTGATTCTTTGATTGACAGCAGCATTTAATTACGATCGGCAGTGTAAACCGACCTTTGCATAATTTACATGAGCACGGTCTCCTTTCTGGGTAAATATTGTATATTATTATAGTGCAAACTGCCACTGGAGGCTTAACCACCAAATCCGTTTAATGCCTACGCCATAAAAAGTAGTTCTTATGTATTTCAATCTTGCAGACACCCATTTCAAATTGTAGTAAATTCTAAAATATTTATCTTACGACGTAGAAAACAATGTGGAAAATGAATAAATCGCTTGTGACAAGCAATTTCTTCATTTTTCCTCTTTGTATCCCACAACTTTTCTTTACCATGATAACGTTTGACAAAGGAGATTACTGAACAAAACAGTGCTTTGCTATCTTACAGTACTTTCAGTACTTTGATTTAATTCGTTGTCTGAGTCAGTTTAAAAACATTTATCAAGCTACAACGCCGTGAATATTTATAATTTGAAATGAATAACTTGTCCTCGGTGGTCGCGAGGCTCGACGGGTCCGTTATTACCTTCGTAACTAGAAATAATTGCTCACAGTCTTCTAATTTCTCATCCATTCTGTACACTTTCTTTTCTTTTTGTGTACTAATGTAAATATAACTTTTATCTGTGCAGATTCCAGCTGGACCAGAGCCTTCGGTCATAGTTAGAGCTATACTTATTTCATTGTCAGTGTTTAAACATATCACCCTGTCAGTTCCGAAGTCGGTCATGTAAATTCTTCCGTGTAAAACCGTGATATCAGCAATAAACTTTAAGTCTGAGAAAACGATCTTTTTCGTATCCTCGGATAGAGATATTATGTGGAAGGAATAAATGTTGTCCTGTCCATAACACATAACGAAGATTTTTCCGAAATCAAATCTTTATCCTCTTGCAAGAAGCGTTCATTTGTATGGTTTTACGTTTGATTGCTGGTCTTTTGCTTAAATCTATCAACCATATTTGTTGTCTTGCAGGGATTGCGACAGCCAATAAGTACTCATGGCAATCATTGGTAATAACGTTAGATTTCTTTCCTTCGTCCTGTTTATTTGTTTCACACTTAGGTGAAGCCTTTATCCTTATCTCGGCTACACTTTCAGGCTGGTATGCAAATGTCACATAACGATCTAAACAATACGTATTTAAATCAAAACATTTGACAACATTGTTATTGTAATCCAAAACTACCAGCCAAGAATTGTGAAATATGCACATATCTTCAATACAACTATCTGTTTCTGCTAGATTATGCTTCACATTGATCTGTTCGCTAATTTTTAACTTTTCCTCGTCGGAATCAAGAATCATTGTTGCGTTTCCTCTTATTTCAGTCAGTAGTTTCAAACCCTTGCTCTTTCGATCCGTAAGATCTGATTTATTTTCAGTGGATTGGTGTTTTTCATCATGGTTTTCAAAACAGACCGTACAGAAGTACTTTTCGCAATCATAACAAGAAAAAAATGCGATGCTTTCTGACCAATCCTCAAGACAAATGTCGCATAGCGCCATTTTCTCATCTTGTTTTAATTTCTTGTTCGCTGGCTCTTCCCCGTCTATGTTTGCTTCAAATAAATCTTGCTGGTTTATTTTGTTGCACCGCTCCATTGTTTCTGTAAAAGATAGTAAATATATACATTTTCCTGTTCATCTTTAGTCGTCGTCATAGGATTTGCTAGTATAAGCTATTTTCCCAGACGACAGTTAATTCTTATTGTGGATCGGGCACAGATACAAGGCGAAATACTGGGCAGTAGTCCTGGTTCTGAGATGTGATAGGAAAAGCTACGTCACACATAGTTTATAAGTCGACAAGGAGCTAGAAACCGCGATCTCGAGTTTTGAAGTCGAGCATTCTGACAACTCAGCTAATCGAGGTGTACACTTCAACCAGCACTTCGACAAGGTAATTTGGCTGGGGTACATAAAGAATATTATGTAATGGTTCCGCTACTAACTCTTGTACTGGAAACGAGTCGCGAAACAATTTTTAATTTTATTTCAGAAGATCGTAGGTCGAGTGAATTATCAAATTTCCCGGCGAGAATCCAAAACAAGGTTTTCAAAAAGCACTTCAAAATCATACACTCAACCTTTTTATAATCCAAATAACATTTTTTTCTCGGGGACGTCATACCAAATTAAATGTCTTATAGGCCTGAAAAAAAATTTTCGAGTGCGATTTTATAAACTTGTAACGAATGTATCTTTAGTTGGAAGGTATGATAAACGAAGTAAACAGTTTCTTAGTTGCTTCGACAAAACAAATCCAGTAAATAAGTAGTAAGCATTGTAAAGTCAGATTACATAAGCCGCAGTTACGCCCCATTGCTGTGTTAGGTCATTGTGTTTGAAACTGGACATGTTTACACGTGCCATGGTTGTATCAGAAAGTATTTACAAAGTATACAAAGGTCAGTTTTAATTAACGGATCACATTTATATTGAGGTAGATTAAACTATTGCGGAAAAATCTCGCCCAATTGACTAATTCCATCCACTTACTCCAGTAGCCCCGCGCATTGATTCCAGTTCCAGTTTGATTTTAAACGACGGTTTTTTGTTGTTATTTTGCGAAATGTGTGGCAATTAGCATGTAATGAAAAAGTAGAATGGTTGGCGACCTAAACGTCGTAACATAAGTCACCAAACTAACAAAAATGCATTACGTATATGGCGGCCAATATCCAAGTTCAAAGTCCACTTCCAATCTAAATGATTTCATTGGTCGACTGTCATTTTTTTGTTAACAAAGCTATGAAACACAGATTCTATCATGAAATTTTCCTTGAAACAAGGTGATCCTAACCAGTTCTAGAAAAGTAACAGATATTAAACCTTGTCATGCTAACTAAGAATCCTATTCAGAATTGCTTAGAAATCAAAGGGCTGACAGCTTTGAAAGGTCTAATTGAGGGTCAATATTTCTCTTGAAAATTGATTATTTCAACAACTTTGTCTAAAAGGGGACAAGCAGGAGGTGTAGCCAAAGATCAGACTGCGCTTATGATTAGTATTCTAGCCTATCATACTTGTGTATGTTACGGCACATAATACATTTGCTAAAGTCAGTCAGGGATGACAGAAACATTCAGGCTCGTTATTGTTTAAAAAAAAGTTGTTAACACCTTACAACATAATGACGCTTTTAACGCCATTCAAGAAAGACAATTTGGAAAACTTTGTGAAAAACTTAGAAATTGCTTGAACCAAGAAGTGCGTCATTTTTCACAATGTTTTTAAACCAGAAAGTTGAAAAATGTTAAAAGAAAAATAAAATAAAAAATCATACAATTCACATGATGACCAGCGAGAAGAATAAATGAAATCATTTGAAAGAAAGAATACACGTAGAAAATTTAAGACACCTGTGGTTTTACTTCCCGTCGTTCGAAAGCTTTATTTGTGATGTGAACAAAATGAAAGAAGTATACTCACTTACCTCATTCAAGGACTCTAAAGGATTATTTCAAAATATCATTTTTTTTAAATCCTCAATTCTGAATCAAAACATTCATTCTATTTGACAATGATTAAATCGATTTTTGACTTTAGATTGCAACTGATTGCGGTTCTTTTTGTTTGCGTATAATGTCTTAATTGATAACTATGAAGATTGTAATTGATCAGATAAACTGTCGGGTAACAATTGATCGATATTGTACATGTACTAGTCTGTTTGCTTGTGAATTTTAATCCTTAAAACATCAGGAAGACTTAAAACATTCAATACAAAAAGATGACTTTCGTCTAAAAGTGATTTAATTGAGTTGGGTATCTCTTTCTGTCTCGCATTCAACATAATCAACCTTTTTATTGAGGTTCTCTTCTAAAATGTATCATTTGGACATAAAACACGTGTTTTTATGTTTAAAATATCAGGAACACTTAGAATATTAAATACAAAAAGTAACTATGGTTTACTGATGATTTCATTGAGTGCCCATGTCTATTAATGGCTTAAATTCAACTTTGTCAACATTTTAACCCATTACCAGTCGACAAAATAAAGACAAGGCCAAATTGAAAGAAGTTGCAGACGACATCTTAAAGACGACAACTTGCTTTGTTCAAGCAATCTCTTCATTTTACATAATGTATTCCCAAATGTTTTCTTGGGGGCGTCAAAAAGCGTCATTGTGTGGGAATTGGTTAATTGAGTTTTCGGCCTAAACGCTTAGTATGGATTTTTTCTTTTGGGCATAGATTATTTGTTTTTCATGTTTTAAACCTTTCCTGGTGAGTCCCTGGTTTTAACGTCCCTAAATCTTATAATTGAGAAAACACTGTAGAAGAAGATGAAATTGGTTTTAACAAGCGATTTCTTCTAACCCTAACCCACAAAAATTTCTACCCTACTGAATCGTTATTTTTCAAATCAAATACACTTTAAATGTTCGTCTACAAAACCTTTGAATTTGGACGAGTCTAAAGTTTTCCAAAACAGGAAAAGGTTAAACTCAAAAATTAAACTTCTTGCTTTATCATGGTTAAATTTCGTCGCTATGGAACTATTACGAGCCTGGTATATTTTGAGTCATTTTGTTGGGGATAAAATGTTACCTTCAGAGGTAGGAAGTTAAAAGGACAGGAAGGTTTGTTTTGATTATTTGATTATTTAACTTTCAATATTTATTCGGTTACATATCAATAATTCAATTTTTAGTTTTGTCTATCAAAAACGGTTTTCTGATTGGTCCAACAAAAAAACATAACTCCATTAACAAAATTTTGAGCACGATGCTATTTTGTATGCTTCCGAACAAAATAGTCTACTACAAAACAGGATCAAAATTTGTAAAATATTTGCTTTTTTCGCTCGATACTATCAAATTATAAGAAATGAAGAGAATAGTTTTTTGTTTTCACGAAGATATGAACCGTAAAACCTAATCACACTTATGTATGAATCCGCTTCGCGCATTCATACGTAAGTGTGATAAGGGTTTTTGTCAAAAGAACCTGTCATGCACAAACAGGCCACATTGGGACAGTAAAAAAGACTCTGAAAAGAGAACACATCTTATATTTACATCCAATTGCATTACAGGAAACAGTATAAAAAAATTATGAAGAATAGACTTTAAAATCATATTATCAATTTCGATAATTCGGCTAATGTCTTTTTCAAAAAATGATGCACGGAAATGTCATAACTACATTATTTTCATCAATACTGTGCAGCCAAATTGAAAAGTTGTGCAGACCGTCGTCGCTTGAAATATGTCAATCCGAACTCCGACCCGCCGCGACTTGAAAACTAGTTGTAGCTACGAGAGTTCCGAGGCATATGGCAATGTAGCGATATATTTCTTTATTCGTTTTTTCAAAGTTCAACTATAACTCCATGTTTACTCCCTTGTTCGAATAAAAAAACAAAATGGATTAAGAATTCACGTGTAGCTGACTTTGCGTGGGAAGTTTAACCCTTTCCTGTTCAATCCATGGTTTTTCCGTCCCTGTAATTTCATAGATTGAGAAAACGTTGTAGACAAAAAGAAATTGCTTGTCACAAGCAATTTCTTCTTTTTCCACAATATTATCTATCCTACTGAATGTTTATTCTTAAAATGAAACCCGCGTAATTTTTTTTGTCTGATAGACGTTTGAAATTTGGCAGGTCTAAAGTTGTGTATTTTGTTATCAGTGTTATCACAAAAATCATTTGTATCAAACTCATTATTATCATTATCAATGAAAATAAATAAATAAAATCGATCGCCCATCAAAATCGGAAGTGTATATATGTAAACAAATAATGTCGTTATATATCTACATTACACCATAAAGGAACTGCAAAACGTATTCACAAGACAATGCAGGGTGATAAGATAATATACTGACCAAATAATATCATTATGTAGCTGTATAACATAATATAAGAACAGCATAACGTATTGTAATCATAGGGGTTCGTAATTTGAGTCACTTCCACCCCATTGATCAATATAATAAACAATGTTTTTTCTTTATTCAACCCAATCACCCACCTACATGTACGAAAAATGTTTTATCTTTTTCAAATGAACAGAGAATAAATTTTACTGAGATTCTGCGTCATTGACAAGGGCTCTTGTGTTAAAATATATTACGTGATATGTTAGTTGAAATTGTAAACTTATTTCAAATGTATGTAAAGTTAAAATTGTGTTTCATTGGACCTAAAGTGCGTTCTATATCTTGAAAGTCGATGTACGAACCCTTGGTCTATTGAGTGAAAGGTACTCGTATTACGTCCCCCATATGAATATCATCATAATATAATGCAATAGAATAAAAAAAAACGTAATATAAAGACCAAATACAATCATTATATAGCTACATAGCATTATAAAAGCACCAAATAATTTATTATGAATACAACATAACATAAAAAGTTTACTTTGCTTTAAATGTGGTTTTACGCCGCTTTCAACAATCTTTCAGTTATATCGCGGCGGCTGGAGCACCTAACAATGGAATCCTGGTATTTCTCACACCAGTACTACCATTACACCCTTTCCTAGCCCCCAGCTGCTATCCCACATAGGTCTACGATTATCGACCCATTGGTGAGAGACAAATAGTCGGAAAGGATGAGTGCCGCCGTCGGGGATCGAACCAACATAAAAAGTAATATAAAGGCCAAATAATAACGATCGAAGATCGTTTCGCGGTAGTACCGTCTGTTGTTATTTTTTTAAAAGACGATTATGAATATAAGTGAATTAGACCAGACCCGCATTTTTACTATGAGAATTTTTTTTGTGTAACTTTTCGGCGTAAGGGCGCCGCAGCAAATGATTTGATTGGTCAAAATTGCCAGGGTCAAAGGTCAAGAAGAAGAAATAAAATCTGGATCAAATTCTGGATACAGAATAACTAGTTCTGAAATAAGATCACACCGAAATGGTATCGGCTTTGAAAAAAAATCTTTGTATTTTTACTGAAGGTTATTCACTCAGACGGAACCATCTATCATCGTCCGTTTCGCGCGTTTTGTTAAGTCAAATTTAAATCTACTGATTAACTCAAAGCTCAAGAAAATTTGAATGAATTTTTCTGCATTTGATTTCTTTCTTTCTTTCTTTCTTTTTCATAACATATTGAATAGAAATGCATTAGTTTGTACTTGTTCCATAATCGCAATTGACATAGGGCAGGCTGTACGGGTGGGTGGGGTGACCTCCACTGGACTTGGGAATGAGTTGACGATATGCCCTTTCTCAGCCCTTATCAGTTTCAGACCTGGCATTTTAGCAACACTGGCTTTGGGGCTTTTGACTCTCAGAAGTCAGGATAGAAATATCTTTCAGAAAAAGAGAAATTGCTTTTTTAACCAATTTCTTCTTTGCCAGGAAAATTCTCCATGAGTGTACTTCTTCAGGGCGTCAGACAGGATCATTTTGTGGTAATGAGTTAACCCATAATCAATCCCACACAATGCTGCTTTTGTAAAACCCCCACCCCCTCCACACACACAAAAAAAGGCTTTGAAAGTCATACTGAAATAATAAAGAAAAGGCTTATTTCAAGCGATTTCATTCATCATCATAAATGTTTTCTTCCCAAAAATACCAGGAATATAAAGATTTTATTGACCAAATATTACTGTCAGCAGCTTCTTGAACTCTTTTCAAATTATCTTTTTCACACAATTTTTCTACCTCATAGGATGTTTTCATTTCGTATCCAATTCTCAATGCCATCTACAACCTCTTGCATTTTGAACCAGTCTGAGATTTTAAAAACAGGAAATGGTTTAATTTAAAACTGTCCAACTTTTTGTAGTCTGGTAACAGGTTAATTTGTTTATATGGTTGCTTATATTTAAAACCTATTCAGACTGCTAGCTTTGTTGTGAAGGTACGTTACTGTGAATGAATACATTGTTGTGTCATTGTTCATTAGATAATCAAGAAATAAATTATTTCTTTATTTTTAATCGTTTTAACCCATTCCCACCCCATGGTAAATAGATTTGGAAAACATTGTTGAAAATGAAGAATTGATTATAACAAGCAATTTCTTCATTTCCACAGTGTTTTCTACCAAGAAAGTTGAAAAAATCCAAAATTTCATTAACTTTAGATTGTCATCTGCAACTTCTTTCAATTTAGGTCAGTCTAGAATTTTGCCCTCTGGTATTAGGTTAAAGCTTAATTGGTGATAACGGTTTTAATTTTTATCCCCATTTCCTGTCTTTTAACCCCCATTTTTGCAAAGCAGAGGGTATAAAATCCCAATCAAAAATCTGATTCGGACACTGACGGCAGGGATTATAAGAAGTTGAGGACACAGGTTTTGTGAGCCTGAAACTCACAAATTTGTTGCCAGGGCTCTCAATCTTTTCTGATGTAAGTCAAATGAATCCTCTTAGGCTCACCCTCAACTTCAGGAGGAAACTGTTTAAGGTTTCTATGGTCATAGCTATCAATTGGTTATCAACATTTAACCTCAGGGCTTTGCTGGAATGTTTCAAGATACAGGCTGTGCTGTACCACAGTTGGTAGGGTGTAGGACTCCTAGTCATGGGGTCACAGGTTTGATTCCTGGCTACAAAAATATCCTCTCTAATATTAATCTACCACCAATAGGTGGATTATGGTAAACCTAATTTGGATGAGCAGCTGGAGGCTTAGAAAGGATAAAGTGATATAACTGGTGTACCAGGAATCCTTGGTTAGGTGCTCCAGCTGTAACAATATGACTGAAATACAGTTTGAGTTAAAACCATTCAGTCTATCAAACAATGTTTTAGCCATTACCACACAATCAAACATATGCTTTGTAGAAAATGAACGGTTAAAACCATTGTGAGAAAAGAAGAAATTGTTTGTAATAAGCAATTTCTTTGATCTTTTTTCATAATATTTTCTACATTATCTAGCACTTATTTTTTTAATTTTTAGAAGCTTTGAATTTCGTCTGCAACCTCTTCAGATTTGAACCAATCTGCAATTTTCTCATGTGGTAATGTGTTAATACCTAACATATTACCACATCAGAAAATTTTAGACTGGTCTGAGTTGAAAGAAGATGATGGCCTCCCAAATTTGAACCCATTATAAAGGCGACAATGGTTTAGACTAGGCTAAACTGAAATAAGGTGCAGACAACATTTCAAAGTCTGCTACATTTAAAATAGGTAGAAATCATTGTGAAGAAAGGAGAAACTGACTTAGCAATTTCTCTTTTTACCACTAAAATTTTTATACTTAACAGCTTCAAAAATCAGAATTGTGCATTAATGAGTTATGCAATGACCCTAATGATGCAAAGTTGCAAATACTTGAGTCCCTGAGAGGAAGATTAAAATCCTGCCAAGATTGTCTAAAAACCTGCTCATCATGTCCTCTCAGGCCTCTTTGTCATTTTTGTAACTTAACCCTCAATTAGTTAAAAAACCAATATTTCTTTTAAAAATCAATCTAATAAAAACTTATGTGCAAGCTGTTCTTGGTCTACACCCCCTGCCAAAAACTGGAATATTCCGGATTCAGCATGACAAGGGTTAAAACTATTCAATTGTTACCTTTACATACACTGCTGTAGACAGGATGAGGCTTATCTTGGCCAAAATTATGTCTGGCCTTCTGTATGTCTGTTTACTTTTTTAGCTCACCTGAGCACAGCGTGCTCAAGGTGAGCTATTGTGATTGGTAATTTCCGGCATCCGTCTGTCCGTCCGTCTGTCTGTCCGTCCGTTAACAATTATTAAACAAGAGCTTTGCAGAGCGGCGCATATACGCCCGAAGGAGCTTGTCAGTAACCCTGCTTTGTCAGCTATGTTAGCTTGAATGATAGCTCATGCATTTTATCAATAGAAAGATCTTGTTACCTGAATAATATTGTATACACTTGAGAAACATGACAGCTTTCAAAACCATTGTTAAATTTAAAACCATTGTCATGAAAAATGTAGGATAAGATGTGCATACAAGACATTAAAGTGTTTTTCGTTCAATTCAAGGGCAGATAATTCAAGATAACTCAAAAATGACTGGAAAGATTTGAATTTCGAAAGTCATATGCACAACTAGATATCAAAGGGAGTAACTGTGCAAAGTTTCAGCTCATTCCCATTGATAGTTTAGGAGGAGTTGCACACACAAAAAATTGCTAGCAGACGGACAGACGGACAGACAGAAGGACGGACAGACAGGCGGACTAAGATCATAGAGATACATTGTGGCCAGTTTCTGTTAAATTCTATGTAAATTGTAGGAGTTTTGTACAAAATTAAATGTAAATTGGAGCTATTTTGTTAAGTCAAGGGCAGATAATTCAGGAACAAATTCTAGTCCTAAGGACAAGTAGACATCACACAAAGTTACTGTAGCAAGTTTCAGTTCATTCCCATTAAGAATGTAGGAGAAGTTGTGCTCACAAGAAATACAGTTATTTTCATTCAATACAAGGGCGGGTAATTCAAGATAACTCAAGAATGACTGGAGTGATTCGAATTTCAAAGGTCTTATGCACAACTAGACATCATAGGGAGTAATTGTGCAAAGTTTCAGCTTATTCCCATTGATAGTTTAGGAGGAGTCCTACGGGACCTTCATTTCTTGATTCACAGGAGATATGGCTCCATTGACGTTTGCCCTCTCGATAGACGATATTCCAGTGAGAATACAGTCCAACGAGTTTTGCATTGCCTTTTTTAAAGTCTCAAGTTTGGAGGCGACATCGTCTGTTAGGGTCTTTAATGTTGATTCCATGTCTTTCGCACTTGACTTTTTACCTTCGCCTCTAGGCTTTTTAGCTTGCATTCTAATAGTTTTTTGGACTTTTCATTGTTTTTTCCATTCTCCCTTTGACTCTGCTAAAAGTGAATGAAGTTTCTCTATCAATTCCCTAGATTCTTGTCATCTTTTCTGCACATCAAGATCACGTATTTCAGTAATGTTCCTTGCATTGTACTTAACCATTTCATCTAGGAGATCAACGTTAGCTTTTATGTTAGTTCTGCTTACTTCTAATTTTTCACCCTTTCTACTAATTCTGGCAGGCATTGTGATAGTTTTTTGACGAATCATTTTTCTGATTCGACGTTTTGTTCAATATATTTGTGCATGAGTCTAGTTCGTCTCTAATTTTATCTGCGTCTTCTTTCACCCGTGCAGTACTATACTTGTTCGTCTGGAACATCAGTTACAGTGGTAGAAACGTTTGTCCCAGTCGAAAAAGGCCACTATTGGTGTCATCGAGTTGCCATGTAATTCACGTGCAATTTGAAGCACTTTAGATTCGGGACTATTTTTGCATGAGTTCGATTTTTTGACTGGATGATAAAAGCTAGATTTTGTTGGGAAAAAAGCGTTTACGAAATGAAAGATTTATTGCTTTTGGTTCGAAACGCTTTTTTTTTAATATCCAAAAGCAGTAATTCTTTCGTTTATTGAATACTTTTCCAAACGCGTGAAAGCATAGCTTTTGTTATGCACTCAGTGAAAGGTAAATCGACCATATACAGAAATAAACATATAACATCACCTACAACGTCATGGATGAAACTCAGGTTTCTCTCACAGCTTTGAGGCAACAATTTTGGTTCATAAAGTAATAAGCATGTTATGTTATGTTTCGATAAGTGTTAGTTTCAAGCTATTAGCCGGTAAACAAGTAGTTTGGCACGAAAAGGTCGCTTGAGATAGTAAGTTTGAAAATCTAAAAATGTCTTGTTATTACCGGAGTATGGAACGCAATGACTGTCTAATATTACTTTAACCCTTTTCTGTTCAATCCCTGGTTTTCATGTCCCTGAGAATTTATACTTGAGAAATCATTGTTGAAAAAAAAAAGAAATTGCTTGTGACAAGTGATTTCTCCATTCCCAAAATATTTTCTACCACACAGGTCGGTTTTGTTTCAAATTGCATACAATTTTCATTATCATCCCCAACCTCCTTCAATTTGGACCAGTCCAAATTTTACAAAACAGGAAAGGGTTAAATGGCAAACAAGACTGAGATTCTGTTTTGTTATCTTCCACACGTTATGTGTTTATCTTATTACATTTTGTTGCTTTATTAATACGTCATGTTTTTTTTTTTTTTTTTTATTTCAATTATTTAAGAGATGAAGAGACTATTTTAGACCTAATCACACCTATGTATGAATCCGCTTCGCGTATTCATACAGTGTGATTAGTTTTATCGGCTCATACCTCCATGAAAACAACAACAAAAAATCTCTTCATTTGTTGTAATATAATAGTATCGAGAGAAGAAAAGCAAAAACTTTACACTTTTGATACCTTTTCGTGTGGGACCATTTTGTGCGGAAGCATACAAAATTGCTGCGTGCTCAAAATTTTGTTAATGGAGTAATGAATATTTTTCCACCAATTAGAACGCGCAATTTTAATAGACGAAACTAAATATCCGATTAATGTGTTTTGTTATTGTTTCATGACGATAATACTTGGCATTTATTTTGCGTTATGCTAGTTTCTTATTACGTTATTCAGTATCGATAATATGTTTGGCAGTTCAATTATTGTGTTATGTAGCTATATAATAATATCATTTAGTCTTTTCATTACTTTTGTGCTGTTGTCTTACTGTTTTTTGGGGTTTTTTTATTATCGTTGACAATACGTTATGCAGTTCTTTTATTGTGTTATATAGCTTTACAAGGATATCATTTGGCCTTTATATTACTTTTTATGTTATGGTGTGTTCCAAATAAATCATGTGGTGCTTTTATTATGCTATGTAGCTATATAATGATTGCATTTGGTCTTTATATTACGTTATTTTGTTATCTTATTGCATTATATCATGATGATATTCATATGGGGGTCGTAATAAGAGTACCTTTCACTCAATAGACCAAGAGATCGTACATCGACTTTCAAGATATAAAATGCACTTTAGTTCCAATGAAACACAATTTTAACTTTACATACATTTAAAATAAGTTTACAATTTCAACTAACATATCACGTAATATATTATAACACAAGAGCCCTTGTCAATGACGCAGAATTTCAATAAAATTTATTATTCGTGCTTCTGTAGGAATCAGATTGAATTAACCACCCCAAGCATTTGTATCGTCTTTTCATTTTTCGAAAGGGTGATTAAATTTATAGTTACTCTTCATTTGAAAAAGATAAAGCATTTTTCGTACATGTAGGTGGGTTGGGCTGAATGAAGTAAAAAGCTTGTTAATTATATTGATCCATGGGGTGGAAGGGACTCAAATTACGGACCCCTATGATCATAATACGTTACGCTGTTCTTTTATTATGTTATACAGCTACATTATGATATTATTTGGTCAGTATATTATCTTATCACGCTGCATTGTCTTGTGAATACGTTTTGCAGTTCCTTTATGGTGTAATGTAGATATATAACGACAATATATAACGACATTATTTGTTTACATATATATATTGACTCGAATTTCATAATAATCGAATAATGTTTTTAAATTACGCATCATGTTTACATCACTGTTTGTCTTAACCCTTTGATAAGGCACAAAATGGTTCAAATAGTGAGTTTTTTAAGCCTTGTAAACCAACTGGAGCTGTCTTGAGATCCCGTCTAGGAAGAAATGACGGAATGCCGGCCACGCCCAATGACCTCCGGTGAGCAGTTCGACTGAGATACTGAATGACTTTTTTTTTAAATTAATGGCAAGGGAAAGAAACAAAGATTAAATCGTTGGTTGGCGACCTAAATGTCGTAACTACAGCTTGAATAATTTGTAGTTACGACGTGTAAGTCGCCAAATCAACAAAAAGGCTTCGTATAAATGACGGAGATAAACATTCACTTCCGATCTAAATAAATATTTTGATGGACGATCCATTTTATTAATTTATTTTCATTGATAATGATGATAATGAGTTTGATTCAAATGATTTTTATGATAACACTGATAACAAAATACACAACTTTAGACCTACCAAAATTCAAAGGTCTATCAGACAAAAAAAATTAAGCGGGTTTTATTTCAAGAATAACCATTCTGTAGGATAGATAATATTGTGGAAAAAGAAGAAATTGCTTGTCGAAAGCAATTTCTTTTTGTCTACAATGTTTTCTCAATCTATGAAATTACAGGGACGTAAAAACCAGGGATTGAACAGGAAAGGGTTAAACTTCCCAGGCAAAGTCAGCTACACGTGAATTCTTAATCCATTTTGTTTTTTGATTCGAACAAGGGAGTAAACATGGAGTTATAGTTGAACTTTGAAAAAACGAATAAAGAAATATATCGCTACATTGCCATATAACCTTTGGCCTCGGAAATCTCGTAGCTACAACTAGTTTTCAAGTCGCGGTGGGTCGGAGTTCGAATTGACATGTTTCAAGCGACGACGGTCTGCACAACTTTTCAATTTGGCTGCACAGTATTGATGAAAATAATGTAGTTATGACATTTCCGTGCATCATTTCTTGAAAAAGACATTAGCCGAATTATTGAAATAGATAATATGATTTTAAAGTCTATTCTTCATAATTTCTTTAAACTATTTCCTGTAATGCACTTGGATGTAAATATAAGATGTGTTCTGTTGTCAGAGTCTTTTTACAGTCCCAACGTGCCTGTTTGTGCATGACAGGTGCTTTTCACAGATCAAAGAAATGAATGAATGGTAGGAAATAGCATGCAAAAGACCGCGATCGCTTTCAAATGAATACGTTGTTCCAGGCTGAGTTTAAGACTAACACATTTCATTTAAGAGATGAAGAGAATATTTTTTGTTTTCATGGAGATATGAATCGAAAAACCTAACCACACCAGAGACATGTATATTTATGTCTCTGATCACACTTATGTATGTATACAAAAATATTCTCTTCATTTCTTATAATTAAATAGTATCGAGCGAAAAAAGCAACTATTTTTACAAATTCTATCCCGTTTTGTAGTGGACTATTTTGTGCGGAAGCATACAAAATGGCTTCGAGCTCAAAATTTTGTTAATGGAGTTATGATTTTTTGTTGGACCAATCAGAACACCCGTTTTTGATAGACGAAACTAAAAATTAAGTTATTGATATGTAACCGAATAAGTATTGAAAGTTAAATTAACACAAATAATCAAAACAAACGTTCCTGTCCTTTTAACTTCCTACTTCTGAAGGTAACATTTTATCCCCAACAAAATGACTCAAAATATACCAGGCTCGTAATAGTTCCATAGCGACGAAATTTAACCATGATAAAGCAAGAAGTTTAATTTTTGAGTTTAACCTTTTCCTGTTTTGGAAAACTTTAGACCCGTCCAAATTCAAAGGTTTTGTAGACGAAAATTTAAAGTGTATTTGATTTGAAAAATAACGATTCAGTAGGGTAGAAAATACTGTGGGAAAAAAGAAGAATTTGGGTGTTAAAAGCAATTTCATCTACAGTGTTTTCTCAATTATAAATTCACAGGGACGTTAAAACCAGGGATTCACCAGAAAAGGTTTAAAACATGAAAAACAAATAATATATGCCCAAAAGACAAATCCATACTAAGCGTTTAGGTCGAAAACTCAATTAACCCATTCCAACACAATGACTCTTTTTAACGCCCCTAAGAAAACATTTGGAAATACATTATGTAAAACGAAGAGATTGCTTGAACCAAGCAAGCTGTCGTCTTTAAGATGTCGTCTGCAACTTCTTTCATCTAGTCTTTATTTTGACCTAGTCTTTGTTTTGTCGAATTGCAATGGGCAAAAAATGTTGACAAAGTTGAATTTAAGACATATATAGATATGGGCACACAATGAAATCATCAGTAAACCATAGTTACTTTTTGTATTTGATGTTCTAAGTGTTCCTGATATTTTAAACATAAAAACACGTGTTTTATGTCCAAATGATACATTTTAGAAGAGAACCTCAATTAAAAGGCTGATTATATTGAATGCAAGACAGAAAAAGATACCCAACTCAATTAAATCACTTTAAGACGAAACTTATCTTTATGTATTGAATGTTTTAAGTGTTCCTGATGTTTTAAGTATTAAATTCACAAGCAAACAGACTAGTACATGTACAATATCGATCTATTGTTACAGTTTATCTGATCAATTACTATCTTCATAGTTATCAATTAAGACATTATACGCAAACAAAAAGAACCGCAATCAGTTGCAATCTAAAGTAAAAAATCGATTGAATCATTGTCAAATATAATGAATGTTTTGATTCAGAATTAAGGATTTTTAAAATTTTGATATTTTGACTTTTGAGTCCTTGAATGAGGTAAGTGAGTATACTTCTTTGATTTTGTTCACATCACAAATAAAGCTTTCGAACGACGGGAAGTAAAACCACAGGTGTTTTTAATTTTCTACGAGTATTCTTTCTTTCTTTCAAATGATTTCAATTTATTCTTCTCGCTGGTCATCATATGAATTATTGTATGATTTTTTTTTATTTTATTTTATTTTTTTTTTTACATTTTTCAACTTTCTGGTTTAAAAACATTGTGAAAAATGGCGCACTTCTTGGTTCAAGCAACTTCTAAGTTTTTCACAAAATTTTCCCAATTGTTTTTCTTGACTGGCGTCAAAAAGCGTCATTTGTTGACTTGTTTTAAACAATAACGAGCCTGAATGTTTCTGTCATCCCTGACTGACTTTAGCAAATGTATTAATTGCCGTAACATACACAAGTATGATAGGCTAGAATACTAATCATAAGTGCAGTCTGATCTTTGGCTACACCTCCTGCTTGTCCCCTTTTAGACAAAGTTGTTTAAATAATCAATTTTCAAGAGAAATATTGACCCTCAATTAGATCTTTCAGTGCTGCCAGCCCTTTGATTTTAAAGCAATTCTGAATAGGATTTTAACTCAACATGACAAGGTTTAATATCTGTTACTTTTCTAGAACCGGTTTAGATCAGCTTGTTTCAAGGAATATTTCATGATAGAATCTGTGTTTCTTAGCTTTGTTAACTAAAAAATGATCAGCCTACAAATGAACTCATTTAGACTGGAAGTGGACTTTGAACTTGGATATTGGCCGCCATTTGCGTAATGCATTATTGTTAGTTCGGTGACTTATATTACGACGTTTAGGTCGCCAACCAACCATTCTACTTTTTCATTACATGCTAATTGCCACTCATTTCGCAAAATAACAACAACAAAAACCCGTCGTTTAAAATCAAACTGGAACTGGAATCAATGCGCGGGGCTAACGAAGTAATTTCTTGGAATTAGTCTATTGAGCGAGATTTTTCCGCCTTATTTTAATCTAATTTTATCTAATGTAAATGTGATCCGTTTATTAAAACTAACCTCTTGGGAACTTTGTAAACAAATGTTTGAAAAGAAGAGATAGGGTAGAGCAGAGGTAAATTGGGTCTCTTTTCTCCAACACTTAAAGACTGTACCGCCTCTGATACAACCATGGCACGTGTAAACATGTTCAGTTTCAAACACAATGACCTAACACAGCAATGGGTCGTAACTGCAGCTTATGTCATCTGACTTTGCAATGCTTACTACTTATTTACTGATTTGTTCTGTCGAAGCAACTAAGAAACTGTTTACTTCGTTTATTATATACCTTCCAACTAAAGATACATTCGTTACACGTTGATACAATCGCACTCGAAAAAAAACTTTAGGCCTACAAGATATGTAATTTGGTATGATGACGGTAAAATGACGTCCACGAGAAGAAAATATTATTGGATTATAAAAAGGTTGATTGTGGACACTCTTTTGAACTGCTTTTTGAAAACCTTGTTTTGGATTCTCGCCGAGAAGGAAAATTTGATAATTCACACAACCTACGATCTTCTGAAATTAAATGAAAAAATGATTCGCGACTAGATTCCAATACAAGGGTTAGTATCACAAGCATTACATAATATTCTTTATGTACCCCAGCCAAATTACCTTGTCGAAGTGCTGGTTGAGGCACCAATACTGCCAGATGAGAGTGTATGCCTTTCAGTCATCTCGATTAGCTCGGTTATCAGAATGCTCGAATTCGAAACTCGAGTTCGCGGTATGTAGCTCCTTGTCGACTTATAAACTATATTTCTTTTGAGACATTAAATTGAGGCCCTGTGTGACGTAGCTTTTCCTATCACATCTAAGAACCAGGCGGACTGCCCAGTATTTCGCCTTGGATCCGTGCCCGATCTACATTAAGAATTAACTGTCGTCTGGGAAAATAGCTTGTATTAGCAAACCCTATGACTGCGACTACAGATGAACAGGAAAATGTATATTTACTATCTTTTACAGAAACAATGGAGCGGTGCGTCAAAATAAACCAGCAATATCTATTTGAAGCAAACATAGACGGGGAAGAGCCAGCGACCAAGAAATTAAAACAAGATGAGAAAATGGCTCTATGCGACATTTGTCTTGAGGATTGGTCAGAAAGAATCGCAATGTATTCTTGTTATGATTGCGAAAAGTACTTCTGTAGGGTCTGTTTTGAAAACCATGATGAAAAACATCAATCGTCTGAAATGAAATCAGATCTTACGGATCGAAAGAGCAAGGGTTTGAAACTACTGACTGAACTAAGAGAAAACGCAACAATGATTCTTGATTCCGACGAGGAAAAGTTAAAAATTAGCGAACAGATCAATGTGAAGCATAATCTAGCAGAAACAGATAGTTGTATTGAAGATATGTGCATATTTCACAATTCTTGGCTGGTAGTCTTGGATTACAACAACAATGCTGTCAAATGTTTTGATTTAAATACGTATTGTTTAGATCGTTATGTGACGTTTGCATACCAGCCTGAAAGTGTAGCCGAAATAAGGATAAAGGCTTCACCTAAGTGTGAAACAAATAAACAGGACGAAAGAAAGGAATCTAACGTTAGTACCAATGATTGCCATGAGTACTTATTGGCTGTCACAATCCCTGCAAGACAACAAATATGGTTGATAGATTTAAGCAAAAGACCAGCAATCAAACATAAAACCATACAAATGAACGCTTCTTGCAAGAGGATAAGATTTGATTTCGGAAAAATCTTCGTTATGTGTTATGGACAAGACAACATTTATTCCTTCCACATAATATCTCTTTCCGAGGATACGAATAAGATCGTTTTCCCAGACTTAAAGTTTATTGCTGATTTCACGGTTTTACACGGAAGAGTTTACCTGACCGACTTCGGAACTGACAGGGTGATATGTTTAAACACTGACAATGAAACAAGTATAGCTCTAACTATGACCGAAGGCTCTGGTCCAGCTGGAATCTGCACAGATAAAAGAAGTTATATTTACATTAGTACACAAAAAGAAAAGAAAGTGTACAGGATGGATGAGAAATTAGAAGGCTGTGAGCAATTATTTCTAGTTACGAAGGTAATAACGGACCCGTCGAGCCTCGCGACCCACGAGGACAAGTTATTCATTTCAAATTATAGATATTCACGGTTTTGTAACTTGATAAATGTTTTTAAACTGACTCAGACAATTAATTAAATCAAAGTACTGAAAGAACTGTAAGATAGCAAAGCACTGTTTTGTTCAGTAATCTTCTTTGTCAAACGTTATCATGGTAAAGAATAGTTGTGGATTACAATGATGGAAAATGAAGAAATTGCTTGTTACTAGCATTTTCTTCATTTTCCACATTGATTTCTACCTAGGGAGATAAATATTTTAGAATTTACAACAATTTGAAATTGTCGTCTGAAACTTTTTGAGGCAGAGATTGAAATATATAAGAACTATTTTTTATGGCGTAGGCATTTAACGGATTTGGTGGTTAAGCCTCAGCGGAAGTTTGCACTCGTTGAACTTTGTGACGACCCCAAAATTTTGTCTGTTCACTTAAGCTATCAAAGCAGACGCTTTGCTAGCTAAAAAAGAGAGCATTGCCTTACATTAGGCTACAGATTAAATATATAATCAGAAAAATGCAATATTTACCCAAAAAGGAGACCGTGCTCAAGTAAATTGTGTAAAGGTCGAATTACACTGCCGATCGTTATTAAATGCTGCTGTCAATCAAAGAATCAGTCGACCAATCAAATCAATCAGTAGACCGGAAGTAGAATTTAAACTCCGACATTGGCAGAAAAGTCTCAACGCCTAATTGTGTATATTTCTGGAATGAAATGTAACTTTTTTGGCACAAATGCAGTTTTTTATTGAAAAAATGCAAATTAATGCAAAATTAGCACATTTTAACTGTTGTAAATTTTTCTCGTTCCTTAAAAATATAATTCTCGCGGTTTGTTGTTCTACAAAATCTCTTTTATTTCTTTTCTTTTTTCTTTCTTTCTTTTTTTTTTTTTTTTTTTTGATTTGGCACTTAAAGATAAACTATTTTGGCAAAAATGCAGATTTTATTGAAAAAAATCAAATTAATGCAAAATTAGCACATTTTATATGTTGTAGATTTTTCTCGTTCCTTAAAAATATAAGTCACACGGTTTGTTGTTCTACAAAATCTCTTTTACTTATTCATTTTGTTAATTTTATTTATTTATTTCTTTTATTTTTATTATTATAAAACTTTATAATATATATTTTGATACTCCTTTTACTATATCAAACATTCACATGTCCTTATTTCTTCAAAGAACACCTAAAGATGATGAATTGCAAGAAGAAAGCTTGAAAAATATATATCTTAATATGCATGTTCTTCAACCAAATGATATTAAAGTAAGTGTGTTGCGAACGTTGTGTATGTAAGAAATTAAATTTTGACACGAATACCTTACACATGGCATACATTTTGAATCCTTTAAAAAGCCAGGCCGAGTACTTAAGCCGCATAGCTCAGTTGTTAGAGCAGTCGATTTCAAACTTCCAAGTCGCCGGATCGATTCCAGGGTTGACCAAGCTAACAAACTAGTTGATTTACGGTTGGGGCGTTAAACCGAGGTCCCGTGTGACGGTGCTGTAAATCGAGAACATTAAGGAACCAGGCGACGCTCTAAGCAGTTTCTATCGGTATCCTTGTTTTATGAATCATATCGACTAACTTATCTTGGGGCATCGCTCATATTTGCAAATATTACGGTAGCGACGATAAATAAACGACTATACAGTTTTTCTTCTCGATCCCGTGCAGTTTACTACCAGACCATGGTTCGATCTTGCAGAGGTTTATCTGGAAGGGAAATTTTTGGGTTATAAAAATCCCTTCGAACAAATGAAAGATCAGGTCCTAATTTCAACATCAAAGATCAGTATTCAATGAATTCAGTATTATTGTGCAATCATTCTGTGAAAGTTTGAAAAAAAATCCGACGAAAGCTCTCGGAATTTCATTCTTCTTGCTCCTGATCTTCTTCTTCTTCTACTTTTTTACTGATGTTCCAGTCGAACAAGTAAATAAACTATCAAAAAAGCAAATAGGCTACCAAAATTACGTCATTAACCTTAACCTCTTCTAGCCCCTTATTTGATTCGTCGAATGAGTCGAGGGTATTCGATTGCATCTACTGTAGTAGGCACGTTAGTACCAGCCGAAAACGGCCTGTATTTTGTATCACACTGGGATAACGTTCAATAGCACGAAATAATCAAACGTATGGCGGAGGAGCGGTGTGTGTGTGTGTGTGTGGGGGGGGTTTGCGTAATGAGTTTATGATCTTGATAATTTCATCTTTTTCCCGAATAATTGATCAAGTGATGATTTACCGAGAGTTCACCGAGAACTCTCGGTAATTAGTCGTAAATTTTTAGCTAGCAAAGCGTTTATGTTTTGTTGCACTCCTATGTTGATTAACGAGGTTAAAATGTATGTTATACATATCGTAGTTAGGGGATCAAAATGTCGTAACTACAGCTTGAATAAAGCTGTAGTTACGACATTTTGACCCCCCCCCACGAATATTATTATTTTTAGCTCTTACGTTTAGTGAACGCACATTCCCATTTTTATACCAGGATATATCTAATAATAAGTAGGTCGGTATTAATGAGTTTATGCACGTTTTCCTCCGATTCATTTATTTTTTTAAACAATTTAATTTATAGACAAATTGATTGACCAATTGACAAAATTTAGACTGATCAAAATCCAAAGAAGCTGTAGACGACAATTTAAAGCTAATGAATTCAATGAATTGTTTTTACCTTTGTAGTAGAATTTGATTTGTTTGAATGGTGTTTTACGCCGTTTTCAACAATCGTTCAATTATATCGCGGTGGTTGGAGTACCTCACAATGGAATCCTGGTATTTCTCTCACCAGTACTACCATTATATCCTGGGTTCGATCCCCAATGACTCATCCTTTCCGACTATTTGTCTCTCACCAATGGGTCGATAATCGTAGACCAAGATGGGATAGCAGCTGGAGGCTAGGAAAGGATGTAATGGTAGTACTGGTGTAAGAAATACCAGGATTCCATTGTTAGGTGCTCCAGCCGCCGCGATATAACTGAAAGATTTTTGAAAGCGGCGTAAAACCCCATTCAAACAAACAAACAAATCAACGTGGATAAAATGTCACTTGTTTACAAACAAAATCCTTAAAATCACATTAGTGACGACTGAGTTGTTTTAACCATTCAGCGACTGTTCGATGTTCTCGGTATTTAAACCATTTAGGTTACAGGGAACTATTCCGTTTTTCATAGGCGACCATTATAAGAAAAAAGCACATAGGTCATCCCCAGAAATCACAAGGAAGTCAAACCATATATCACATTCAACGAATTCTAAAATAGCATGGTCCTTTTTATCTCGTCTTGATATCATTTGGTCCAATCAGAGGTCACTTTGATCTTTGTTTACATGCCCGGACTTTCCCTAGACAAAATGTGACAGAAGGCGGAAAACTATATTAGTTCCCTGTAACCAAAACTCTAACCATCTAACCTGCAGACTCAATGAAAAACGTTGCAGACAACAATTTAAAGTATATGAAATTTTAGATTTTTTTTTCAACTTGCTGGAAAGAAAATATTGTGAAAAATGAAGAAGTTGCTTGTGACAAGCAATTTCTTCGTTTTATACAATATTTTCCGATTTTTTTTCATGAGGGGCCTCCAAAAGCGTCATTGTGTGGGAATGGGTTAAGCCACAAAACTTGAACTATCATAATGCGACTGTAGACTCCAGTGAGTCTACGTCAAACGACATCCTATAGCCGTTAGATTATAGATTGATTTGATTGGTCAAACTAACCAATTCCCACTCAATGACGCCCCCACCCCCAAGAAAAAACGATTGGGAAAACATAGAAGCGTAGAAGGAAGAAATTCCTTGTAACAACCAATTTCTTCATTTTCCACAATGTTTTCTTTTCTACCCAGAAAGTTGGAAAAATCTAAAATTTCATAAACCTTGAATTGTCGTCTGCAACTCCCAAATGTTGTCGTCTGGTGATTGGTTAAATTGTCCGGATGTCTGCCGTCTTTTTACATTTACTCGTACACTCTTCAATTTTTTTGAAACAGCTAAAAATAGTCCAGGCAAAACCTTTCTGCAGTCATCTCTGAAGTCAGAATCGTGTACCAAGTATATGAACGGATTAATCACACAGTTAAGGAGGTACGAATTGAGACCTAGGGTATATGCTACTATTTCCGTATACGATAGGATTTCTGGAAATTTCCCCACCGCTTCAACCATCGTCAATAAAAGAAAAGGCAAATAGCTAAATACAAAAGCCACGGAAACAAGCACCATGCTTATTGTTAATTGTCTGGCTTTACTGTTGCAAGCTCTTTTTGCATTTGTGGTTTTGCGCATTCTTTGTCCCGGATAATTAAGGTTTATCCCGACCGAATCTTTCTTTGTCCTGATCTTTTTGAATAACTCAGCACCGATTAAACAGTTTGTGATAAGTAAAATAACCAAGGCGCTAACAAATAGCAAAAATCCGCATGTTACATACCAAAATATAAAACTGTTTATCCCAGCATTAGATCCTAGCAATTTACAATGATACTCCGTCTCGTTGGTAATCATATTTAACGATTGTTTCAAATCACGTAAATTAAAGATAGGTATACACAAAGCACATAAAAAGGTAACAATAAGAATCGCACAGCAAATAATCTTTGCTTTCCGAAGCTTCATTTGAGGGCCATTGGGTTGCCGAACTCTTTTGTATTTATATAAAGAAAACACAACAAGTGTAGCAGCCATACACAATGTTGGCCAGAGATTTAAAACAGCCGAAAACGAACAATAATAAGGGTTTTCGTAGAAGATTAACTGTGTCGGTACTGCTATCCCACACGAAAATAAATCTATAACACTCAGAAAAACCACAAACCATCTGGAACTGCATTGCTTCAGGTGTCCGTAAATATAACACACGGGTCCGTTACCCAATATTCCTATTATAACGATAATTCCCAAGTATATTGTAACAGGGATAAGTCTGCGATGAACTCCCAAATCACTCAGTTCAAAGGTCTCGTCTCTGTCAGTTGTATTTGTGAAATCACTTCCGAGTTCCACCATTCCTTGTATTTGATTGGCAGCCGACCTAAGATAATGTACAAAATAAATTTCGGTGTTCTGATTTCGCTCTTTTAGACTGGGTGATTTAACCAGTTCGTCAAAAAGTGATGTAATTTTGAAACAATATATATAATAATAATAATAACGAAAAACACTACATCTCAAAATAAGGTAAATCCCTTCAACTATTTATATGATACATTTAATCACCACATCTACCATGTCTACAGTAAGTCACCAAACAAGTTCTCTGATGGCGCATTTATACATATAGCATAATTGAAATCTGGATGTTCCAAATGTTTCCCTATATGACGTCAACGATTGTGTTGCAGTGATATATTATCAGTGGTTCGCCCTCAACCCAGCACTTAAATGAGCTTAGGAATAAGAAAATCTATTGTCATACCTTATTTCAACTGGATAATACACGGCAAGTTCAAAGTCTGGCTTAAAGGGAGGTAACGGAGTGATTTTTCTTGTCGAAGATTTTATCTATCTTTATTCCCTCTCATAGATTATTTGAATCCAATATTTTGAAAAGTTATTCTGCGAAAATCAGGGGTCATTTATCAAAATAAGACAGGGTATTTCCATAAGACAGGGTATTTCCCAAATAGCCTGCGAACACTTTTAGTCTAGTTTTAGATTACGCCGAGATAGTTGCAATAAATATTGGGTCATTCACGTAGTGCGTATAACCGTTTAAATCTTGCATTAAGAACAAGTTCGCTCAAACCTAAGTCATCGTGACGTCATTGGGAATTATGTCCGCTCGCTGGTTTCCAGTTCTAAAATAATGTTGATTTCCGCTGAACATTTCCTAGTTAACAACAAAAAGCCACTCTAAGCCCATCAGATTACCGTAAAGACAAAATCTGACTCATCTTTAAGTATTTATCCTTTCATGTTCAATCCCTGCTTTTACGTCCCTGAGTTTCAATAGCAAAGCAAGCAATTTCTTCTTTTTCCACAAAATTTTCTACCCTATTGAATGGTTATTTTTTAAATTAAATCCACTTTAAAATTTCGTCTGCAAAACTTTCCAATTTGGACAGGTCTAAAATTTTGCTAAACAGGAAAGGGTTAAATGTAAGATTAGCGTATTTTTCAGCAATTAGGAAATGTTTCCTATTTAGGTTTCAGAAACATCCATACCTCCCTTTAAGTTGACTATATTCTACTATGAGTAATGGAAAACCGTCATCCTTATTTTTGCATGCGCGCACATTTTTTACGTTTACCGATAACCTCTCATTCATCTATAAATAAGTCATTACCTCTGTCATGTGTTACAGTGAGATCGGCGTTTTAGGAATGCGCGAAATGGACGAAATGTATCAAAGTTGTGCCGATATTTTTTTTTCTCTCTTTTTTTTTATATTTTTTTTACAAAGTTTCAACTTTAATGTTACAAATGCATGTATTATCATTATTTTGTAAACGGATTTGTAGCAGAATCATATAATATACTTATATTTCCTCCTCTTTAACTCATGATTTGGAAAATCTTAATCGATGATGGCGGGGATGCCCGTTGACTGAAGTTCTGTTAGGGTTGATCAAATAGTCACCAAACCTTGGTTACCACGACAACAAAAAAGGAGGAAAGAATCGAAATTGTTTGCGAAACCAAAGAGCTTGGATATTCTATATCTTGACCTCTAGCTCTCAGGTAAGATGCATCTTACGTCACATTGTGACTCCGTCCCCATTTCATATAAAAACTTTATATCTATCTATATGTTCCCACACATTGACGCTTTTTGGCGCAACTCAAGAATTGATTGATTGATTGAATGGGGTTTAACGCCGCTTTTAACAGTATTTCAGTCATATCGCGGCGGCTGGAGCACCTAACAATGAATTCCTGGTATTTCTCACACCAGTACTATCACTACATCCTTTCCTAGCCTCCAGCTGCTATCCCACTTAGGTTTACGATCATCCACCCAATGGTGAGAGACAATTGTCGGAAAGAATATTTGACGCCGCCGGGGATCGAACCCATGACACCTATGATTGAAGATTAGGAGTCTGGCGCGCTACCGACTGCGCTATGACGGCGGCGCAACTCAAGAAAAACAATTGGGAAAACATTGTTCAAAATGAAGGCATTGCTTTCTACCCAGGAAGTTGAAAAAAAATCTAAAATTTCATAAACTGTTAATTATTGTCTGTAACTCCTTTCAATTAGGACCAGTCTAAAATTGTGTCGTCTGGTAATGAGTTAAACAGATGATGCAGAGCATACATATTTTGAATGTACCATAAGTTATTTGACTTCCATCAATTTTGTTCATGTGATGCTATTATAATCATATTATCGCTTAGAAAAGAGCACACTTTTTTATAAGAACGAAGAAAAAGAAATCTTTTGGAAATTTCCTTCTCTAAAGCGAATGTAGCATTTAAGTTGTTTTACCTCCATCAAATTTGTTCATGTGATGCTCCTTTGATCATATTATGGCTTCGAAAGAGCACCGTTTTGCAAAGAAAAAAAAATAGAAATATCTTCCTCTAAAGTCAGAAAGCTATCGACATAAGTCATGCATTTAGTCTTAGTTAACCTCTACCAAGTTTATTTAAGAAATGTCCCGCATTATTCATATTTGGTGTAAAACGTCTCTAAGGAGATTTGACCCAGAATCTTTCATGCAGGGTTCGCAACTGGCCACGAATGGGCACTTTTTATATTGAAACAAAGAAGGAGATCCTCTTTTCAGAACCTTTACCAACGCTGTTCATTTAATTACTGAGGGTAACATTCGGGTTTCAATAGGCTATCCATGTTTTACGATTGTGGGAATCAATTAAAAACTCACCTGGCTTTGCTTTCAACACTCCAATAACTCAATCGTATTCTTAAATCCTCACTTTTAGACTTGTCCAAATCCAAAGGGGTAGCAGACAACATTATAAAGTAAGGAAGAATAAAAAGTAAGCATCCTAAATGATAGAAAACATCGTGAAAAAAAGAGAAGAAATTGCTTGTCACTGACAATTTCTTCTTTTTCCACAGTGCAACGTGTTCTCGGGTGTTATATGGCAGGGACGTAAAAATACGGGAAACCCGTTCCCACACAATCCCTCCTTTTTACGCCCATCAAAAATATAGTTCTGGAAATCAATGTGTAAAATACAGAAATTGCTTGTTACAAGCAATTCCTGGATTTTAAACATTGTTTTCTATCCAGAGAGACAAAATTTTAAACATTTGAACAATAAGAACTTGTCGTCTGCAACAACTTTCAATATTGACTGGTCTAAAATTTATCTGCGTGGAAATGGGTTAATTTACGGTATAGATGTCTTATATTTTTCATGGGGTAATACCCGGTGTACCTCTACAAAAGGAAATAATGTCCCTGGATACCAGTTGGGCTATGTGTCACAAGGAGACTCATGCAGTTGGGCTATGTGTCACAAAGAGACTCATGCAGTTGGGCTATGTGTCACAAGAAGACTCATGCAGTTGGGCTATGTGTCACATAGAGACTCATGTGAACCCCTTTTCATTAAAAGGAAGTAATTCATATATACATATCTACTTTCTCCTAAAAGAGTTCTTTTTTCCAAGTTTAACGGTAGGTCATACGGAAATTGTCAACGTGAAAAGTTTCGATTCTGTCCAGCCTGCACAGGTCGCGCACTCGGATCAGGTTCGATACTTATCGGACGTGTCCGATTTATGTTACGGAACACCCGGAGTGTGTCTTTTCCAATGTCAAATCAAAAAAACAAAAAAAAAAAACAAAAAAAAAAAAACTAGACTATTCATGTCAGCATACAGGTACCTAATAGTGGCCTGTAAACATTGTCGAATTTGAATTGTATATTCGTGGACAAATTCATTGACAATAAATGGTTGACCAATCGCAACTGTCAATCAAATAAAAAGTCGACCAATGAAATCGTTTATTTGGACGAGAAATGAGTTTTGAACTCCAACATTGGCTGCCATTTGTATTAACCTGTTTTGTTGATTTGGCGACTTAAACGTCGTAACTATAGCTTATTCAAACTGTAGAAACGACGTTTAGGTCGCCAACCAACTATTCTACATTTTTGTTATATGCTACTTGTAATAAATTCTGTAAAATAACTCCGTTTAAAATCGAAGCGGGACTTCCTGTTGGAGTCGATGGGCATGGCAAATGAAGTAAGTGGGCGGGGCCAGCGATTGGTCAATTGACATACATAAAAAAGACACCTCCAAAAAGTCCGATTGATGTCACGCGGATTGATGTCAGCTCGATTAGCTCAGTTGGCAGGGCACTTGATTTCAAACCCCAATATCTCGGGTTCGAGCCCTGGGCTGACCATATTAACTAACAAACTAATTGTCTTTCGGATGAGACGTTAAACCGGGGCCCCGTGTGACGATGCTATCCATCGAGCAAATTAAGTACCGAGCGGAGCTCTCAGTAGTTCCGTCCTGTATCCTTGCAATATCCTCTATAACAATTAACCGTCTTCTGGAGGCATCGCTCATATAGGCATGTGCTACGGTAGCGCAATAAACTAACGGAAATACAGTGGGATTGTGGAGGGTGTTGGCTAGATTGTTGGCTGTGTTTAAGATCACAAAAATGTCACAGGCTCTGTCTAATTATACTCTCCCATGATCGAACCAGCGAGCAAAGAAAGAAGTAAATGCTATTATGAAGTCAGTTTTCGCCAAGATATGTGTTTGTTTCACTGAGCCACACTTTGTTTATGATTGTCTGTCTTGGAAGGTTTTCATTATATTCGTCGTTTCTCCTCTCTTCCTCTGCTGTTTCGTATATTTTCTCGTCTCACTTTTGTCTTTTCTCTTTTATTCTTTCCTCTCTGTTTTGTCTTTCTCTTTCTCTACTCTCTGTTCAGTCTTTCTCTCCTCTCTGTCGCTTTTGTCTTTTCTCTTTCTTTCCTCTATGTTTTGTTATGCTCCCCGAAGAGCGAGTATATAGCCACCGCTTCGTCAGTTAGTCCGTCCGTCCTTCCGTTTTCCGTCCGTCCACCCCGATATCTCCATAATCCTTGGTTTCAAATTGAATGAAACTTCACATGTGAATTCCTTATGATATTGCGCCGAGGTGCTTTCCCCGGTTTTTTATAACTCGAAGGTCAATGTCAAAGTTCAAAGTCAAAGGTCAGAATGGACCTTGTTTTCAGCATAGCTCCTTCAATTACGGGTGGATTTCAAAATAACTTGGCACAATTGTTCGCGAATATGAATAGATGTAAGATTTAAAAAAAAACAAAAAAAACAAACAAACAAACAACAACAACAACAAAAAAAAAACCAGATAGCTGTCAAGGTCAAGGTCACAGCTCAGTGTTAGGTTAGCTCCTTCAATTATGGATCGATTTCAAATAACTTGGCACAATTGTTCGCGAATATGAATAGATGTAATATTTGAAAAAAAAAAAACAACAACAAAAAAAACCCAGATAGCTCTCAAGGTCAAGGTCACAGCTCAATGTCAGGCGTTGGAATTAAGCATTTCCAGAGTATAGCTCCTTCATTATGGATGGATTTCAAAAGAACTTTACACAATCATTCTCTAGCATGAGTAAATCTGCAATTTGAAACAAATCTTCAGATAGCTCCAAGGTCAAGGTCACATCCCAAGGTCGAAAGTTAAAATTAAATATGTCCAGAGCTTAGCCCCTTCAATTATAGAAGGATTACAATATTACTTGGCACAATTGTTCTCAGTCATGTGAGGGTGTGCCAATTGGAAAAAATCGGATAGCTCCAAGGTCAAGGTCATAGGTCAAGATCAAATGGTGAAAATAGCTACATTTTGTATGTCTGGAGCATAGCTTCTAAAATTACGAATTGGATACAAAATAACTTTACGCAAATGTTCTCTACCACAAGTAGATGTGCCAAATGAAACAAATTTTCGGATGACTACAAGGTCAAAGTCACAGCTCAAGATTGATCGTGGAAATTTAGCATTTCCAGAATATAGATACTTCAATTATGGATCGATTTTGAAATAACTTCCCACAATGGTTGTCTATCATGAGTAGATGTAATTTTTGAGAAAAAAAAATGTTGATATTCCAGGTAAAGGTCACAGCTCAAGGTCAAACATCAAAATTAAGCATGTGCAGAGCTTAGCTCCTTCAACTATAGATGGATTTCAATATAACTTGTCACAATTCTCAGTCATGAGTAGATGTACAATTTGAAATAAAATTGGATAGGTCAAAGGTCAAGGTCACAGCTCTCTTCTCTCCGTTTTGTCTTTCTCTCTCTTCCATTCTTCTCTATTTTGTCTTTTTCTCTCTTTCTTTCGTTTCTGTTTTGTTCTCTTTTTCTCTCCTCTCTGTTTTGTCTGACCCCTTTCTCTCCTTTCCGTTATTCATCTACTTTTTCTTCCCCTCCGTATCTCTGTTTCTCTATCTTTTTGTCCGCACAACCTCGTCGTACTTTACTTGTTTTCAAATGATGTTATGCTCTCTGTATATATTTATTTTGCAGATGACATGTCGCCGGTGAGCGACCAAAATCCTTTTACCTACAGGATGAACACAGGTGTACCGTGATGTAATTACGAAGTTTCCCGCTTATGATATGGAGAGTGAAAGTTGAATAATAGAAAATTTAAATAACACAACATTTTATCGGTCGAAACCGGGTCTTTTTTATGAAAAACTTTTAAACACAAAACTGTTTCTTTCTTTTAGCGCAATAATTGTCTTTGGAGATCCAGTATTAAACCAATTACCAGGAATATGTGTTTAAGGGACACAACTAAGGATTCACACGCTGAAAACAAATTCGTGATTGTTTCCCTTGACTAACAGTGGGACCTTCAAACACATTTCAACGGAAACCAAGTAATTGTATTACGACAGCTTTTAAATGAAAGGCATATATAGTTTTTCCCAAGCCTTCCGACAAGTCTAGGATTGGCTATATGTGCATACAAAGCGAGTAACTGAAAGACATGACATAAACCTGAAATTAAACTACATGAAGCCATTTTTCTGTCAGCGTAAAATTTCCAAAACGAGGCTGTCAAAAATATGGAGTCGGCTAATCTGTCAACACCGTAACTTTGGCGAAAGAAAAGGAGAATCTGGTTATTTCATAGGTAATTTTTACGATTTATATGTTTGTTTTCATAGGAAAGTATCCTCTAAACAAATCCAAACTAATGTATTTAACTTGCTTTCTAGATTACTCTTGTAAACTGTGTGTGTTTGAACCTTAGAAGTTCACCGACACGCACGTTGGTCGTGATTTTATTTGTACAGAGTCGTAATCTGGACAAGTGCACTGACGACAGATCTGCCAGGTCCTGTGTTGAATATTTTACAATCACCATAACATAAGTCTCATTTAAGAAATTGTTCATGTGTACAAGGATCTAACTCCCTGTAAATAATTCACTGGGCACTGCAACATAGCAGAGGCATTCTAATCTGACCCTCTCCATCAGCTCCTATCAGAGAGCGCAGACTGCACACACAGCTAGGGTTTAACTAACTACTTGTCTTAACCCATTCCCACTCAACAAAATTTTAGACTGGTCAAATTCAAAGAAGCTGCAGACGATACTTTCAAGTTGATGGAATTTTATTTGTCTTTGGATCAATTTATAATCCCTGATCAATGGTGGATTGAGAGGGGGCCTTTTGAAGCCCTCTATGTTGCCTTGTTAATTCATTTCATGTAGAAATGCAAGAGTAATTCAGTAATGGTACAGGAAATTAAACCTTCACTGGTCAGGTTGAACCCTCCCCCCCCCCCCACCCCATACACACACACATTGGCTTGATTGGTGAAAGCTGACTTAGGTTAATTTAAATTTTATATATATTGTATAGGTTGGTTCATTGTTAATGGATTGTTCATTGCTTCCTTTATTGAAAACGACAATGAATTTTGTCACTGTAGCAGTTAACAGATTGCTGGTCCTGCTCACTGAATCCATTGGCAACATCAGGGTTTGAAGAAAACCAAAAATGGCAAAAGCTCTGCAGGGCAAGGAACATGAAAAAGTTACTCGTCCTGCATTGATCGGGGCAAGTGAAATAATATATTGGTATACAATATTCCTGTATAATTCAAAGAACATGATTTTATGGTAAAAAATACGCTAAAAATTGTAAACAAAATGCATGAAATTTGTTGTCATATATGCTTGGTAATTTTCTTAATTTCATAGGGGATTAATTTTAAGGTGCTCAGGTACTGGGTCATACCATACAAAAACTTGAAACAGTTTAAAATCAGATTACGTGATTGTTTATATATTGTTCCGAACTTTTATCTCCTGATTTACGCAAATGCAGTTTTTGGGAGTAATTCTATCTGTATTAATCCTGAAATGAATTATTCAGGACTTTATTTTTTGCTCCTCAGTGTGGACGACCACTTCTTTACTCATTCTCAGGGACCTCCAAGTCTTAAATACAAGCGGACGAGTGGATTCCTTGGACCCTGCACATCCACTGACTCCGACAGGAAGTTCTTCATAGAAATTTAACGATACATATATCATTTTGCAATATTCATAACCAGTACCATGAAACTAAGAGGTAAAGTGGTTGGACAGAATCCTGAAGATAACTATTACGGCTTGAATAAACTGTAGTTACGACATTTAAGTCACAAAACCATCAAAAATGCTATATAGATACAAAGGCAAGTGTCAGAGTTCAAATATCATTTCTGGTTTGATTGGCCATTTTTGCTTTGATTTTTAGTCTGGATTGGTCATTTCTCTGTCAATTCATAACAATGTCCAGTTTGAACATACTTCGGTTGTGATTAGGATGTGATAAGGCCTTCATTTTTTAAATGAAACCTTAAATCTGGAATAGGTCACATTTGATTTGCATACTATGTTTACCTTGAAAGGTCAAGTTGAATACCTTATGTAAGGTCAAGTCAATATCTTATATCATGAAAAAATTGACCGGAAAAAATCCACAAATGAAAAGGTCTCGTTATGCCACTAGAATCTGACAGTAAATGAAACATAGTAAAGAATGCAAAAAAAGCTATTGTGGTGATTTCTACTTTAAAGTGTATTCAACTCATTCCCACACAATGATGCTCTCAAAAGCCCCCAAGAAAAAGCAGGGCTTTTTCCCCCCAAAATAGTAAAGAGGCCCTAGTCTTTCATTTTGAGAAATTTTGTGTGAGCTTTGGTCAAATTGGGAAAAAGTTAAAAACTAACACATAGAAGACAAAATTTCTAAGCCATTATCATGTGATTAAAACTGCAAAGAACATGTAAAGTTTAAGCTGATAACACTTAACCTCTTACCACTCAATTCCGCCCTTTTACTCCCTTCAAGTAAAGAGCTTTGGAAATCATTGTGGAAAATGAAGAAATTGCTTGTACTTTTAATTTTATGTAGACAACAATTTCAAGTTGATGAAATTACGGATTTTTCGCTCGACTGTTTTCGCAGAAAACCTGGGGTATTGTGATCTGACACCTTGGCGTATTTCCCATTGGAGTTGGTGTGACATACTTTAACCTTGGTCATATCTCTGTTGTTATTGAAGATATCCTCATGAAACTTGGCATGTGTATTGACCATCACAAGAGCTATCTAGACTATCAAGGGGGAGACTTCTAAAAGCGTTTTTCTAAGAGTTTTGCCCCTTTTTAGACTTAGAATTTTTGCATTATCCAGCACCTGCAGCCGAGCGTTGGCACCCATAGGCGGGTGCTCTTGTTTTTACTTTAAGGGTAGAAAAAATTGTCTTCATTTTTTAAAGCTTCTTAGGGGTGTCTAAAAGAGTCATTGAGTGGAAATGGGTTAACTCATTCCCATTCCCACTCAACAAAGTGTTAGACTAGTCCAAATTGAAAGAATATGCAGATAGCAATTTCAGTTTATGAAATTTTAACTTTTTCATCTTTTTGTATAGAAAACATTGTGGATAATGAAGAAATTAAACAGGAGGGATTGTGTGGTAATGGGTTAGCCTAGTTGATGGAATTTCAATTTTATTCGTCATTTGGAAAGAAAACATTGTGGATAATGATGTTTACCATAGCTTTTTTCTTTGTGGCATCTGAAAGTTTGAATTAGTGGTAATGAGTTAAAAATTAAAGCCATGAATAGTAAAAGGAGAAAAAGCTGCTTCATTTTCCGGGATGTTTTTCCAAAGCTTTATTAATTCACCTGAGCACGAAGTTTGGCTAAAGTGATCCTTAGTTGATCCCGTTTTAAAAAAATGGCTAAAGGAATTGAAATTCTGGTTGCTCTGGCAACAAAGGTGAAATTCTAAAATAATCTTTGAAAATTATCTCCTCCTGATCTAGAGCCTTGATATTTTGCAAAAAGCATTAGTATATTGGCCATTTTCAAAAAAGCTAAAATTATGATTCTCGGGTCACCAGGGGTGGAGCCCCAGGGGGATGGGGTTTATACGCATGAATCATCAGTTCACTGACTTCTTTCTCATTTCTGAAGTTATAACCATGGATCCAGGGGGGGGGGGGGGGGGGGAATGTTCTCCTAAATTTCTTTCAAATTTGCCCTTAAGCCTTAGAAATTGTTATTTAGACTTTTGTATATCCAGGTTCAGAGCCTATTTATGTATAAAGTATGGCCCACTTGTATCATAATCCTAACCTAAGTTAACATGAAATTAGACTGTTGAAAGAAAAAGAGCCTTTATCTCAGTTGAGCACCCCAGAGCCAACGGCCCTATTGTATCTTGGTGGTATCTGAAAGTGTGATTGAGTGGTAATGGGTTAAAAAATAAAACCATGAATAGTATCCCTCTTGAACTTTTGTCATTTTTGTCAATGAAAAAGTTTTTTATAGCATATTTTCCTAAGGTCATCAAAATGTGGGATTGGGTAAAACTGCTATTGGTATGACATCATCATCTAGGTGCTTGACCCGATAGCTAACCTTCAGGGGGGGGGGGGGGGTCAGGGTTCATATAAACATTAAGTACACTGACAGGTGAAAGTTTATGTTAGATAATTTTTGATAGCTGAGTGATAATATTGTAAATTAGTTGGTCCTAATGGAATGTTATGTGGATTTAATGGATTTTGACAGCTTTGTCAAGTATTTTTAGGTACAATCTTAATTATTTTAATTATCATACATGAACATTGTATTTTCAATATTTTTGGCAAAAATTGCCTGTATCAAGAAAAAGAAAACAAATCTCGTATATCAAGAACATACAGTTTATGATCACTCAATAAAGCCATTTTGTTTCATTTCAAGTAGTGTTTAAACAGTTCCCTGAGGAAAAATATTGTGATAATATTTTAATTACATACATATACTTTTATATTTATTACCATTTTAACTATTAAGACTAAAAGTTTATGCTGGATAACTTTAACCCTTTCCTGTTTTGCAAAATTTTAGACCAGTCCAAATTCAAAGGTTTTGCAGAAGAAAATTTTAAGTTCATTTTATTTGAAAAATAGCCATTTACTAAGGCAGAAAATATTGTGTAAAAAGAAGAAATTGCTTGTTGCTACAAACAATTTCTTCTTTTTCCACAGTGTTTTCCAAATTATAGGGACGTAAAAACCAGTGATTAACCAGGAAAGGGTTGATACCCAGAGTCATATTATCTAATGGCCTTGGTTGTCTTTCTGTCAGTTTGTCTGTCTGACAGCAGTTTTTTTTGTGTGTGTGTGCAACTCCCATAATTTTCTTTGGAATGAAATGAAAATTGCCACAATGAATCTCTATGATGTCTATTTCTGCATGGGACAATTATTTATTGTCAAATTGCCATGGAAGTTACTGCCTTTGACCCAGCAAAATGTTTCAAATTGCTGTGTTTTGGTGTCCACTACTCCTCTGTTTTCAATCGGAATGAACTGAAACTTGCAACAATTATTTGCTATGATGTTAAATTGTGCGTCGAATATTATTTTTATCCCTTACATCAACACATTAACAGACGGCAAAAATTTAGACTGATCCAAATTGAAAGGAGTTGCAGACTACAATTTTAAGTTGGTGAAATTATTTATCTTTTAAACTTTTAAGGGTAGAAAACATTGTGTAAAATGAAGAAATTGCTTGTTGCAAGCATTCTTCACTTTACAAATATTTTTCAAATTGTTCTTCTTGAGGGGCTTCAAAAAGTGTCAATGTTTCCCTACCAGAAAGTTGAAAAAATCTTAAATTTCATAAACTGTAAAGTGTTGTCTGCAACTTCTTTCATTTAGAACCATTCTAAAATTTATTTGTCTTTAAATGTGTCAATGCACTATGCACTATGAACCTGTCGGGAGATGTTCAAGTGTTTATTAATGGGCTTTGCAAGGATCTGCCATGAATTTTGTTGAAATGACGGCATTAATTACATGTCAGATTATATGGAAATTCAAAGAAGTTGCAGATGATAAATTTAACCCTTTCCTGGTTTTTGAAATTGTAGACTGGTCCAAATTGAAAGAGGATGCAGACAACAATGAAAATTGGATGCAATTCCAAATAAAACCATCTTATGTGATAGAAAACATTGTGGGAAAAGGAGAAATTGCTTATTATAAGCAATTTCTCCTTTTTCCACAATGTTTTCTCAAGTATAAAATCACATTGACGTAAAATCCAGGGTTTATCCAGGAAAGGGTTAAGTTGAAAAAAAAAGATAAATTCAGTGTAAAGAAAACATGTGGGAAATTGAATTGCATGGGAATGAGGTTAAAAGTAACCTAAATTGATGAATGTGATATGATAAGAGATGACATCATAATTAGGTGTCAGTCAGAGTGTCATTAAGATGGTTAGATAAAAAGATAGAATATATCGAAAGATCAGCATAGAACAGTTGTAACTGACAATAAACATATAGGCAGTTACAACTGTTTCATGCTGACCCACCCATATGCTATTATTCATGCTTGATTGTTGGCAGTGATAAGGTTGGACCAGTGCTTGGGAAGATGGTCTGCATGTATGGCTCTGTGATTAGGATGACATACTTGTAATCCTAGAGAAGTCAAGCGTTGCTGGTTCAAATCTTGGCAGCATCGCTGGTCATATGGGTGTGACCTTGGGCAAGACATTTCAGAGACCTAGACTACTGTAAATGTGATACCCTGGAAACATAAGTCAGGAATAAGTGAACTTGGCTTTGATATTCTGATTGATTGAACAGGGTTTAACGCCTCTTTTAGCAGTATTTCAGTGATATCACAGAGGCTGGAGCACCTAACAATAGATTCCTGATATTTGTCACACCAGTACTACCACTACATCCTCTCCTAGCCTCCAGCTGCTAACCGACTTAGGTTTATCCACCCATTGGTGAGAGACAAATGTTGGATAGGATGTGTGCCGTCGGCTTTGATATAACTGAAAGATTATTCAAAGCTGCATTTATTCCTGTTCAACCAATTCCCACCCTAAAGGCTTTCTCCCCCAAAAGGCAAAGAGTTTCAAAATTTCAACTATAAATTGTTGTCTGGAACTTCATACTTGATTGTTGGCAGTGATAAGAATGGACCAGTGCTTGGGAAGATGATCTGCGTATGTAGCTCAGTGATTAGGATGTCATACATGTACTTGTAATCCTAGAGAAGTCGAATGTTGCTGGTTCAAATCTTGGCCATATCGCTGGTCATGTGGCTGTGAGCTTCGGCAAGACATTACAGAGACCCCTGCAAACATGTCACGTAATACTGTACTTTAATTGCTTTGATATTTTCCCACGGGAAAATAGCCTTTGAAAATATTGAAGATACATGTATTGCTATTGCAATCATCATTATCCACAATGCTTTCTCCGCCAAAAGTCAGAGTTTCAAAATTTCAACTATAAATTGTTGTCTGAAACTTCTTTGAATTTGGACCAGTCTAAAATTTGGTAGGCTGTTAATGGGTTAAACAAGCAGTACTGAAACTAGACCAAAACCATTACATTTTCCGGAGAAACCCTTTTGACTGCCTTGAAAAACTGTTAAGCATGAATGTTCATGAGGACCAGAAATGAAAAAAGAAAAAGACGTTTAATTTGGGTGTTATATAACACAACAACAAAAAACAAACTAAGCTTTTATCATGCTAAATCACATCCTTGTTCATAACTGAATTAAAATCGAGGATCTATATTTATTGAAAGGCCCTGATTTTGTTTATGTTTTTTATATAAACAAATGTGGATTAACATTAAACCATGTCATGCTAAGGTAAGAGTGCACATGTATGCAGGGTGATCTTAGTCAGACTCTACCTCCTACCAAAGCAGAGATATAATTGGTTTAGCTGTAGTTACAATTTTTGACCAATTACCACACAACGAAACTTCGAACTGGTCCAAATTTAAAGAAGTTGTAGATGACAATTCAAATTGAATTCTAATTCAAACGTAAATGCCAATTCAGGTAGTAAACATTGTGAGAAAAGTGGAAATTGCTTGTTACAAGCAATTTCTACTTTTCTCACAATGTTTTCTTAAGGTATTTTTCTTCCACGTGTAAAAATATGGGACTGTGTGGTAATGGGTTAATTGCCAACAATATAGTGTTTACTGAATCATGTCAAAAACAAAGTTATGTATAAAATTACAACTTTAAAAAGTTGCCCTTATTAACCTACGACTTTGACCATTGACCCACACAGTAGTATACAAGTGGACCTCTCAGGCCTGGTCAAAACTTTGTAGAGCAGTGGCTTGAGACATGAATAAACAGTCAATTTTGGATTCAGAATGTCTTACAATGGTAGGAAGCTTTTATGAAGATCAGCCAGCACAGTGTTTGCATCTGCATTCTGCAATCAAAGTCATTGACATTTTGTCATATCTCTGCTATTACTGAGTGTATTCACTTGAAACTTGGAATATATGTTCACTTTCAAAATAGCAATCTATACCAACAAGGGAGATGACTGTAAATGTTTTTTTAATGAACTATGCCCCTTTTTAGACTTAAGAAAATTACTTACCAGCAAGGACTTGAACAGCAAGACAATTGGATCTGTACTCTTGTTTCTATCTTAGGATGAATTTGTACATATCTATCAAGGAAAACTTAAAACAAGCAGTTTCTCCTTTTCTCTCAATGTTTCTACCTCATTCTGTATTTAGGGCAATTTGAAATGTTGTCTACAACTTCTTTTACTTAGGACTAGTCTAATACATTGGTGCCTTTTCCTATTTTTCAACCCTTTCCTGCTCAATCCCTGGTTTTTATTCCCCTGTGTTTTTATACTTCAGAATTCAAGATTTTTTGTCTTTTTCTCCATTATTTTTTTCCATACAGAATGGTTAATTTCGACGTATTTAAACATATTAACGAAATCTTGCTTTTGGATGCTCCTAAGATAACAGCTTTATGAAAATATTGTAAATAATTATATACAATATTTTCTATTCAAAGAAGACAAAGATTTTTCAAAATTTCATCAACTAAAAATTGTTTTCATAAACTTCTTTGAATATAGACCAGTCGAAAATTTTATTGTCTGGTAACGGGTTAAGGACAACTTGTTGAGAAAGGATTATATCTTTAGATTTTAATATACCTTAACCCTTGTCATGCTGAACCCGGAATATTCCGGTTTTGACAGGAGGTGTAGACTAAGATCAGACTGCACTTATGTGCAGGCTGATCTTAGTCTACACCTCCTGCTTGTAATTTCCTGCCAGAGTTGTTTATGAAGTTGATTTCTTAAAGAAATATTGATTTTTGAACAACAAGTTCTATCAGTGCTTTCAGCCCTTTGATTTGGAGCATTTCAGAAACGTAATTTATACAGCATGACAAGGGTTAGATTGGTACTTTTGACCCTAATCATTAACTCACAAGTGGATATTTGAACCTGGTCAAAATCATATGAAATTGCTTGAAGTGCTCAGCTGATATGAACTGTATGTATCTGAGATACAACTACATGGATTTTGGGTCCTAACCCTTTCTCCAAAACACAAAATTTTAGACTGATCCAAATAGGATGAGGTTGCAGATAATAAAAATATGTTTATAAAATTTGTCAAATCTTTGTCTTCTAAAGTAGAAAAAACTTTCGAAAATGAAGAAATTGATTTTTTCTTGAGTTTCATAAATAGGGGGGTGATTAAATAATGAGATAGGATTGTATGGGAATGGGTTACAACCCTTGTCATGCAGAATTCTCCTGATTTGTTTCGAAAGAATTTTTTGCTGTCTATTGGTTCCAGTGCCATCAGCCCTTTGATTCTCATCAAATTCTGGAAATGATTTAATTCACCATGACATGGATTTACCTGTTCCACCCTTTGTAAAGCATTGTAACAATTAGTTTCTTCTCATACCCTACTAGCTGTGTTACTAACTGGTCCAAATTGAAAGGAGTTTATGAGATTTTAGATATTTTTCAACTTTATGGGTGGAAAGCATTGTGGAAAATGAAGAAATTACTTTTTACACACAATTTCTTATTTTACATAATGTTTTTCCAAATTTTTTTCTTGAGGGACATCCAAAAGTGTCATTATGTGGTAATGAGTTAAAATAGTTGTAGGGATAGTAAATGGCTAGAAGATTAAAAGGAGGGAGGGGGTTGGGGAATGTGAATCAGGGGGGATATGAATCAAGAGGAGGGGGGGAATGTGAAGGGGGGATATGAATCAAAATAAAGAAAACATTCAATATTCATGTATAGATACACAATACATAATTTTCAGGCTTCATGGATGAATTAGATTTAATTGAACCTCATTCAAATCTTTAAAAATTATCAAAAAATTGATAAGTAAACTGTATGAAACATATTAGATTACAGAATTTTTTCTGTAAAATTAATCCTGGGTTCCCTTGGATCGTAAGGTCATTCAGGCCATTGCGCAATCAATAACTTTTTATGACATGATAGTGGCTGGTTTAGACATTGCCCATAAATAATAGATATAATTTTCTCATGTTTCACGTAAATGGGTATATTTTATGGTCCTCCCAATTTTTTGGTCAACTACTGTACCAGTGAGTGTTCAGTAATTTAACCCATTCAAACACAACAAATTTTAGACTGGTCCAAATTGAAAGAAGCTGTAGACAAAAAATTTCAAGTTGATGAAATGTTGAATGCTTTCATCTTTTGGATAGAAAACATTGTGGATAATGAAAAAATTGCTTGATACAATGTTATCTATCCAAAAAGACGAAGAAATTTAAAATTCCATCAACCTGAAATTGTCATCTACAGCTTCTTTCAAATTGGACCAGTCTAAAATTTCACCGTGTGGGAATGGGTAAAGAAGCAGCTGTGACCTAAGGGCTATAGATTGGTCATAAACTCTTTTGTTAATAAACTATTCCAACTTAATAGGATATAGTGTGCTAAACTGTATTCCAATGATATATTGTTAGTGTGCTACCAAAATGGTTTAAGTGCAGTTTATAGCAAACTGTAGTTAGGACATTTTAGTCATGCACCAACAATATATGTTTCATCAGAATGATGTAGGATAACTCTTTCTTTTCTCAAAGGATAAATTACTTACTGTAAACCCTTTGCCAGAAGAAAGGACAAACTTTGAGACCAGTCCAAATTGAAAGGTAGAGATTGGTTGTGTAAAAGCAAGATTGTGTGGGAATGGGCTAATTAAAAGTCATTGGACAAAAATCACTACTCTTGTATCCAGTAGCTGCCATTTTTATGGTTGGATACCCTGCATCTCAACTGAGGCATAGGCTAGATAAGAGGGGGGAAACAGCATTCTAAAATCTTTTTTACTCATTGAAACCCTATGTTGTGGGTAATCATTTGAATTGTCTCGTTGAGATGATTCAAATGAGTACCTACAACAAAGGGCAATATTGCAGACCACAGTTTAAAGTTGATGAAAACTTTGTGATAGAAAACATTGTGGTCACTGAAGAAATTGCTTGTAACAAGCAATATCTTCATTTTCGACAATGTATTTCAAAGCTTTCGTATTGAGAGGCCTTTTAAAGCGTCACTGTGTGGGAATGGGTTAAACAACTCTGGCTAAAAGGGAACAAACTGGAGGTGAAAACCAAGATCAGACTGCACTTATGTGCAGGCTGATCTTAGTCTACACCTCTTGACAAAACAGGAATATTCCTGGTTCAGCATGACAAGGGTTAAAAAATCAATATTTTGGGGTAGAAAACATTGTCCATAATGAAGAAATGGCTTGCTTCAAGCCATCTCTTGATTATCCACAACACTTTCCAAAGCTTTTTTCTTAAGGGGCATCAAAAGAAGGGATCATGTTGGTAAAAAGAGCCTTAGAAAGGTCAATAACCCTGTATAGATAATGATATCATGGTATGATAACATATATTGATTGATCTTTAAACCATTCCAACACAATGACACTTTTTAAGGCTCCTCAAGAAAAGCAATTGGGAAAATCTTGTGCGAAATTATATGCAGGCTGATATTTGTCTATATCCCCTGCGAAGCAGGAATGTTTTGGATTCAGCATGACATTGGTTAAAAGTATATTTTGTCTCATTAATTTCAGGCCTTGCTGATAGATGAACTGCGTGAACATTTTAACTGACAAAATGTCAAGCTGATGAAATTTCTGGGGTAAATGTTTCAATTTGTATTTACCGTTCAATGTTCAATGAAGGTTAGCTACATTAATCATACACTGTCTGTGGTGCATCAGAAGTTGTCAACAAGTTGTTTGACATTGTTCTCTACCTCCCAAATTACATGGAGTATAATTTTTTTATCTATTACCAAAAGGTAAAATTTTAGACTTGTCCAAATGAAAGGATATGCAGACAACAATTTTAAAGTTGATAAGTTTATACTTTTTCATCTTTCTGGATAGAAAACATAGTGGAAAATTAAGAAATTGCTTGAGGCTTTTTTGGGACGCTCCTCTAGAAAAACAAGGAGCAATTTCTTGACTTTCCACTCTGTTTTCTACCCAGAAAGCTGTAAAAATCTATAATTTCAGAAACTTTAAATTGCCATCTGTACCTCTGGACTAGACTATAATTTTGTCTGGTTATGAGTTAAGCTTAACTAATTTTTTTCTTGTCACTGTACACTCCCCCTTCTTAACGACTTGAGGTTAAACCTGACTGCTGTTAAAACATTGGTTTTGCCTAACAGAACATGTACAACAGGTAATATAAGTGTGAAGTGCCTACAAGTTTGATATCTTGTATTTTCAGGGCGTTTTCCTGGCCGAGTTGTTAGGGTGGGGGTTTCAGATTATTACAGTAGTTGAAGGTTGTGGGTTTGAATCCCCTCTGTGCAGCATATAAGGGGGGTATGTTCTTTGGCAAGACATTTCAGAACTGATACCCAGGAAGTACATTTTGCCATGATATAATTGAAAGATTGTTCAGAAGGGTGTAAAAATCCCGCACAAATTATATTCTGGTCATGCTTCAATAAGAGACATGTTTGTTTGTGGTAAAGAAAGCTTTCATCTCTTGTAGGTTGGGTTGACCTTGGGTTGTCTTTAAACCATTCCCACACAGCAAAATTTGAGACTGGTCTAAATTGAAAAGAGTTGAAGACAACAACTTTATGAAATTTTAGATTTTTTCAACTTTCTGGATAGAAAACAATGTGTGAAATGAAGATTTTGTAACAAGCAATTTCTTCATTTTACACAGTGTTTTCCCAATGTTTTTTTCCTGGGGGGAGTTCAAAAACGTGGCTGAGTGGGAATGGGTTAACCCATTCCCATACAATCACTTGTTATTCACTCTCTCTTGATTTCATACTAGAAAATGCAGGAAAAGAAGAAATTACTCATAATAAGCAATTTCTTCTTTCCTTGCATTGTTTTCTACACCAAACAATGGTTGTTATTTAATTTGAATAAGTTTGTCATACATTGTGTGATTAGGTTTTTCGGTTCATACCTCCATGAAAACAAAAAAATGTTCTCTTCATTTCTTATAATTTAATAGCATCCAGCGAAAAAAACAAGAGCTTTACAAATTTTGATACCTTTTTGTATGGGACTATTTTGTGCGGAAGTATACAAAATCACTTCATGCTCAAAATTTTGTTCATGGAGTTATGAATACATTTTTTTGACCAATCAGAACGCTTGTTTTGATAGACGAAACTAAAAATTAAATTATAAAACATTGTTTTAAAAGGACAACTGCTCCATTTCTCGTAATCTTTTAAAATGTTGATTCTAAGATTGATAAAAAATTGGAAAAGGTAAGATCGTTTTGGGATAAAAGCATATGTTTGTGCCAAAATCCATAGAAAAATATGGTGATCAAAGGAAATCTTTAATTTGAACCAAATTTGAAGAGGTACCTAATATTTCAAATAAACTTTATTTTGAATTGAAATAAAATTGATTTCTATAACCTCAGCAAAAATCTAGGGATAAGGAGAAATATACCTGTTAGAAGCATTTTTATCTGTTACTATGATAATTTCTTTATAAAAACTAGACTAAGTGATTGAAGATATTAACCCTTTCCCACACTATACCTCTTTTTTAAGCCCCTCAAAATTGGGCCTTAGAAAACATAGTGGATGATGAAGAAATTGATTGTAACAAGCAATTTCTTCATTATCTGCAATAGTTATCTACCCCAAATCACAAAGATTTTTGAAATTGTTGTCTCCAACTTCATTGAATTTGGACCAGTCTAAAACTTTGTTGTCTGGTAATGGTTTAACACATTTACACATCATCTACGTTTTCAACTAAAATTTCATCAACTAAAAATTGTTGTCTGCAACTTCTTTGAATTTGGACATGTCTAAAACTTTGTTGTCTGGTAATGGGTTATCACATTTACACATCATCTACATTTTCAACTAAAATTTCATCAACTAAAAGTTGTTGTCTGCAACTTCATCGAATTTGGACAGTCTAAAATTTTGTTGTCTGGTAATGGGTTAACACATTTACACATCATCTACATTTTCAATTAATGGTGAAAAAAGATGTGGAATATGATTAATATGAGAAAAAGAGAAATTTCTTGTTTGTAATTAGCAATTTCTCCTTTCCTTAAGTTATTACCAATTCTGATCAGTCCTTATTGTTCAATTTCATACACTTCAAAATCTGGTCTGCAACACCTTACAATTTGGAGTGCAGAGCTGATATTGCATCCAGTTAACAAATTATTTCAAGGTCAATTGAGGTAAAAAGTAAGGGTTAACCCTTTCCCGTTCAAATACGGGATTTCACGTTCCTGTGATTTTATACTTGAGAAAACATTGTGGAAAAAGAAGAAATTGCTTGTAACAAGCAATTTCTTCTTCTTCCACCATGTTTTCTACCACATTGGATTGTTTCATTTCAAATGACATCCAGTATTCATTGTCGTCTGCAAACTCTTTCAATTTGGACTAGTCTAAAATTTCCTAAAATGTGAAAGGGTTAACCCATTCCAACTCAATCCCTCCTTTTTACGCCTTCAAGAAAAAAGCTTTGGAAAACATTGTGGAAAATGAAGAAATTGCTTGTATCAAGCAATTTCTTCATTATCCACAATGTTTTCTATCCAAAAAGGTGAAAAAATTTAAAATTCCATCAACTGGAAATTGTCGTCTGCATCTTCTTTCAATTTGGACCAGTCTAAAATTTTCTAAAATGGCAAAGGGTTGATATACTTGTCATCTTTTTAAGGTAATTGATGGTAATAGTCATGTGACAGCGTTGAATTGCCCGGGGCAACCCAGGAGAGTGGGTGTACTTGACTGAATCATGGCAAAGAATTCGCTTAGCGAGACAGATTTGGTGATATCACAACCACATTCATTAAAGATATTTTCACTGTCGACGGGAGACATGGGGAAAGGATCGAATTTGAGAAATTCAGAGGTTAATGGGAATTATAAATTACGGGATGATAATAGTGATGAGTGTAGTTCTAATGATATGGAATATAGACCGAAATCAGGATCTAGAGTTAGTTTTGCTGACGAAGACGGTGACGGGAATTTAGTTAAAACATACAGTGAATCAGAGATTAATCTTGAATATGATGTGCCAAATAGGTTGTTAGAACGGAGTGTGTCGTATTCGGCAATAGAAGGGGCGGGTCACCTATATGCGGAAGCTTTTGATCGAGAGTCTCACTATAGGTATGGGGGTTCGGAACAGGTGTTGGCAGCTCCTATTCAAGAAGAAGTTTCCGAAACAAGTGATTCTAAAATTTCAGAGGAAGGTGATATTAAGTGTAGATGTGACAAGGATGGTGCTCAAATTTCTAAAAATAGTAACAATCATGAGCATGTAGGGAGAGAATATGCTCATTATGCTAGTCAACCTCACGTACCGAAGTCAAAACCACCTTTGCCGAATGGAAAAACGAAACATAAAACGGGGACTGCAAAGCAATCTTCATGGTTACTGAGATTGTTTGAATCTAAAATGTTTGACATGTCAATAGCTATTTCATATTTATTTAATTCGAAGGAACCTGGAGTACAGACTTATTTAGGTAAGGAAAGGGTTTAATCCGTCACCAAACAGCAAAATTTTGGACTGGTCCAGATTGAAAGGAGTTGCAGACGATAATTCAAAGTTTATGAAATTTAAGATTTTTTCAACTTCCATGGTAAGAAAACATTGTCCAAAATGAAGACATTGCTTGTTACAAGCAATTTCTTCATTTTACACAAAGTTTTCTCAATTATTTTTTCTTGAGGAGCGTCCAAAAGCGTTATTGTGTGGGAATGGGTTTAATAATTATTGATTCAGAGCTCGTGATTGACTTATATACCAGGATTTGACCCTCAAAAATCTGAATTTTTTCTATTTTGACCCTAAAAATTTTATCTCAAAGGGGGTCATAATGTATTTTAGAAAATTGTGATAATGTTTTTGTTGAAGGTAGAAAATACTGGGGTAAATGAAGAAAGTGGGTTCCAGCATTTCCTTCTGCAACAGTATTTTCTACAAATTTTTCCTTTTTATGTACAGGTTCATTTTAATTTTAGACTAGTAGAAAATTAGAAAATCAGGTTCTACTTGTCTGTCGACAAGTGGAGAAAATCATCACTTCTTACTGCCTTTCCAGATAGTGTTCATGCAAAAGCTGCAAGACTTATCCCATTCCCCCACAGTCCCTCATTTTGACACCCCTCCAGAAAAAGCTTGGGAAAACATTAAGGAAAATGAAAAAAAAAAAATGTTTTTGACAAGCAATTTCTTCATTTCCCAATGTTTACTACCAATGAAGACAAAAAATTACAAGATATAAGCAACTTTAAATTGTTGTTTGCATCTTCATTCAATTCTTCATTTCTCATGGTCACACAACATTCATTTACCCATTCTCACTCAATGACCCTTTTAGAAGCCCCCCAATAAAAATGCTTTTGAAAACATTGTGAAAAATGAAGAAATTGCTTGTGAAAAGCAATTTCTTCATTTTACACAATGTTTATACCCAGAAAGCGGAAAAAAATAAAAAAAATCATAAATTTCAAATTGTCGTCTGCAACTCATTTAATTTGGACCAATGTAAAATTGTCTCATGTGGGAATGGGTTAAGTGATGCATGTGCTTATGATGAAAATGATACAGTAGAATTTGTCACCCCCTTCAGGGATTGTGCTACCTATTGAAATTGAGTAGTCATTCACTCCTTCATCATGAAATTTAATCCTTTCCCGTTTTTCAAAATTTTGACTGGTCCAGTTTCAATAAGTTGCAGACGACAATTAACCCATTCCCACACAAGCCCTCCTTTATATGCCCCTCTTGAAAAAAGCTTTGGAAAACATTGAAGAAAATGAAGAAATTGCTTGTATCAAGCAATTTCTTCATTATCCACAATGTTTTCTATCCAAAAAGACAAAGAAAATTTAAATTCCACCGACTTGAAATTATCGTCTGCAGCATCTTGCAATTTGGACCAGTCTAAAATTTCGTTGAGTTGGAATGGGTTAAATATGGGAATAACTTGAAAAGTAACAACCTAAATGTTTTGAAAGTATTGTTGGAGAAACAGAAATTGCTTGTCATAAGCAATTTCATCTTTTGCCCACAATATTTTCTCAAGTGAAAAATGACAGGGAAGTCAAAGCGAGGAATTATGCAGGGAAAGGGTTAAACCATTCCCACACATTGACAATTTTTGACGCCCCTAATGAAAAACATTTTGAAAAATATTGTGTAAAATGAAGAACTTGCTTGTAACACATATTTTCAACCCTGAAAGTTGAAAAAAGATTTCACTGCAACTCCATTATAGCTCTATCCGCTACAGCGCTAAATCTATTATAATGCAGGGTAGGCATGGTTCCCATTGGTTGGGGGGTGTGTGTGACCATTTTTGGTTGCTACCGCGATGTTTGATTGAATTGGGTTTAACGCCGCTTTTAATAGTATTTCAGTCATATCACGGAGGCTGGAACACCTAACAATGGATTTTAGGTATTTCTCACACCAGTACTACCACTACATCCTCTCCTAGCTCCCAGCTGCTATCCCACTTAGGTTTTCGATTATCTACCCATTGCTGAGACACAAATGTCGGAAAGAATATGTGCCACCTCTGGAGATTGAACCCATGACATCCCATGATTGAAGGTTAGGAGTCAGACCCTCTACTGACTGTGCTATGATGGTGGCCGAGCTACAGCAGTGTAAATCACTGAAAATTTAAGGATCAAATTAAATTGTTCTGACCCTTAGAAATTTTTCTCAAGGAGGTCAAAATGACCCCCTTTAAAAAAGAGAAATTTCTAAGGATAAATAAAGCTACTTTCATATTATGATGGTAAATAGCCTGGTTTATGAGTCAAACTCGGACCCTGTTCTACATTGTAAAGGATAGGGGAAGTATTTTTTATATGTATTCAGTAATTTGATGATAATGAGTGATATACTATCTTTTTTCAAAATGACAGGAAACTCTTCATTTTACGAGTATCCTTCCGTTAGTCATAAAAAAATTAACAAGTTCAGATATGTTTGTTTCGGTGGTAGATCTACTTCATTGAGTTAATCCATTCCCTCTCAATGATGCTTCTGAAACCCCCAAGGAAAACATTGTGGAAAATGAAGAAATTGCTTGTTAATGTTTTCTATCCAAAAAGTAAAAAAGAAAAATGCAAAGTTTTATCAGCATTAAATTGTGGTCTGCAACTTTTCAATTTGGATCAGTCTAAAATTCGGCTGTCTGGTATCGGGTTAACCAATTCCCACACAATCCCACCTCTAGTTCAGGAAAACAATGTGGAAAATGCAGAAATTGCTTGCAACAAAAAATTTCTGCATTTTAGACATAGTTTTCTACCAAGAATGACTGAGATACTTGGAATTCTATCAACTTGAAATTGTTGTCTGCATCTGAATTTGGACCAGTCTAAAATTTTGTCATCTAGGAATGGGTTAAAAAAAAAAGCCAGATCTAATGGAGTGTCCAATCCCACTCAATCCTGCTTTTTATGACACAATATGCTCCTCAACAAAATAGCTTTGTAAAAATTTGTGGAGAATGAAGAAAATGATTGTTTCAAGCAAATTCTTATATACACAATGCTTTCTACCTGAAAAGAAAAGAAGGTTTTCATTATTTCTTCAACAAACAATTGTTGCCTGCAACTTCTATGAATTTGGACCAGTCATAAATTTTGTTGTATGGTAACAGGTTAAAATGTGAGATGTAGTGTTTGACGTTAAAATCTGCAAGCCTTTTTAACCCATTGCCGCATAATTCTGTCTGCTTACGTCCCAATAGAATTATAATGAAAAACATTTCTCCTTTTCACACAACATTTCTGAGGGGAGATCTGATTGATAGATTGGGGAACATTTGGTTATGGGGATGGGGTGACTTTTTGTCAAAATTCTTGTGCTGCAATTCTTCATGGATTTACATTAACCAGACGGCAAAATTTTAGACTAGCCCAAATTGAAAGAAGTTGCGGACGACAATCAAAATTTATCAAATTTTGGATTTTTAAAACTTCTGGGAAGAAAACATTGTGGAAAATGAAGAAAATGTTTTCCAAAGCCTTTTGCCTGAGGGCGTCTAAAAGCATCACTGAGTGGGAATGGGTTAACCCATTCAAACTCAGTGACGCTTTTTGATACCCATCAAGATAAACATACATTGTGTTAAATGGAAAAATTGTTGGTAGCAAGCAATTTCTTCATTTTCCTAATTATTTCTACCCAGAAAGGTGAAAAAATTCTAACAATTCATAAACTTTAAATTACCATCTGCAGTTTCTTTAAATTTAGAGTAGTTTAAAATTTTGCCGTCTAGTAATGGGTTATGCCATTGAAAGATCTGATTTTGTGATAATTTTCGTCTCTTGTTTCAAATTTAAGCAGTCTTTAAATTGTCGTTTGTAACCTCTTTCAAGTTGGGCCAGTCAAAAATTTTGTTATTTGATAATGGTTGCCCAATACCAAACGACAAAATTTAAGATGGGTCCGAATTGATAGAAGCTGCAGACGACAATTTCATATTCATGAAATTTTGATTTTTTTCTTCTTTTTGGATAGAAAACATTGTGATACCAGCAATTTCTCCATTTTCGACAATATTTTCGAAAAAAAATTCTCGATGGGTGTAAAAAGGAGGGCTTTTGTTGGAATGGTTTAATTGAATAAACTGAACTGATATCAATTACAGATCTAGGTCATAACCTATATTGTCAATTGTTTATTCATAATTTTTATCTAAATGACAACAAGTAGTAGGCAACAGTGTCAATATGTATGTCATTTAGCTGTCAAGATTAATCTTTCAGGTAAATTAACCTATTACCACAAGAGAAATTTTAGACTGGTCAAAGTTGAAAGAAGTAGCAGACGACAAATTTTACAGTGTTCAATCTAGAGGGGGCCATGGCTAAAATGGCCCTCTAAAATCCAAAATGACCCCCTTCAAAATGAAGACTGGGCACACTTCAATCACACATTCAATGACTTCTCTGAATGAAGTCATGGAAATAATGTCTTAACTTTTTCTAGTAGATTTAGTTTGTTCCAAACATTATATTTATTATCAAATTGCTATGGCTTGTTACATTTAAAACCTTGTAATTCAATAGCTTGTCTATGTATTTGTATTGCATGGCCCCCTTGACCAAGAGCCATGGGCCCATTGGGCCCCCTGTGATACAAAGCTAGATTGAACGCTGAATTTTAGTTGATGAAATGTTGGATTTTTATTTACCTGTGGGGTAGAAAACATTGCGAATGATAAAGAAATTGATTGCAAACAATTTTGACATCTTCCACAATGTTTCCTTTTTTCTCTTTGGCATGGGTGTTTTGGTGACCGGACAGTAGCCCCTCCGGAAAATAACTCCTTCTAGGTTTTATTGACAAGGCAGACATCATCCCCTTTCTAAATTTAACAAGGCGGACATTAACCCTTCGTCATACTGACAGGGTGGACATTATCCCCTTCATCGTTTTACTAATCCCTTCAAAAACCTTCTAAAATATATCACAGACAATTTATGGTTTCTTGATTGGTTTGAATTCTTGTATTTCACCTGAAAACCAGTCAGAGTTACTGCAATCAAAACATATGTTAGATAACGGTTTATGCAGTTGGATTTCATATTCCTAAACCTAGAGACAGTCCACCCCAGGCGATCACCATCGTTAACCTGTCTTGACCTTAGGCAGCAGTGTAAACTCTCAATACACTGTCTAGATAAGATTTTAAAAAAGTATGTAAGGAAACATCAAAATAAACTAATTCAATACACATAGAAAAATTGTAATTACAATAATGATTCTATAAAGTCAAAATAAATTTAGTAAGATTTTACTCAGGGGATAATGTGCCCAATCTGCCCATCAAGGGGATAATGTTCGCCCTATCAATATCAGGAAGGGGATTTTGTCTGCCCTGTCAGAGTGACAAGGGTCCACCCTGTTGAATTTAGGAAGGGGATAATATCCGCCTTGTCAAAAAACATAGAAGGGGATATTGTCCAGTGGGGCTTAATAATTGTCCTAGATTCAAGTGTTTTTTTCTCTCCAAATTTGGAATGGGTCTCAATACTACATACTCCTGCTGATGCAAATTTAAGAATTTGTTCAATTTTTTGGAAAAAAGTGTGCTGCGAAATTACGTAACACATTCCCACACAATCTTATATTTAGCTCCACTGGCTGAAAGCCAGAGAGCTATTGTCATGGCATTGTGTTCGTCGTGCGTTGTCCGTCCATCCATCCATCAGTCCGTAAGATCTTCTCCTCAGAAAGTACTGAACAGAATTCAACCAAATTTCATAGAAATGATCCTTGGATGTCCCTCTATCAGATTCCTTCAAATATTTTTGATTGGATGATAAAAATGGCTTTAATGGGCAAGGCTAATTTCCATATATGGTGAAAGCTTTAAAAATCTTCTTTTCAGAAACCAATTGATGGATTTTAACTAAATTCTAACGAATGATCCTTGAGTGACCCTTTATCAAAAATCAACTTTTCAGAAACCAATTGATGGATTTTAACTAAATTTTACAGGAATGATCCTTGAGTGACCCTTTATCAGATTCCTTCAAATAATTTTCATTGGATGAAAAACATGGCTTTAATGGGCAGTGCTTATTTTCATATATGGTGAAAGCTTTAAAAATCTTCTTCTCAGAAACCAATAGATGGATTTCAACCAAATTTTACAGGAATGCACATTTGGTGACCCTTTATCAGATTCCTTCAAAGAAATAAGAATGTATGAAAAATATGGTTTTGATGGGCAGGGAATTATTTCCATATATGGTGAAAACTATAAAGATATTCTTCTCAGAAATCTGTTGATGGACTTCTACCAAATTTCACTGGATTGATCTTTGCGTGACCCTTTATCAAATTCTTTCAAAGAATTTTGATAGGACAGAAAACATGGCTTTAATGGGCAGGGAATTATTTCCATATATGGTGAAAGCTTTGAAAATCTTCTTCTAAGAAACCATTTGATGGATTTCAACAAAATTTCACCAGAATGATCCTTTGGTGACCTCTTATTAGATTGCTAAAAAGGAATTGATTGCCTGTTAACATTGCTTTAATGGATAAGGCTTATTTCCATATAAGGTAAACAGTGAAAAGCTACAATCTGCAGGATGGTTTTCAACCAAATTTCTCAGGAATGATAAGTAAATTCAGGCCGTTTGAGCAAATCAGGCGCTCAAGCGCCTCTAGTTTGATGTCTCCAAGGAGAAAAGCTTTGGAAACACTGTTCAAATGAAGAAATTGCTTGTTACAAGCAATTTCTTCATTATTCACATTGTTTTTTACCACAAATGGCTACTTTCTTTTTAACCCTTTCCTGTTTTTGGAAATTTTAGACTAGTCCAAATTGAAAGACGTTGCAGATGACAGTGAAAACTGGATGCCATTTGAAATGAAACCATCCTATGTGGTAGAAAATATTGTGGTAAACGGAGAAATTGCTTGTTACAAGCAATTTCTTCTTTTTCCACAATGTTTTCTCAAGTATAAAATCACAGGAACGTAAAATCCGGTACTTGAACGAGAAAGGGTTAAACTGTCATCAACTAAAAATTGACATCTGCAATATCTTTGAATTTGGAGTTGTCTTCACTTTTATCAAGTGGGAATGAGTGAGGTTGGAAGTTTTTCAGAAATATTAACCATCATATTAATATCAGGAAGGGGATTTTGTCTGCCCTGTCAGAGTGACGAGGGGGCTAATGTCCACCCTGTTGAATTCAGGAAGGGGATAATATCCGCCTTGTCAAAAAACATAGAAGGGGATATTGTCCAGAGGGGCTTAATAATTGTCCTAGATTCAAGTGTTTTTTTCTCGCCAGATTTGGAGTGGGTCTGATTACTCCGCACTCTTACTAATTGGGAAATTTAGAGTTAAAATATTTTCTAAATTTTGGCTACACAATGTTTTCAAAAGTTTTTTCTCTACAGACAATTAAGAAGGTGGGATTGTGTTGGAACAGTTTAAAACATTTGACCTGAATTTATTGATAGTGGATATAATAAAATATAAAGTTTACTGTTGTATCAAGTCATTACAAAACTTTTTTATTGAGACTCATAAAACGGAAATGTCTTTAATCCATTCCCCCATAATGAGGCTTTTTATGCCCCTCCAAAAAAATTGTTTGTTTGAAGGGGGTTTTACGCAGCTTTCAACAATCTTTCAGCGGCTGGAGCACCTACCAATGGAATCCTGGCATTTCTCACACCAGTACTACCATTACATCCTTTCCTAGCCTCCAGCTGCTATCCCACAGAGGTCTACGATTATCGACCCATTGGTGAGAGACAAATAGTTGGAAAGGATGAGTGCCGCCGTCGGGGATCAAACCCGGGACCTCTAGATTGACAGTCCGACTCTCTCCAAAAAGACTGTAGAAAATGTTGTGGAAAATGAAGCAACTTCATTATACATTTAACCCATTACCAGATGGCAAATTTTTATACTGCTCAAATCAAAACCAGTTACAGATGGCAATTTAATTAAGTTTATGAAATTTTAAGTTTTTCAACTTTCTGGGTAGAAAACATTGTGGAAAATAAAGAAATCGCTTGCTGAAAGCAATTTCTTCATTTTATAAATTACACAATGTTTTCCCCACAAAGCATCACTGTAGGGGAATGGGTTAAGAAGTGTGTATTCTTTCGTAATCCCAATCTTTTGAATTGTCACAATGTAAAATATATGTTCTTTTTCAGCTAATAAGATGTTCACATTTCAGGAAGAAGTTTGAATGCTTTTCTTAATCCAAATCTATTGAATTGCTACTAGTAAGATATAATAACTCTTTTGACCCATTACCAGACGGCAAAATTTAAGACTGATCCAAATTGAAAAGGGTTGCAGACGACCATTCAAAGTTAATGAAATTTTAGATTTTTTCAAGTTTCTGTATAGAAAACATTGTGAAAAATTGCTTGATTCAAGCAATTTCTTCATTTTACACAATATTTTCCTATTTTTTTTCTTGAGGAACGTCAAGAAGCATCACTATGTGGGAATGGTTTAAAATGCTCTTTTCCAGGAAGTGAAACGTTCACAATTTCTGGAAGGAGTTAGTCTGCTTTCGTAACAGGAATTCATTGAATTTTTACCACTAAGATAAAATAACTATTTTACAAATATTCTTTTTCAGCAAACAAGATGTTCACATTTCCGGAAGAAGATGTTGATTTTTACCTCCCGCAGTTGTTAAATATGTACATACACATGCACGATGTGGCCGAGGCCCTGCATCCTTACATAGTACACAGGTAATTTATTAAAAAATCCTGGAAGTGGTTAATACTTGATAACATTCTGCTTTTTGACAAATCTCGGCCACCATCATAGAGCAGTGGTAGGGGATAGGACTTCTAGCCAAGGAGTCTGTGGTTTGATCTCTGGTTGCGGCAAATATCCTTTCTGTTATAAGTCTCTTGCCAAGTCGTAAACCGAAGTGGGATGAGCAGCTGGAGGCTCAGAAAGGATAAAATGATAGAAATGTGAGAAATACCAGGAATCCACATTTCGGGAATCCATGGTTAGGTGCTTCAATCACCGCAATGTAACTGAAATACTGTTAAAAGTGGTGTTGACCCCATTCAGTCAATCAATCAATTGACAAATCTCAAGAAAAAAGCTTGAGAAAACATTTTGGAAAATGAAGAAATTGCTTGTTTTTGGACTGGAGATACCTAGAAAGCATATGAATCTGAACTTTGCTGTCATGAAATTGACAGATCTCCGGCCCCACCCACTGACTCTGACAGAAAATTCCACTTGGGTATTAAATGGTGTTATTTTGCAAAATATTTGACCAGTATCATTTAACTGAAAAGTAAATTGGTTGGTTGGCGCCCTAAACGTTTTATCTACAGCTTGAATCAGTCACCAAACCAAAAATAATTATCAGCCAATGTTGGAGTTCAATGTTCAGTTCTAGTCTGAATAAATGATTGAGATTGGTCGATTGATTCTTTGATGGACAGCCGCTATTGGTTCATTAACCCTTGTCATGCTGTATAAATTACCTTACCGGAATTCTGCAAATCAAAGGGCTGAAAGCACTGATAGAACTTGTTGTTCAAAATCAATATTTCTTTATGAAATCAACTTCATAAACAACTCTGGCAGGAAAAGTACAAGCAGGAGGTGTAGACTAAGATCAGCCTGCACATAAGTGCAGTCTGATCTTAGTCTACACCACATGCCAAAACCGGAATATTCCGGGCTCAGCATGACAAGGGTTAATTAACAAAAGAAATATATCAAATTCATTGAAGAAGTAGAAGAGTTTTGGTGGGTGTAGCTGAAATATGTTTCATATATTTTGTATGAATATGAATCATTATTAAACAATTCCTGCCCAATGGGGCTCCTAAAATATCTTTTGGGAAAGCATTGTGTAAAATGAAGAAATTGCTTGCAACAAGCAATTTCTTCATTTTACACAATGCTTTCTACTTGGAAAGTTGATAAAATCCAAAAAATTCATACACTTTAATCTGCTACTTTCAATTTGGACCAATCCAAACTTTTACCACCTGGAAATGAGTTGACCCCTTGCCACACAACCCCACATTTTGATATTCACAAGGAAGATAGGTTTGGAAAACATTGTGACAAAATGAGAAGTTTCCACAATGTTTACAATCTTAAAAATTACTTATTTGTCAAGTCATCTATTTGAATTGTCATCTACAGCTTCTTTCGATTTGACACAGTCTAGAACTTTGTCATCTGGTATTAGAATAGCAGGTAGCAATAGTTTACAATTTGTGATTCTTTTTCAGATGTAGAAACAGTGTTGAATTCTCCGTCAAGTGTATTTGGTTACTTGGTGCTTTTTCTGCCGACGTTCTCAAGCCAAACTGGAAAGCGTCACAAGGCCTCAAATTGAGAAATATGCTTCAAAACGAGGAACTGAGGTAAGATAATTTGGCATCACAGAAGGCTAAAAATAAAAATTGGAGATTTACCCGTTCCTATGCAATCCCTGGTTTTTCCTCCCTAGAGATTTCATAATAGTGTGAAACCAATAAATTGACTGTAAGAAGCAATTTCTTATTTTCCACAATATTTTCTACACTGTTGGTTTGTTACTTTTCAAATTGCACTCACTTTTCATTGCTGTCTGCAAGTTCTTTCAATTTGGACAAGACTAAAATTTTGAAAAAAAAGGGAAAATGGTTGACCCATTCCCAACCAATTGCACTCAATTATGCCAAATCTGTCACCAATATTGTTTTGTTAAATTTCAGTCGCCACAGTCACAAACATCATCATCACCACCAACAGCATCATCATCAGCAGCAGCAGCATAAAAAGCCGAGTCATAAGCGGACACAATCTGTGCATGATACGTCAAGCCTCTCCAGCTCCACACAGTCACCGGTCTCTCCTGTAGCACGGAAAACACACACTAGGTCAAGGTCAGATGCAACAGGTAAGGTCAAAGGTCAAAAAAGTATTGACCCTTGTCATGCTTTACCCTGAATATTACTGTTTATGCATAGACTTTAGGTATAGACAAAGATCAGCCTGCATATTATGTGCAGTCTGATCTTATTTTACCCTACCTTTTTGTCACTTTGACGCCTTAGTTATTTCTTTCAAAAGACAAAATATGATCCTCAATCAGACCTTTTAACCCATTACCAAACAACAAACTTTTAGACTGGTCCAAGTTAAAAGAAGTTGCAGACGATTCAAATTTTATGAATTTTTCAACTTTCTGGGTAGAATGCATTTTGGAAAATAAAGATTGCTTGTTACAAACAATTTCTTCATTTTCCACAATGTTTTCCCAATAGGTTTTTTGATGGGGATCAAAAAGAGTCATTGTGTTGGAATGGGTTAATGCTTTCAGCTATTTGATTTTGAAGTTGTTTAAGAAATTATTTTAACCAGCATGATAAGCGTTAACAAGGGGGTAATACAACACTTGAAATGCGTGACTTGAGGATAATTCTATCTTGAACTGGCATTCAGATTGTCTTCATTCAATAATACAATAAAAAAGTCAAGAAAATGTGTCATTTAACCCTTTCCTGTTTTTTTTTAAATCTTAGACTGGTCATAATTCTAAGGTTTTGCAGACTATAATACAAAGTTGAATTTATTTTGAAAATAATCGTTCAGTAGAGTAGAAAATATTGTGGAAAAAGAAGAAATTGCTTGTCACAAGCAATTTCTTCTTTTTCCACAATGTTTTCCCAAGTATAAGAACACTGGGACGTAAAAACCAGTGAATATACAGGAAAGGGTTAACTTTTACTACACAAACAAATTTTAGACTGGTTCAAATTGTAAGAGGTTGCAGACAACAATAAAAAGTTATATTTAAGAATATTGGTTATATGAGGTAGAAAACATTGTGAAAGAAGAGGAAATTACTTGTTACAAGCAATTTCTTCTTTTCTCACAATGTTTCCAAGAGTCACTATTCTTTTGGTGCATGAAAATACGGGATTGTGGGGTAATGGGTTAATCCATTACCAGACAACAAAATTTTACACAAGTCCAATTTCAAAGATGCCGGATGCAACTTCTTTGAATTAGGACCAGGATAAAATTTTGTTGTCTGGTAAAGTTAAGTCTCGTCTCTAATTCTCTAATGTTAATAAGTTGCTTGAATGTTATGTTATGCATCACGTTTCTATGAATCACATCATTTGCATGGGATCAAAGGTGAATAGCTAATTTACCTGATTAACGATTGTAATATATTATGCATGTGAAACACTTTCCACTAACCCATTACCAGATTGCAAAATTTTAGACTGGTCCAAATTTAAGAGCGTTGCAGACAACAATTCAAGGTAAGTGTTAAATTAATTCAACTTTGTTGGTAGAAAACAATGTGCAAATTAAAGCAATTTCTTCATTTTACACAATGTTTTCCCAATTCGTTTTCTTGAGGGGCGTCCAAAAGCGTCAATGTGTGGGAATGGGTTAAGTTTGAATGTTACTACAACTATGTAGACACCAATAAGTGCTTATCTTAACACATTACCAGACGACAAGATCTTAGACCGGTCCAAATTGAAAGGAGTTGCAGACGCAAATTTAAAGTTTATGAAATTTAAGATTTCTATAACTTTCTGGGTAGAAAACATGGTGTAGAATGAAGAAATTGCTTGTGACAAGTAATTTCTTCGTTTTACACAATGTTTTCCAAAAAGAATTTTCTTGAGGGGCGTCCAAAAGAGTCACTGTGTGGGAATGGGTTAAGTGGTAAGATTTGATCTAAACATTATATTGTTACTGTTTTGAAAGATCGTGAAAGTCACTTTTTGAAAGTGATTCTTTTTAACCCATTCCCATACCAATACGCTTTTTGATGCTCTTAAGAAAAAAGCTTTGGAAAACATCATGGAAAATGAAGAAATTGCTTGTATCCACAATGTATCCACATTTTTCTTTTCCAAAAAGAGCAATGTTTTCATTATCCACAATGTTTCTTTTACAAAAAGATGAAAAAAGTTCAAAAATTCCATCAACTTGAATGTTTTGTCTGCAGCTTCTTTCAATTTGTATCAGTCTAAAATTCTATTGTGAGGCAATGGGTTAAGTAGATTTATGAAGATTTTAGAGCCTGGCATCTTGCTATATATTCTGCTTGAGACAAAATGTTACTGGGACTTTAAGGGTCAGTGCCTATAAAACATAGGTAGCTACAATTGTTTCAAACTGAACTGTCGATATCAACCTTTCTGAAAAATGGAAGTTCGATTATTATGGCTATGTGGTTACTTTCGCCAGATCAACACTTGTTTTTGGTCAAGCTTGCTTGTCGTCTGCGAGACATAAACACCACTGTGACAAGTCAATGTATGTGAGTTCCTGCATCAGTCAATCGAAAATCTTCCGCACCATAACTCCTGGATGGATTTTAAAATAACCTGAATCAGGCTTTCTCCAATAAAGTACTATCAAGATGAGCCATTTAAAATGAATTTTCATTGACTTCAAAGGTGAAGATCAAGTGTGTTCTGAGCATTATATACTATATTTGTTGATGGATTTTAAGATAATCTGGACACTTGTTCTCTCATTGTGAGTAGATATGCCATTGAAACACATTCTTAGCTCAAAGGTCACAGATGAAGGTCAAATATTTGGCCAGCTTGACATGTTGACCTTGGCCAACCCTCTAGTTTGTATGTTAATTGTTCTTGTAGAGCATGCTGATATTGTAACAAGTTTAGAATTTGGTGAGCTAACAGGTTTTGCACTAATTCTTTATTCCTTTACCACACAATGATGCTTTTTGATGCCCTCCAAGAAAAATGCTTTGGAAAACATTGTGGAAAATGAAGAAATTGCTTGTTACAAGCAATTTCTTCATTATCCAACATGTTTTATAACCAAGAATACAAAGATTTTTCAAATTTCATCAACTTGAAAATGTTGCCTCCGACTTCTTTCAAATTGTACAAGTCTGAAATTTTATTGTGTGGTAATGGGTTAACATTAGGGGCTTGATTGATGGTTTGAACTGTTTGATGGGTAACTGAGGAAAGTCCTAGATTTACAGTATTCTGTCATATTTACAGGATGACAACACAACACCTTGTATTTTAACCCTTTCCTGTTTTTCAAAAAAATTAGAAATTTTTTTTTAGACCTATCCAAATTCAAAGGTTTTGCAGACGAAAGTTTAAAGTGGATTTAGTTTGAAAATAACCATTCAGTAGAATAAACTTTGAGAGAATACTGTATGTGGATGACCTTTAACCTATTCCCACACAGCAAAATTTTAGACTGGTCCAAACTGAAAGAGGTTGCAGACGACAATTTAATGTTAATGAAATTTCGGATTTTTTCAATTTTCTGAGTAGAAAACATTGTGGAAAATGAAGAAATTGCTTGTAAAAAAGCAATTTCTTCATTTTCTACATTATTTTCCAAAGCGTTTTCCTTGGGGGCGTTTATAGGTGTCACTGAGTGGGAATGGGTTTTCGGAACTTTCTAACTACACCATTTGACCTTTTGTACAATTTGACATTAACTTTTACTAATGTTTTATTAGTTCTTACTTTTGTAATCAGTTTTCCTTTTTCTGCTTTACTTTAGTATAAATTTTGTATAATCATTTTCTACAAGTTAAACTATTTCAGTGGTATATTAACCCATGCCCAAACAACAAAATGTTAGACTGGCCTAAATTGAAAGAAGTTGCAAATAACATTTCATTGTTGATCAATGTAGAAAATGAACAAAAATTGCTTGTAACATGCAATTTTCTTCATTCTCCATGTTTTTGGGCATAAAAAGGCAGGATTTTGTGGAATAGATTAAAGTATATTTTTACTTACCTTTATCTACCAGTAATCAAATTTCAAAATGGTCCAAATTAAAAGAATGTGCATATGTTAATTCAAAATGTGTTTAATTTGAAAAAAAAAAAAAACTCACATAGGTGAGACCATATTGTGAAAGGAAACATTTTTAGCTCACCTGAGCACGAATTCTTTAAACGACATCTCCCCCAAAACCACTGGCCCAATTCGAACCAAATTTGGCAGAAATGTTGCTTAGGTGGTCCCCTTCAAAAATAGCAAAAAGAATTGAAATCCGTTAAAAACTTTGGTTGCCATGGCAACAAAAGTGAAATTGAAAAATAATCTTTCAGAATCTTCTCCTCCTGACCCAGAAGGCATAGAGCCTTAATATTTTGCATGAAGCATCAGTATATTGACCTCTTTCAAAATAGCTAAAATCATGATCCTCGAGTCCCCAGGGGCGGAGCCCCAGGGGGATGGGGTTTTGGGGTTTATATAGAAATAAAGATTTTTTAAATGACATCTCCTCCCAAACCACAGGGCCAATTTGAACCAAATTTGGCAGAAATGTTGCTTAGGTGGTCCCCTTCAAAAAAAAGCTAAAAGTATTGAAATCCGTTAAAAACTTTGGTTGCCATGGCAACAAAAGTGAAATTGCAAAATAATCTTTCAGAATCTTCTCCTCCTGACCCAGAAGGCGTAGAGCCTTAATATTTTGCATGAAGCATCAGTATATTGACCTCTTTCAAAATAGCTAAAATCATGATCCTCGGGTCTCCAGGGGCAGAGCGGGGGTATAGGCATGATGCATCAGTTCACAGACTTCTTTCTTATTTCTGAAATTATAACCCATGGAAAAAGTTTTTTCCTTCTTTCAAATCAGCACTTAAGCCTTGGAATTTGTAATTTAGACTTTTGGATCCCCAGGTTCATAGTCTTTATATGTAATTGTGGCCCAATTGTTTCTTAATCCTATCCTTAACATGAAATTAGACTGTTGAAAGAAAAAGAGCCTTTATCTCAGGTGAGCGCCCCAGGGCCAACGGCCCTCTTGTTTCCAGTATTTTTCTCTATGTAATTCCCGAAGGTCTTAACCCATTCCCAGACAGCAAAATTTTAGACTGGTCCAAATTCAAAGGAGTTGCAGACAACAATTAAAGTTTATGAAATTATATATTTTAAGGTCACCTGACCGAAGGTCATTGTGACCTATTGCGATCGCGTTTTGTCCGTCGTCGTGCATTGTGCGTTAACTTTTTAGCTCACCTGAGCACGTAGTGCTCAAGTGAGCTATTGTGATCGCCTTTTGTCCGGCGTCCGTCGTCCGTCGTCCGTCGTGCGTCGTGCGTCGTGTGTCATGCGTCGTGCGTCGTCCGTCAACAATTTCTTTAAACAACATCTCCTCCTAAACTACTGGGCCAATTTGAACCAAATTTGGCAGAAATGTTCCTTAGGTGGTCCCCTTCAAAAATAGCTAAAAGAATTGAAATCCATTAAAAACTCTGGTTGCCATGGCAACAAAAGTGAAATTTTAAAATAATCTTTAAAAATCTTCTCCTCCTGACCCAGAAGGCGTAGAGCCTTGATATTTTGCATGAAGCATCAGTATATTGACCTCTTTCAAAATAGCTAAAATCATGATCCTCGGGTCCCCAGGGGCGGAGCCCCAGGGGGGTGGGGTTTATATAGAAATAAAGAACGATTTTTTAAATGACATCTCCTCTCAAACCACTGGGCCTATTTGAACCAAATTTGGCAGAGATGTTGCTTAGGTGGTCCCCTTCAAAAATAGCTAAAAGAATTGAAATCCGTTAAAAACTCTGGTTGCCATGGCAACAAAAGTGAAATTTTAAAATAATCTTTAAAAATCTTCTCCTCCTGACCCAGAAGGCGTAGAGCCTTGATATTTTGCATGAAGCATCAGTATATTGACCTCTTTCAAAATAGCTAAAATCATGATCCTCGGGTCCCCAGGGGCGGAGCCCCAGGGGGGTGGGGTTTATATAGAAATAAAGAACGATTTTTTAAATGACATCTCCTCTCAAACCACTGGGCCGATTTGAACCAAATTTGGCAGAGATGTTGTTTAGGTGGTCCCCTTCAAAAATAGCTAAAAGAATTGAAATCCGCTAAAAACTCTGGTTGCCATGGTAACAAAAGTGAATTTTTAAAATAATCCTTAAGAAACTTCTCCTCCTGACCCAGAAGGCGTACAGTCTTGATATTTTGCATGAAGCATAAGTATATTGACCTCTTACAAAATAGCTAAAATCATGATCCTCGGGTCTATTTGGGCAGACCCAGGGGGGGGGGGTGTATAGGCATGAAGCATCAGTTCACAGACTTCTTTCTTATTTCTGAAATTATAACCCATGGAAAAAGTTTTTTCCTTCTTTCAAATCGGCACTAAAGCCTTGGAATTTGTAATTCGGACTTTTGGATTCCCAGGTTCATAGTCTTTATATGTAATTGTGGCCCACTTGTTTCATAATCCTAACCTTAACATGAAACTAGACTGTTGAAAGAAAAAGAGCCTTTATCTCAGGTGAGCGCCCCAGGGCCAACGGCCCTCTTGTTACTTTTTCAACTTCTTCTTGAGAACCCTTGGATGGATTTCAAACAAACTTGGCAGGAAGCATCCTTATGGGAAGGCGCTTCAAATTTGTACACATCATGGAGTTAACTCCACTTAGGGCTCCAAAGGGGCCGAAAAGGGGCCTAAAAGGGTACATCTTTAAAAATCTTCTTGTCATAAACCACGGCTGTCAGATCAGATTCACATTTGGTATTTAGAGTCCTTAGGGCAAGGACTATCTAGTTTGTACAAGAAAAAAAAACTGTCAAGGAATGGCTGTGTTGGGGGGGGGGGCAAAGGTTGGGGGGGGTACATAAGCTTACATAGTGACAACTTTTAAAATATTTTTCTACCAAACCAAAAGACCTACAGCTCTGATATTTGGTATGTGGCATCATCTAGTGTACCTCTATCAATATTGTATAAATTATAACCCCAGGGTCAAAATTAGCCCGTTCCAAGACGTCACAAGTTTAACATAGGCCTATATAGTGAAAATTTCAAAAATCTTCCTCTCCTAAACTAGAGGGCCTAGAGCTTTTATATTTGGTGTGTGGTGTCATCTGGTGGATTTCTATCAAGATTGTATAAATTATAACCCAAGGGTCAAAATAAGCCCATTCCCGGATGTCACAAGTTTCACAAAGGGCTTATATAGTGAAATTTGTAAAAATCTTCATCTCCCAAACAGGAGGGCCTAGAACTTTGTTATTTGGTATACAGCATAATCTGGTAGACCTCTATCAAGATTGTACAAATTATTACCTAAGGATTAAAATTAGCCCATTCCCAGATGTCTCAAATTTAACATAGGCTTATATAATGGAATTTGTAAAAATCTTCTTCTCCTAAACAGGGGGGCCTAGAACTTTGATATATGGTATACAGCATTGTCTTGTGGACCTCTATCAAGATTGTACAAATTATTGCCTCAGGATTGAAATTAGCCCATTCCCAGATGTCACAAATTTAACAAAGGCTTATATAGTGAAAACTTTAAAATCTTCTTCTTTCTCCCAAACAGGAGGGCCTAGAACTTTGATATTTGGTATACAGCATTCTCTTGTGGACCTCTATCAAGATTGTACAAATCATTGCCTCAGGATTGAAATTAGCCCATTCCCAGATGTCACAAATTTAACATAGGCTTATATAGTGAAAATTTTAAAAATCTTCTTCTCTCAAACAGATAGGCCTAGAACTTTGATATTTGGTATATAGAATCATCTGGTGGATCTCTATCAATACGGTATGAATTATTGCCCTAGGGTCATAATTAGCCCATTCCTGGACGTCACAAATTTTACATATGGCTTATTTAAAACTCTTCTTCTCCTAAACTAAAAGGCTTAGAGCTTTGATATTTAGTATGTAGCATAATCTGGTGGACTTTTATTTATCTTTGTGCTCTTTGGACTCAGGTAATGGACAGATCTCTAGCAAGGCCCACAACCTCTGCAAGGAAGGTTGATTGAAAGAAGTTACATACTATAATTTCAAGTTGATACAACTTTTAACTTGTTTGTCTTTTTGGGTTAGAAAATATGGGAAAAGCAGAAATTACTAACTGCAGAAATCTCAAGTTTTTACCTCACCTGATTATAGCATTTACACTCCTAGAGACCACAGTTTTGGCTCAATCTTAATTAATCTTGGTCAGAATAATTGCAAAGTCATAAGGATGGACCCTATTGAAAAAAAAAATCTGTATCTTAAAAATTAGCCCTTTTCCGTGCAATCCCTTATTTTACATAGAGATAAAAAAGGAAATCTTTGAAAATCTTCTTCTTCCAAACCATTTGCTTTAATATTTTGTATGTATCAATGTCTATTGACCCTTTACCAAAATACTTCAAAGAATTACTGTATATTCTGAAAATTGGCTCTTTTCTGTGTGTGGCCGCCATCATAGCGCAGTTGGTAGCGCGTCGGACTGTCAATCTAGAGGTCCCGGGTTCGATCCCCGACGGTGGCACTAATCCATTCCGACTATTTGTCTCTCACCAATGCGTCGATAATCGTAGATCTATTTGGGATAGCAGCTGGAGGCTAGGAAAGGATGTAATGGTAGTACGGGTGTGAGAAATACCAGGAGTCCATTGTTAGGTGCTCCAGCCGCCGCAATATAACTGAAAGATTGTTGAAAGCGGCGTAAAACCCCAATCAATCAATCTTTTCTGTGTGATCCCTGATTTTACATATGAATAAAGAAGAAAATCTTTGAAAATCTTCTTCTCCCAAACTATAAGGCCTAGAGCTTTAATATTTTGTCTGTATCAAAACCTATTGAACCTTAACCAAAATACTTTATAGAATTATTGTTTTCTGAAAATAAGCCTTTGTCTGCAATCCCTGATTTTGGAAAGGAATTAAGAAGGAAATGTAAGAATTTTTTTCCTCCTTAACAATTATGCCTAGAGCTTTGGTATGTATCAATGCCTATTGACCCTCTACCAAAATTCTTCAAAGAATTACCATACTCTGGAAATTAGCGCTATATGGTGGGATCTACAATATGCCTAGGATTAAAGTAGAAAATCTTTAAAAATCTTCTTCTCCAAATTAATTAGACGTAGGGCTTTGATGTTTTGTATATATCATAAAGCCTAGTGCAATTATACTCAGGGGAGTGATATAGGATTATCTTGGTCCTCTTGTTTTGTGTTTTGTATATCTTTTATTTCAAAGTTTATCATTGCTTTAATATAGGAAAATATCTGACCTTGTACTTAGTAAATGTATTTCCCTTTAATTCGACACATTCAAATATGTTTATAGACTTCTCCTTTTTTCCTGTAATCTCTTTGTAAGTCTGTCTCAGAAAAAGAGAAAAATAACATTTGTTATATTTTTTAACCCTTTTCGGTTCAAAGAATTTGCAGAGATCAAATTAATGTGAATTTATTTTAAAATAATCATTCAACAGAGTGGATAATATTGTGAGAAAAGAAGAAGTTGCTTGTAACAAGGAATTTCTTCCTTTTCCACAATGTTTTCTCATGGGATTTAACAGGAAATGGTTTATTTATGTATGCATGGCTTTCACATATTTTTTGTGTATTCCTTATGATAAGACTGTTCTATTAACTCATCACTCATCACAGCAGAATTTTTGACTGGTCAAAATTCAAAGAAGTTGCAAACAACAATTAACGGTAGATGGAATTTAAAAATATATTTGTGTTTTTGGGTAGAAAGCATTGTGGATAATGAAGAAATTGTCATCAATGTTTTCTGAAGTCTTTTCTTGAGGGGCATAAAAAGGTGGATGGAATTGGGTGGGTTAAGCTTAGAACTTGAAGATTATCTGTCAAGGCAGGGTTATGGAAATAATTTTCTCAAATTTCCATGGTCAAATTAACCCTTGTCATGTTGAATAAAATCCTTTACAGAATTGCTTTAAAATCAAAGGGCTGAAATCACTGAAAGCTCTTACTGTAGATTAATATTTATTTGGAAAGTTTCTTTTATAATCGACTCTGGCTAACCTTTGATTTTAATGTAATTTTGAAAAGGATTTTATTTGTTTCAGAAGGGTTAATTTGAGAATGCACTGGAATGCCTGGCTGTGGGTAAATATTTTAACCCTTGCCATGCTGAACCCGGAATATGCCGGTCTTTGCAGGAGGTGTAGACTAAGATCAGCCTGCACATAAGTGCAGTCTGATCTCAGTCTACACCTCCTGCATGTACTTTTCCTGACAGACTTGTTTATGAAGTTGATTTCTAAGAGAAATATTGATTTTTGAAAAACTTCTATCAGTGCTTTCAGCCCTTTGATTTAACAGCAATTCAGTTAGGTAATTAATACAGCATGACAAGGGTTAATTAATTAGATCTAATAAATAACTATGACTTTACAGGGATAAAGAGGTGGTTTAGACTAAGATAGGCTGATTTTTTTTTTTACTTTGCCAAAACTGGAATATATTCTTGGTTCAACATGACAAGACTTAACCCTTGTCATGCTGTACAAATTACCTTACTGAATTGCTGTAAAATCAAAGGGCTGAAAGTACTGATAGAACTTGTGGTTCAAAAATCAATATTTCTAATAGAAATCAATGTCATAAACAACTCTTGCAGAAAAGTATAAGTTGGGGGTGTAGACCAAGATCAGACTGCACTTACATGCAGGCTGATCTTGATCTACACCTCATACCCAAACTGGAATATTCAGGGTTCAGCATGACAAGGGTTAAGAAATATGCAGTTTTTAGGGGCATTCATGTTTAGTAAACTAATAATCATATATACAAATTGCTCTTTTTTTTCACTAGGTATCTATGTAAAGCCAGGGAGTGAGATTCAAGCCTACACTTTACATACTTCAAGTTCTGGTGACCTTGCGTCAGGTCGAGCCTTCGATAATGGCTGTGTCTGTCATGACAGCTCAGAGGGTATGAAGAACGATCTTACAGGAAAAGAAGTCACTTGTCATTGTGGGGTAAGTTATTATACTTCCCCCAAACCTATTTGGGACGTATAAAGGAGTCAGCTTGTCGATCAGTTGGTTGGTCCGTCTGTCGGTCTGTCTGTAGCTTTTTTGTGTCCACTCAATTTCTTGGCAACCATTGGATGGATTTGATTCAAACTTCACTGATATAATCAGTATCAAGCAGAAATGTGCATATATTTGGGATACGGTCCATTGATTTTTGATGGAGTTATGGCCCTTTGGTGAAATTGTGTCCCCTCAATTTGTCAGCAACCATTCGATAGATTTGACTCAAATTTGCACAGAAACACTTGGTATAAGTGAGACATATGCATATCAAATTTTGGTTATGGTCCATTTATTTTTGACTGATTTATGGCCCTTTTAAAAGTCCATTTTATTGTTACAGCCCTCTGGCGGATAGCTCTTGTGTATGGACAAGCACTGTGGGGGGGGGGGGGTATTAGTCCGCTTTGCTACAATGTCTAGTTTTGTATATTTTGTGCTTGATGAGTAATGGCAACAGACGAATAGAGTAACCTCTATCTGTGTCCAAATTATGTCTGGAGCATATCTTCTTCATTAATTGATGGATTTTAAGATAATATGGTGCAGTTATTCCCCTTGATAACTTCTTGATGACTTCTAGTGTTATGTGTCGTTGGATACTCCAAAGCCCAAGGTCACAACTGAAGGTTATGTGACCAGCACTTAAGCTGCGGCATCCATGTCAGTGAAACATTTCTAGTGTATTTTGATGTAATAGAGTTTGTAATTCTTTTTTATATTTAAGATCTTTATTTAACCTGTACCCAAACAATGGAGCTTTTGACGCCCCTCAAGAGAAATAACTGGGAAAACAGTGTGTAAAATGAAGAATGCACTTGCAACTAGCAATTTCAACATTTTCAACAATGTTGTCTACCCAGATAGTTGAAAAAGTAAAATCATAAACTTTAAGTTGCTGTTTGCAACTTCTTTCAATTTGGACCAGTCCAAAATGTTCTTGTGTTATAATGGATTATAGAAAGGTATATTCAAAGCGAGTAATCCATGCTATTTATTTCAGGCTCCAAGGCTCAGTCCGCAGATAGAGTTTGTGAAAACTTTTATGAGCATAGGTACAAGGTTACAGCAGCTACCAACAAAGGAGTTAAGATGTAAGTTTGATAGGATTCGTATTAACCCTTGTCATGCTGTATAAATTACCTTACTGAATTGCTGTCAAATAAAAGGGCTGAAAGCACTGATAGAACTTCTTGTTCAAAAATCAATATTTTTTTCTAGAAATCAACTTCATAAACAACTCTGGCAAGAAAAGTACAAGCAGGAGGTATAGACTAAGATCAGCCTGCACATAAGTGCAGTCTGATCTTAGTCTAAACCTCCTGCCAAAACCGGAATATTCCGGGTTCAGCATGACAAGGGTTAATTGTAGTCGTGGTCATAACTACAGACTCTAAATCATGAGGTCCAGGGTTTGAACCCTGGTTGTGACAAATACTTCTAATATTTGTCTCCAACCAATAGGTGGATGATGGTAAACCTAAGTGGGATGAGCAGCTTGAAGCTCAGAGAGAATGTTCTTGTAGTTGTAGTACTGGTGTGAGAAATACCAGGAATACATGTTTAGGTGCTCAAGCGGCTGTGATAGGACTGAAATACTGTTAAAAATCGAGTAAAACCCCATTCAATAATTAATCATGTATACAGCTAAAGATAAATCATTATCTAACCCCTTAAACCCATTACCAAGGCAATCTTTAACCCATTCCCACACAATCCCCCCTTTTTACATGCACTGAGTAAAAAACTTCAAAAAACATTTCATTAATGTTGAAAAATGCTTGTAACAAGCTATTTCCTCATTTCTCATGATATTTTCTATAAAACAAAGATGTAGATCTTTCAATTTCATGAACTTAGAATTGTCATCTACAATTTCTTTCTCAATGGACTAGTCTAAAGTATAGTCACCAGGTAATAGAAAAAATAAACATTAGGAGAAATTTGTTTTAACTCATTGCCAGACGTAAAAGAATAAGGTTGTTTAGAATTGACAAAATGTGTGGCCTGCAATTTCAAGTTGACAAAATTGTAAAAATCTTTTTCCTTTAGGTTAGAATATACTGTGGGAAATGAAGAACTTGATTTTCACAAGCAATTTCTTCATTTACCTAAATGTATGCTTGACTGTCTTGATCGCCGAGTGGTGTAGGTGTTTGACTCTTGATCTGAAGGTCATTGGTTCGAACCCAATGCATCTGGGGTGTGTTGATTGGCAAGACACTTCATAGCCAGCCTCAGTCTACCCAACTGTAGAAATGGGTAGCAGTGGGTGTATACCACTGCCTCTCTCTCAGGGACGTGAGAAGATCTGAATTATGAGTGTTCGAGAGCGACTCTATAATCTTAAAGCTTTTGTGGCTATCAATTTAAAATAAATTTGTATAACCTAAGTGTACGTATTTGCGATTGTAAAGAAGTGGGAATGGCATAACCTATTACCAGAATTGACTGGTCCAAATTGAAGGAGTAGCAGACGACATTTTAAAGTATATGAAACTTTAGTTTTTAGATAGAAAACATTGTGTAAAAGAAGAAATTGCTTCTTACAAGCAAATTTCTTCATTTTCCACAATGTTTTCTACCCAAAATGTTGAAAGAATCTAAAATCTCATAAACTTGAACTTATCATCTCTAACTCCTTTCAATTAAGACCAGTCTAAAACTACAGCTTGAATAAGCTTTAAGTCGCGAAAAATACTTCACATAAAAGCCACAGTTCATAGTTCATTTCTGGTGTAAATGAATGATTTGATTGGTTGATTTATTCTTTGACTGACAGCTGTGATCCATCAATTACCATAGAATATCCACTCATCTATTGGTAACATTTTCTTCATCTCAATAATAAGTCTTTTGCTGTTTATCCCTTTTGTGCACAAACCCAGGATTTTACGCCTCTTTTGTTACAAGCAATTTCCTCTATTGCCACAATATTTCCTACCACAAATGATGGTTGCATTTCAAATTGCATTCAATTTTCATTGTCCTCTGCAACCTCTTTCAATTCTGACCAGTCTAAAACTTCAAAAAACAGGAAAGGGTTAACTTAAGAAGAAATAAATACCCCTTCTTCTTGAAAATACATTACCAGCTTGCTTCTTTACAATTCCAAGCTTCAAGATTAATGGCAGAACTGGCGATGTTAAATCTCAACTTACCGGCCCGTGTCTGGCTACCCACAGCACAGTTTAACCATCATGTTGTACGAATACCTCACAGTCAAGCTGTTGTACTTAACTCTAAAGAAAAGGTGAGTGATGATTGATGAGTTACTGGTTGCCAAATGAACTCCAGCATTGCAGTTCGACTAAGACAATCTGCATTGTCCCAACATTTGATTATATCTCTGTTATTTCTTTTATTTATTATGGACATATAGAGGACATATAGCCGCTACCTTGTCTGTCTGTCTGTCTGTCCTTCCAGCATTCTGTCCATCCACCTACCTTGATTTCTCAACAATCCCTTGGCAAATTGAAACTTCACATGTGAATTCTATCTGATATAAGGCTGACACATTTTTCTAGGTGTTTGGATAGCTCCAAGTACAAGGTCACAGTTCAAGTTCAAATTTTAAATTGAGCTAGTCTAGAGCATAGCTCCTTCATTTGTGGATGATTTCAATTGTGAACATATGTGCCATTTGAAAGAAATATTCAGATAGCTCCAAAATCAAAGTAACAGCTTAAAATTAAGCATGTCCAGAGCATAGCTCCTAAAACAATGGTTCGATTTCTAAGTAACTTTGCACAAATGTTCTCTATCATAAGTGGATTTGCCATTTCAAGAAAAAAATCAGATAGCTCTATAGTCCAAGTCACAGCTCAAGGTCAAACATTAAAATTAAGCATTTCCAGAGCATAGCTCCTTTAATTTTGGATGGATTTCATCATAACATGCCACATTTGTTTTCTTTCATGATAGATGTAATATTTGAAAGAAATATTCAGAAAGCTCCAAAGTCAAGGTCACAGCTGAAGTTTAAATACTTATATTAAGCATATCCAAAGCATAGCTCCTAAAGTTATGGATGGATTTGGAAATGGCTTTGTACTATTGTTCTCTATCATGAGTAGATGTGCCATGTGAATCAAATTTTCAGGTGGCTTTAAGGTCAAGGTCACAGCTCAAGGTCATATATATAAATTAAGTATGAATGGAGAAGGGTAGCATATAGCCACCGCTTAGTCTGTCTTTCCACCGGATTCCTTTTCCACAATTATTTTATTCTTTTTGTGACCAAGCTTTATTCAGGGATCACAATCCATCTCTGACGGCTCTTGTTACTTCTTGAAGTACAAGGAATTGCGCTATTTTTTTGGGGTCAGGTAGGTCAATGGTCAAGGTCACAATTGTAATTGGAAACTATTTCCGTGCTCTAATTCCAGAGTCATTTGTCCTTGAAACTTAAAACAAATGTTAGCTATGACCTAAGGAGCTGCTTTATTCTTTTGGGAAAGTAGATCAAAGTTCAACTGTACTACTTGAGTGACAAAATAATAGTCAAGGGTATAAATCCGCTTTGCAACATGTATAGTTTGACTTGGATCACATATCTGCCTTATATGATCACTGCTTCATGTAAAAATTTGCTCTATTATATTATTCAAAAATTAAGAATGACTTAATGTAAAGTAATATAAAGGAAAAATGTTAAATTTGTTAAAATATTTTATTTTCAGGCCCCCTATTTGATATATATTGAAGTTTTACAATGTGAGAATACACTTACTAGTCAGATTCCAAATAAAATGTTAGAGAATACATTACGCTTTACGAGATCTGAGGAAGATTTAACCTTGAACTACTGTCACCATGGTAACACATCACCCAGGGACTTCAGTGTCTACGGTAACCTGACTGATTTTGATGATGCTGATTGTTGGTCCCAAGAGGATGATGAAATCATACAAGTGAGTATGGGGAAAGCTTATGATAGATAATTCATCAGATTACAGTCCTCAATGAAAAAAGATTGATATCAGACCAATCAAATATTACATTAAGAGTGGAAGTGAACTTTGAACTCTGATATTGGTCAATATTTATGTGAAGCAATTTGGTTGGTTTGACGACTTGTAGTTAATTCAAGCTGTAGTCACGATATTTACAGGGTTCCCACGCTATCCAGGAAAACGGGAAAAGTCCGTGATTTTCAAAATTGGGACTCCCGGCCGTGAAAATGGCGGGAATTTGTTCAGTCCGGTGAAGGTCCGGGAATAGTCCGGGATTTAGTTAGACCGGTACCGCTGTCGACTTTAATAAAGCTTTATTAACCAAAAGTCAACAGTGGTACCAGTCTAGGGTTTAGTCCATACCGCTAAGGGAAGTAATCGATATTGATCAAAATGGACGACGTCGAAGCAACTCTCATTTCCTGGTTTGGATTATTGATATTTTCCTCCATCGAGACTGGTTTAAAGAGGTAGGTTGGTATTTTGAACTTTTTCCTAATGAGAGGCGGGTTTTTGTGCGGCAAATGGCTATGAAATCTCTCTAGAAATGTTGAAATCAAAAAAAAATTAGCACAATGATGTCTGTGTTTTTGGAACGCTTGAATTTACCATACAGTCGTCCAGTTGATTCAGCTTCAAATATGTCGTCTGCGATCCTGCAGCAGTTGCGGCACAGAGAATTAGGAAAAAATAATTATAAAGTACACCTTGTGCAGTTAGATCTTACGGGTGTGAAACCAAATTATCCAACCTTCAACAACCGCAGTCTCAACTACTTAGTCTGACCCGTTTGAAAATAAAGGGAAACAAGGAAATTATAAATGAGACAGCTTCAGTTCTTCAATTACTGAGTGGTTTGCCAAATCTTGAATTTGTTGATGTTGAAGGAACAGCATACTTAAAGCTGTCAGAAGTTCTGTATGTGATATCTTCTTGTCCTTTCTTGAAAACCTTTTACTTTTCTCCCGTTTGGAGAAGGAATTTCAGTGAATGGACTGATGTGTATGAAAATGCTGGAGTAGAACGGGGTGAAGAATTCTACGAAATGTACGGAAGAGTTAAAAACAGATTTGTTTCACAGAGATTTATTGACATGTTGTATTCTGTGCCTGAGTGGGCTCTGAGTAATTCAGCATCCGAATCAGAATTAGACTCCTCTGATGATTAGTAGTACGAGTTAAAGTGTCTCTCTGACCATGGACTCATACATACTTGAAAAGGGAATGTATGTCGAACAGCAGTTCTGATCTTGTGAAAAAAAAGTCCTTGAAAATTGCAAAAAGGTCCTGGAAAAGTCCTTAAATTTTTGACATGCAAAAGAGTGGGAACCCTGTATTTAGTTCACCAAACAAAAAATTTTTTGTTACATGCTAATGACCATAGGTTACGAAAATCCGACTCTGTTTTGTATCTAAGCCAAACTTCCTGTTGGAACTATGTATGTGGGCCAACAAGCAGTTAATTGGACATAAATTTTTTGCGCCGCATCATGTGCTCTTCCCACCTATGCATTCTTCATGTACTTTTTTATTGCCCATTGGTGAGAGACAAACAATGTGTGTTTTGATGACTCTGTCAAATGTTGGAGAGAATGTTTGTAAATTTTGGTATAGGACTCATGATTTCGGGATAGCTAAGTATTAGGCTTAACCCATTACCACACAACAAAATTTTAGACTGGTCTAAATTGAAAGGAGTTGCAGATTACAATTTAAAGTTTTTGAAATTTTAGATTTTTTTCAACTGTTTTGGTAGAAAACATTGTGTAAAATGAAGAAATTGCTTGTCACAAGCAATTTCTTCATTTTCAACAATGTTTTCCAAAGTTTTTTTCCTTGAGGGCGTCTCTGAGTTGGAATGGGTTAATCCATTCCCAATCAATAAATTTTTGGACTGGACTAAATTCAAAGAAGTTGCAGACGACAATTTTTAGAATATCTTTCTTACTGGGTAGAAAACAAGGCTGAAAATAAAGAAATTGCTTTTAATTTCTTCATTTTAACCTTTCTCTCCTCAAGTGTTTTTTGTTTTTGAGGGGCATAAAAAAGTGTGATTGAGTTGAAATGGGTTAATGAACTTGATACTGGAATAGCGATATGTTTACCTTAAGGTGTATTACTTGCATCTTAAAAAAAATTGTATTTGTTTGAGTTTTACTAATTGAGAAGTTAGATTTTTCTGACTGTATTTTTCAGTATCAAATATCAATGAGAAGTAAGTCCAGCGACACTATTTCCCAGTTCTCAATTGAAAGCTCCACAAGTGCAGACAGTAAGGAACCAGTATACATCGCAGCCGGTGATATCCGACGGAGGCTGTCAGAGAATATCTCGGCACCGAAAGGGAAATTTGAAGTAAGAACAATTAATTCAAGTTATACAAATACCCAGCGAACTGAAGAAGATATTGCTTTGGCCAAATACAGATATGAATAATAATCATATAACAAAAAAAAAAATGATAATCAAAAAACAAAAGACTAACTTGAAAAGGAAATATTAACCCTTTCCTGCTCAATCCCTTGTCTTGAAGTCACTTTGACTTTTTACACGCAATATCTTTTTCCACTAAATTTCTAGCCTGTAGGTTGGTAACTTTTCAAATTGCGCCCACTTTTAATTGTTGCCTGCAACTTCTTTCAAATTGTATCAGTTTAAAATTTGGAAAATGGGAAAGGGTTCAGCCAACTCATTACCAGACAATATTTAGACTGGTCCAAGTTGAAAGGAATTGCAAATAACAATTTCAAGCTAATAGAATTTTAAAGTCTCTGGTCTTCATGGGTCGAAAATATTGTGGTTGATGAAGAATGATCATTTTCCACAAAGTTTACCCAAGCTTTTTAGCTCTCCTGAGCACAACATGCTCAAGGTGAGCTATTGTGAACGGTAATTGTCCGGCGTCCGTTCTTCTGTCCATCCATAAACAATTATTAAAAAATCTTCTCCTCCTAAACCATTAGGCCAGGAGCTTTATAAATTTGGTACATATCATCACCCTCTACCAAAATACTTCAAAGAATTACTGTACTCTTAAATTAACCCTTTTCTGTATGATCCCAGATTTTACAAAGGAAATCTTAAAAAATCTTCTCCTCCTAAATCATAAGGCCAAGAGCTTTGATATTTGGTACATATCATCACCTAATGACCCTCTACCAAAATACTTCAAAGAATTACTGTACTCTTAAATTTAATCCTTTTGTGTGCGATCCCTTATTTTCCAAAGGAATAAAGAAGGAAATCTATGAAAATCTTCTTCTCCCAAACCATAAGGCCTAGAGCTTTGATATTTGGTATGTATCATCACCTATTGACTCTCTCCCAAAATACTTCAAAGAATAACTGTATTCTGAAGATTAAGCCTTTTCTGTGCAATCCCAGATTAAACAATGGAAATCTTTTAAAATCTTCTCCTCCTAAAGCATAAGGCCAAGAGCTTTGATGTTAGGTATGTATCATCACCTATTGACCCTTTACCAAATTACTTCAAACAATTACTGTATTCTGAAAATTAGCCCTTTTCTATGCGATCCCTGATTTTACAAAGGAATAAAGAAGGAAATCTTTTAAAATCTTCTTCTTGAAAAGCATAAGGCCTAGAGCTTTTATATTTGGTATGTATCATCACCTATTGACCCTTTCCCAAAATACTTCAAAGAATTACTGTATTCTGGAAATTAGTCCTTTTCTGTGCGATCCCTGATTTTACAACGGAATAAAGAAGGAAATCTTTGAAAATCTTCTTCTCCCAAACCATAAGGCTTAGAGCTCTGATATTTGGTACATATCATTATCTATTGACCCTTTACCAAAATACTTAAAAAAATAATTGTATTCTGAGAATTAGCCCTTTTCTGTGCCATCCCTGATTTTACAAAGGAGTAAAGAAGGAAATCTTTTAAAATCTTCTTCTCTCAAACTATTAGCCTAGAGCTTTTATATTTGGTACGTATCATCAGCTATTGATTCTCTACCAAAATTCCTTAAAGAATTACTGTATTCTGAAAATTAGCCCTTTTCTGTGCAATCCCCAATTTTTGTTAGGAATAAAGAATGATATATTTGAAAACCTTCTCCTCCTAGACCATTAGGCCTAGAGCTTTTATATTTGGTATGTATTGATGTCCATACTTCAAAGCATTGCCTTATTCAGGAAATTAGGGTCACATGGTGGGATCATCAATATAACTAGGATTAAAAGAGAAAATCCTTAAACATCTTCTCCAAAATAATTAGGCAGAAGGCTTTGCTATTTTGTATATATCATAAATCCATGAACCATCATACTCATGGGAGCAATTTAGGACCATCATGGTCCTCTTGTTTTTGAAAAGCATGAAAAGGTGGGAATGTGTGAGAAAGAGTTGGGTAATATTGTCAAAAGTTGAGTTCACTGTATACACTTTTACATTGATTTTATTGGATCCATTGTATTTAGGTATAATTTGTCTTTTTTTTCTTCAAAAAGGTATAATGTTTAACTTTTAGCAACATTACTTAACTCTTTCCAAAACAATCCCATCTTTCATCAAGAAGAAATAATTTTAAAATATTTGTTGTTTGAATAGTTTATGTGTTCTTAAACAAGGAAATTGTTGTTGTTTTTCTCTTCTCTAAAAATTGATTATGTTTTAATCATAACTTTTTAATCACTAGATTGGATGTTCAGACAATCTTTTGAAAATAAACAAATGAAAAATTAAGAATTATTTTTAAGAAGAAAGGATTATCATTACAGAGAGATCCTGAAGACCCGTCTGCGGCAGCTCTTAAAGAACCCTGGGAAGAGAAAGTAATGAGAATACGAGAGTCGTCACCTTACGGACATTTACCAAACTGGAGACTTTTGTCTGTTATTGTGAAATGTGGGGATGATTTGAGACAGGAATTAATGGTGTATCAAGTACTTACACAGCTGCAGGTATGGAATAGAGAATTATTGTTAGTTTTGGTGTAAGGTTGATCTATCTTTCATTGAGTAAACAATCAACTCTATAGTTTCTCAAATTGCTTGTGGATATAGAGATTTTATTGTTTGCTCAATGAAATATTACATTGAATGATCAACAAATGTGTTTACAAAAAAATATTACACATAATTCATCTAGGGGTCTTTCATGGTGGTTACTAAAGTTAGCTCTGCAAGTTATTTACTTCTCCACTTTACAATATTGCCAGGTATAGTGGTATATTACAACTATGTATATTTTTCAATAAATGGTACACTGCAGCTCCACTATAAGGCTGTTGGTGGGGTCCAAGAAATGAAACAGCGGAAGAAGTGGAGTTATTATGCTATAACGCTGCCCGCCCCCCCCCCGCCGTAACTGAAATTTTCAACCGTCGGAATCGGAACTAAACACCCGATAATTCGTGATAAAATTCCTGTAACAATTTTAATTCTATACAAGTTACTAGCCGGGAAATGAAAAACAACAACTGTAGTTACGAGATTTTAGCAGAAACCGACGAAATTCGGCGTGTGGAGAATTAAATTCTAAACCTTACCTTCCAGGTCTATCAGGATTGAATAATCCGTAAATTTCTACAGGGCTACAAATTGTGGTTCTCTTTCTCCCAATATTAAGAAGCTAGAACTATTACCCGAAACATGTTTTATTATTATGATAGTTGTCGGCATTAATCTAATTGAATTTATTTTTACTCGGACGTAAATATTTCCATCCGTAGACAAAGGGGATAAAATCTAAGTATCTCGCATAGCAACGTCTCCTTGGAGACCGACGAGTTGTTGAACACCTGGGGTTACTGAAGCGTTGAGAAAATGTCGCGTGGATCGACCTTCGAACCTCTTTCGCGGTAATGGACTTGGTCTAATTTCTTTACCATTGTTAAAAATACGGTAACAACAAATCGACAAAGAACTCTATCTGAACCTAGTCATTTACGAATCGGGAATTTAAACCGACCAGTTGCAGTATACATTTAGCGGCTAACTTTTAATCGTAAAAATAAAGGTCATAATAATCGAAAAATATCCGAGACGGTGGAATGTCTGGTTTCATAATGACAAGAGTAAAAAATTCGGTCAGCAAGAATTACACGGGGTATGTGTCTGGCACGTGTCAACTCCGAAAACTCTCCCATAAATAGCTGAACATCTGGCGGCGGCGCCTTTGATCACCTTTCCTCCCTCAGAATAAAATCAATTGTACCCCAAAAACCTTTACTTCAAATCTGTCGACGAGCTTTTTGCCATGTGTTTGATCATACAGAATGGCATTAAATTTTCGGATTATTGAAAGAAATTCAGAAAAATAACGGTATTTTATTTTAATCTACTTATATTATCTATCCGGTTTCGGATGAAAATCTTCCGATATTGTGACATTTACAATTAAAATTCACGTAGTTTCTGTATTCAGCGAAAACGTCACAACTACGACTGATTTTTTCTAAGTACATTGTTGCGTTTTTATATTGAAGCCACTATCCTCTACGAGCTCCGGATAGCAGCAAACTATGAAGTGAAATAAAAATTAGGCTCAAGTCAATTTGTCTAATTTCACGTTCGCGCATTACTTTAAGAACAAGTCCTACCGAAATTTAAGAACGCCGAGAGTGAAACAGTGTGATATTTCAATCGCACTACCTTCAAGGTTTGTAACAGAAGGATACCGAGGAGCGTGCCTATTCACTATTGTTTTAAAAAATATCAATGACCTAAGGCATTGATCACCTCAATGTCAAACAGTAAGGCCAAACAATCAAACCAATTTTGTAAATTCAAACACTACGCATGTCATCAATCAAACAAAGCAATTACCTCTGAACTAATGCATTAATGGCCAGGACCGTCCACATAAGGTGTTAAAAACTTACCTGGCTTCAGGTAATTATCGATTTTTATGTGCAACCCTTTTTCTTCGGACGGGCCGAAGACGGGATGAAAAATCGCGGCCAAATCAGGATTAACGTCGTATCTCAGCATCTGCAACACAAATGCCCCCCCCCCCTCCAAAATTTTGGGAGCCAAGCGGACCCCGCGTTATAATGGAGTCAGCGCTGTGCCGGGTAGCGTTGTAGAGGAGTTGCAGTGTATATAACAACTTAGTATTTTTTCCAATATTACCAGGTATAGTGGCATACTACAACTTAGTATATTTTCCAATATTGCCAGGTATAGGGGTATATTCTTGTCACATTTTCCCAGCAAATTGCAACAGCATTGACTTTTACCTTGATGTGAAGGTTTAACTAGAGATCCTACATAGTACTTTCTGAAATTATACCTTATATAGTTTTCTCAATGAAAGATATTATGTTCGAATGAACAACTCATTTATTTACAAGATGATATTACACATAATCTAAGGCTTACAATAATTCTATTTCTTCGATAAAAAGACAAAGTTCAGCTTTGCAAATTGAACAAAAGTAAGGCCAAATCTATCAAAACAGTGAGTTTATCATTTTGATAATTTACTATTAAATGTACAATTGTCTTTTGTGTCTATAAAATTCAAAAAAATCTTTGTCTTTTGGGGAAGAAATCTTGAAAAATGAGGAAAGGGTGAGATACTTAATAGCCAGCCTCAGTCTACCAAATGGATAGCAGAGGGTTAAGCTACAAAACAAGTCTTAGTGGAAAAAATAAGGTCTAATTGACCAATCGCTGGCCCCGCTCTCTTACTCCTTTGACCACGTGCATTGATTCCGACAGGAAGTCCCTCTTCAACTTTAAACAGTGTTTTAAATGGCCAATAGTATTCAACAAAAAATAGAACGGTTGGTTGGTAACTACAGCTTGAATAAGCTGTAGTTGTTACATTTGTCGCCAAACCAACAAAAAAGGTTAACAAAAATGATGGCCAATGTCAGAGTTCAAAACTTTTTTCTAGTCTAAATGAATGATTTTATTGGTTGACTGTTATTTGATTGATATCTTTCATTGGTCAACAGGAAGAGGGCAACTGTATAAGCTTTAACCCTTTTCTGTTCAATCCCTGGTTTTCAGTCCCTGTGATTTTATTATTGTGAAAACATTATAAAAAGAAATTGCTTGTAACAAGCAATTCTTCTTTTTTCACAATATTTTTACCCTAAGGAATGGTTATTTTCAAAGTCAGATCCACTTTAAATTTTCATCTACAAAACCTTAGCAATTGGACATGTCTAAAAACAGGAAAGGATTAAGCTTTTATTGCAATACTAAGAAAAGAATATAACCTGAGAAAATAAAAGTAATAATGAGTTTCACTGATTATTTTTTAGCATTATTGGAACCAAGAACATGTACCACTTTGGATCCGTCCTTACAACATCGTTGCTACATCAAACGACAGTGGAATGATTGAACCGGTCTTAAACGCTGTCTCTCTCCACCAGATCAAAAAACACAGCAAAATGACCTTACTTCAGTACTTTGAACATGAATTCGGACCTCAGAATAGTGAAGAGTTTCTGACGGCACAGAAAAATTTTGTGCAAAGTTGTGCTGGATATAGTCTTGTGTGTTACCTAATGCAGGTCAAAGATAGGTGAGCTTACCCCTTAACATGTTGATTAAAATGTTTTTTGATTAAAATTGCATTAAAATCAAAGGGCTGAAAGCACCGGAAGAATCAGTTATGGCTCAAAATTTCTATTGACAAGTGCAGGCTGATCTTTGTCAATATCTTCAGATCCTGATCAGCCAACTAATTCTTTGCAGTCTAAATAGTTGACGAATTGGTGGCTCTACTACCTCTGAATTGGCATTTTACTGAAGATAATAAATGATACCATTGTATAAATGTGTGGTCAGGTACATTAAGTTAAAGTCAAATGTTTGTTGGTGACCTGAAAGTGGAAACTATAGCCTGAATAAGGTACAGTTATGATATTTTAAACACTTAACCAACAAAAATGATTAACATTGTTGGGAGTTCAAAGTTCACTTCCAGTTTAACTCAATCCCTCCTTTTTGCATTCCTCAAGAAGAAAGCTTTGGAAAACATGCTGGAAAATGAAGAAATTGCTTGTATCAAGTAATTTCTTCATTATCCACAATGTTTGCTATCCAAAAAGATTAAAAAATTCATAATTCCATCAACTTGAAATTGTCGTCTGCAGCTTCTTTTAATTTGGACCAGTCTAAAATTTTGCTGTGTTGGAATGGGTTAAATGCATGATTTGATTGGTCAACCAATTTTATTGATTGGCAGTGGAAATCTTTCAGTTGTTCAGTTCTTTTATAGGTTTGTCCCTTTTTATTTGACATATGTCAAATATGTAAGACAGTCCATTTTAGAAGAAGCTATTATTTCAAATATACAAAATGAGGGAAAATTCGGAAGAAGGATCAGATGGTACAGATGGGTGTTGAAATTTAACCCTTGTCATGCTGTATATAATCCTTTCTAGAATTGCATTCAAATCAAAGCTCTGAAAGCACCGGAGTTGATGAATAATTCTTTTTAGAATAAATCTTATAAATGACTGGCTTGTAGTGACAAATAGGTAGTGTAGACAAAGATCAGACTGCATGTACATGCAGGCTGATCTTTGTCTATACCACCTGCCAAAACAGGAATATTCTTGGTTCAGCATGATGAGAGTTGATTCATCCTTGAGACCTGATCCCAGGTGGCAATGGCACATACCCTTGTGGACATTTGTCTCTCACCAATGGGTGGATAATTGTAAACCTCAGTGGGATAGCAGCTGGAGGCTAGGAAAGGATGTAATGGTAGTGCTGGTGTGAGAAATACCAGGAATCCATTGTAAGGTGCTCCAGCCGCTGCGATATGACTGAAATACTGTTAAAAGAGGAGTTAAACCCCATTCGATCAATCATTCAATCTTCCTTGAGACCAGTTAACAATCATAAAGTACATATAAATGTTACTCCTTTTCAGACATAACGGAAACATTTTACTGGACTCAGAAGGTCACATGATCCACATAGATTTTGGGTTCATCTTGTCAACATCTCCGGGGAAAAATCTCGGATTTGAAAATTCTGCTTTCAAACTTACTCATGAATTTGCTGAGGTAAGATTGTCTGTTATAAGGATGTTTGCAATATATATGAAAAAAGAATCACTGCTCAAATCAAAGTGAATTTCACTGTTTCATATTTTCATGAATTTTGACAGATGTGAAAAATAAAGCATGTGAGCAAAACTATTTTGAGAAACATTGATATTTCCTAATACCGGTAATATGTCAATGTTACCTTTGTTATTGACGTCCAATTGGAACTTAAAGTGTTTACCCATCCCCACTCAATGACTCTTTTAGAAAAAAGCTTTGGAAAACATTGTGAAAAATAAAAAAAATTGCTTGTGACAAGCAATTTCTTTATTTTCCAAAATGTTTTCTTCCGGAAAAGTAAAAAATTTCAAAATTTTGTAAGCTTGAAATTGTTGTCAGCAACTCCTTTCAATTTGGACCAGTCTAAAATTTTGTTGTCTGGTAATGGGTTAAATCAACCAACCTTTTATAATAAAGCCTAGATCTTGCTTGCATTAAACCCATTCTCACACAATTCCTCTATGTTACGTGTCTCAAGAAAAGAGCTCTGGAAACATTATGGGAAAAAATGAAGATATTGCATGTTACAATTATTTCTTTTCATTATCAATCAGTTACCTGAACCAAGAGAGAGAGATTTTTAGAATTTCATTATCCCATCACCAGACGAAAAATTTAAGACTGGTCTAAATTGTGTGGGAATGGATAAAAAATTGCAGACGATAATCTTAAATTTGTGAAATTTGAGTTTTTTGTGTTTTAGGGAAGGGTACATCATATTAAAGGAAAAAATTGCTTGTCACTAGCAATTGTTTCCTTTTATCATGATTATTTCCTCTTTTATTTGAAAATTGTGAGAAAAACCAGGATTGCTTGAGAAATGGTTAGCCCTTTCCTCTTCAAACCTGGAATTTTACGTCACTGTGATTTTATTCTTGAGAAAACATTTTGTAACAAGCAATTTCTTCTTTTTCCACAATGTTTTCTAACCTTCCAAATGATTATTTTTCAAATAAAATAGACTTTCAATTGGCGCCTGCAAAATCTTTTAATTTGGAAAGGTCTAAAATTTTGCAAAACAGGAAAGGATTAACTGGGGGAAAAAAAATAGAGAAGTGAAAAACATTAATTATGCATTTTCAGTATTTTTCCATTAGTCTGATAAAATATCATTTTTCAGACCAGGCTGCCATTTTGACTTTATTTCTCTTTTAGGTAATGGGAGGAGAAGGAAGCGACATGTTTGAATATTTCAAAATCTTGATATTACAAGGACTTATAGCATCAAGAAAACACATGGAGAAAATTGTATCTCTTGTAGAAATATTACAAACTGGTAAGTCTTTTTATACAGTGAAGTGATATCTTTAACCCACTTCCACTCAATAACGATTTTAGAAGCCTACAAAAAAAAGTTTTCGAAAACATCGTTGAAAATAAAGAAATTGCGTGTTACAAGCAATTCCTTCATTATCTGGTGCATTTTTGTGACAAGTATAATATCAACAAACAATTTCTTAACCCATTCCCACACGATAAAAAATTAGACTGATCCATATTGAAAGGAGTTGCAGACAATAATTTTAAGTTTATGAAATACTGAATTTTTTCAACTCTCTTGGTAGAAAACATTGTATAAAATGAAGAAATTGCTTGTATTGTATTGTATTGTATTCATTATTTATCCCATTATCAGGTGGCAAAATTTTATACTGGTCCAAATTGACAGGAGTTGCAGGCAACTATTTAACCCATTACCACACTGCATCATTTTAGACTGGTTTAATTGAATGAAGTTGCAGACGACAATTTAAAGCTGATGAAATTTTGGATTTTTCCTACCCTTTAGGTAGAAAACCTTGTGGATAATGAAGAAATTGCTTGTCACAAGCAAATTTCTTCATTTTCCACAATGTTTTCCCAAAGCTTTTTAGCTCACCTGAGCACGTAGTGCTCAAGTGAGCTATTGTGATCGCCTTTTGTCCGGCGTCCGTCCGTCGTCCGTCGTGCGTCGTGCGTCGTCCGTCAACAATTTCTTTAAACGACATCTCCTCCTAAACAACTGGGCCAATCTGAACCAAATTTGGCAGAAATGTTCCTAAGGTGGTCCCCTTCAAAAATAGCTAAAAGAATTGAAATCTGTTAAGAACTCTGGTTGCCATGGCAACAAAAGTGAAATTTTAAAATAATCTTTAAAAATCTTCTCCTCCTGACCCAGAAGGCGTAGAGCCTTGATATTTTGCATGAAGCATCAGTATATTGACCTCTTCCAAAATAGCTAAAATCATGATCCTCGGATCCCCAGGGGCGGAGCCCCAGGGGGGGGGGGGTTATATAGAAATAAAGAACGATTTTTTAAATGACATCTCCTCCTAAACCACTGGGCCAATCTGAACCAAATTTGGCAGAAATGTTGCTTAGGTGGTCCCCTACAAAAATAGCTAAAAGAATTGAAATCCGTTAAAAACTCTGGTTGCCATGGCAACAAAAGTGAAATTTTAAAATAATCTTTAAAAATCTTCTCCTCCTGACCCAGAAGGCATAGAGCCTTGATATTTTGCATGAAGCATCAGTATATTGACCTCTTTCAAAATAGCTAAAATCATGATCCTCGGGTCCCCAGGGGCGGAGCCCCAGGGGGGTGGGGTTTATATAGAAATAAAGAACGATTTTTTAAATGACATCTCCTCTCAAACCACTGGGTCGATTTGAACCAAATTTGGCAGAAATGTTGCTTAGGTGGTCCCCTACAAAAATAGCTAAAAGAATTGAAATCCGTTAAAAACTCTGGTTGCCATGGCAACAAAAGTGAAATTTCAAAATAATCTTTAAAAATCTTCTCCTCCTGACCCAGAAGGCGTAGAACCTTGATATTTTGCATGAAACATCAGTATATTGATCTCTTACAAAAAAGCTAAAATCATGATCCTAGGGTTTCCAAGGGCAGACCCAGGGGGGGGGGGGGGTATAGACATGAAGCATCAGTTCACAGACGTCTTTCTTATTTCTGAAATTATAACCCATGGAAAAAGTTTTTTCCTTCTTTCAAATCAGCACTAAGGCCTTAGAATTTATTATTTAGACTTTTGGATCCCCAGGTTCATAGTCTTTATATGTAATTGTGGCCAACTTGTTTCATAATCCTAACCTTAACATGAAATTAGACTGTTGAAAGAAAAAGAGCCTTTATCTCAGGTGAGCGCCCCAGGGCCAACGGCCCTCTTGTTTTCTTTGGGTGTCTGAAAGTGTCACTGAGTGGAAATGGGTTAAAGTTCATGAAATTTCAGATTTTTTCAATTTTCTTGTTAGAAGTATCATGGAAAATTAAGAAATTATGTGTTGCAAGCATTTCAACCACTTGTTTTTCCAATTGTTTTTCTTAACCCATTCCCACTCAATGACGCTTTTGATTGCCCCCTCAAGAAAAAAAATGGGAGAATATTGCGTAAAATGAAGAAATTGCTTGTTACAAGCAATTTCTTCATTTTACACAATGTTTTCTTCCAAAAAAGTTGAAAAAATTATAAATTCCTTAAACTTTAGATTGTCGTCTGCAACTCCTTTCAATTTGGACCAGTCTAAAATTTTGTGGGTTAATAGGCGTCAAAAAGTATCATTGTGTTGGTACGGGATATACTTATAGGCCCAAATCATAAATAATCTTTTCACCATTTTATTTTTCTCCAGGATCCCAGTTGCAGTGTTTTAGTAAAGGTGTCAGTACGATACGCGCATTAAAGGACAGATTTCATTTAAGTAGTACAGAGGAACAATTACAACTTTTAGTGGACAATTTAGTGGAGTCGAGTCTGAATTCATTGACGACCAAACTTTATGACGGCTTTCAGTATCTTACAAATGGAATATTGTGATTTTTTTTAAAATTCCATTGAAAGTTAGTGTCAGAAGTTGCGTGTAGCATTAATCTATTCCTACACAATCCTGCATTTTTTATGCTTCAAAGATGAATAGCTATAGAAAACTTGGTGTGAAAAGGAGAAATTGCTTGTAACAAGCAATTTCTCCTTTTCTCACAATGCTGTCTACCAAAGTAGCACTTATTTTCCAAATTTCGCGGAATTTGAAATGTTGTTTGTAATTTCTCTTAATTTGGACCAGTCTAATATTTTGTCTTCTGGTAATGGATTAAAAAAGATGGTGTCAAAATTTATGCGTAAAAAAAGATTTGTGCCTAGGTTCATTGTGTGTGAAAGCTTACAGTCAGAGTTAATCAAAAATCAAAGCTATGGATTTTCAACAAATCTGTTCTGAGAAGAGACAAATTTTTTATAGAAATCGGACTTTAGATGAATCTTTAAGAGAAAGTTGAGAAAATATTTTTTTATCAAAGTTGATGTTAGAACACAACTACAAATCTTCCATGAATCATTTTTAGAAACAAACAAACAAACAAATATTTGACCAAAATCTGAGCTATTATTAATCTTTGAGAGAAATTTTGGAAAATATTTTTGGAAAAGAAGAAAAACATGGTTACCCACATTTTTTCTTTTCCATCAATATTTCTAATCCCATAAAATATTTACTTCATCATTTGTGATAGGCAGACAGACAGATAGTCGTCCGCAGTTTGCTTTCAATTTAGAACATTTCCTTTTATTTGTTGTTTAGATATTTCGACTAATTCACTGATAAGATCGTACTTTAACCCATCATCAGATGGCAAAATTTTAGACCGGTCCAAATTGAAAAGAGTTGCAGATGACAATTTAAAGATGATGAAAATGTAGATTTTTCCTATTTTCTGAATAGGAAACATTGTTTAAAATGAAGCAATTTCTCCGTTTTACACAACGTTTTCCCAATTGCTTTTCTTGAGGGACATCAAAAAGCGCCACTGTGTCGGAATGGGTTAACTCTTTTTCAATTAGAACAATTTTACATGTGGCAAAAAAAGCTTGAAAAAAGGTTGAAGTTATGTTCTTTCAGTCAAAGTATGAATTCTAATGAACTTATATATTATTGCAATATCAATGCAACATATGTAGATAATAGTCATTTTAAGAAATGTAAGAGAGATTGAATTGTTAGAAAATAATAGAATAGAGGTAAATTATTTATGTTTCATTTAACCCATTCCTTTACTAATACAGGATTTAACATTACTGTGATTGTAACTAGGAATTTCTCTTTTTCCCACAATATTTTCTACCCCATAGGATGTTTTCATTTCAATTTGCATCCAATATTCATTGTTGCCTGCAACCTCTTTCAATTTGAGCCAGCCCAAATTTAAAAAAACGGGAAAAGGGTTAAACAAATCTTAACCAAATTATGACGTCAAGGTAGTGCATTCTTGTTCGACAACCTAAACTTTGTAATTACAGTAAGGTGTTGTTACGATGTTATAGTTTCCTATCGAATATATATCGGATAACTGTTTACTTTGGTGCAAAATTGATATATCTTTCATTGAGTGAAAAAAAAAAAAATATCTTCATGAGAGGTGGAGACATGAATGACATGTTAGATTTTTTTTGTTCACGAAATGAAAGATTTATTGAGTATACAAAAAAGAAAGGATTATTCAATTTCTTTAACCTATTCCCACACTACAAAATTTTAGACTTTTTCAAAAAAAAATGAGGCTTCAGACGACAATTTCAAGTTGATGGAATTTTAAATTGTCTCGTCCTTTTGGATGAAAAGCAATGTGGGTAATGAAGAAATTGCTTGATACAAGCAATTTCTTCATTACCCACAATGTTTTCCAAAGCTTGTTTCTTGAGCGGCCTAAAAGGAGGGCTTGTGTGGGATCGGGTTAATGCAAAGAAAGAGACTATTTATGATATACTCGATAATACACTGAAAAGTATTATAGACATCTTAAAAAACTGTAAAGAAATGTGTATGTAAAATTCTTTCCTTTCTTTAGCCTCAATCCATCACCAGATGGCAAAATTATAGACTGGTGCAAATTGAATCGAGTTGCAGATGACAATTTAAAGTTAATGAATTTTATTTTGATTTTGTGGAAGAAACATTGTGGATATTGCAGAAATAGCTTGTAACAATTGATTGATTGAATGGGGTTTAACGCTGCTTTTAACACTATTTCAGTCATATTGCAGCAGCTGGAGTACCTAACAATAGATTCCTAGTATTTCTCACACCAGTACTACCACTACATCCTTCCAAGCCTCCAGCTGCTATCCAACTTAGGTTTACGATTATCCACCCATTTTGAGAGACAAATATCGGAAAGGATATGGGCCACAACCGAGGATCGAACCCATGATATGTCATGATTGAAGATTGAGAGTCTTATGCTCTACTGACTGCGCTATGAGTGTGGCTGCTTGAAACAAGCATTCTCTTCATTTTCCACAATGTTTTCTGAATTTTTTTTTTTAGATGGTGTCAAAAAATGTCTTTGAGTTGGAATTCGTTTAACTTACTATTGAACAAACCATGAATATATGGGCATTAATTATTGATTTAAAAAATAAATGTGATAAAGTGTTAAATTTGTTCTTTGAGATATATCATGTGACCTGTCAAGTGTAAAATGAAATATTTAAAAAAGAGATAGAATCCAGCAGAGGTCAAATAGTGACTCTAATGTAAAGGCAATACCTTGAGAGTTTAATGTCATACTGTTCTAAGTGTCTGTTTAAGACACTAACAGTTTAACAATTAACACTCCATTTGTTAACCCATTCCCCCAGAATTATGCTTTTTTAAGCCCCTCAAGAAAAAAATTCGGAAAACTTTGTGTACAATGAAGAAATTGCTTGCAACAAGCAATTTCTTCATATTCCACAATGTTTTCTGTTCAAAAAGTTAAAAAAAAATACAAAATTTCATAAAATTTAAATAATTGTCAGCATTCTTTTAATTGGGACCAGTCTTAAATTTTGTCCTCTGTGTTAAGGGTTAACTACAGCTTATTCAAGATGTAGTTATGACGTTTAGGTTGCCAACAAACAGTTTTACTAAGTTACATGTGACTGACGATGGATTTTGCAAAAGAACAGCTTTCTATATTTTAGCTAAACTATCAGTCGAAGGTCAGTTGGTGTTGTCAGCAATCTGTCAATATGACTTTAACCCATTCCCACACAGTGACACTTTAGACTGGTCCAAATTGAAAGAAGTTGCAGACGACAATTTAAAGTTTATGAAATTTGAGATTTTTTCAACTTTCTGGATGAAAACAATGTGTAAAATGAAGAAATTGCTTGTAACAAGCAATTTCCTCAATTTACACAATGGTTTCCCAATGTTTTTTTTCCTCTGGACGTTCAAAAGCGTCACTGTGTGGGTATGGGTTAAAGTATTACCAGATGACAGAATTTCAGACGGATTGAAATTTAAAGGAAATTGTAGATGGTAATTTTAATTTGGTAGAATCTGAAAAGTATTTGTTTGTTTTTTCAGGGTAAAGAAGGTAGGAAATGTACAAATTGCTCCTTACATGTCATTAAAATTTTCTTTGTTATCCACATTATTTTTCCAAATCTTTTTCTTGAGAGATGTAAAAAAGTGGACTTGTGTTAGAATGGGTTAACCCATTTCCACACAATGAGGCTTTTTGATGCCCCTTAAGAAAAAAAAACATTTTGGAAAATACAGAAATTGCTTGTAATGAGCAATTCTTCATTTTTCGCAATATTTCCTACAGACAAAGTTGAAAAAATCTTAAATTATCATTTGCAACTTCTTTTAGTTGTTACCAGTCTACAGTTTTGCTTTCTGGTAATTGACACTAACTCTCCCCTCTGATTGTGATATTACCGGTATATCATGACAATGTAATTACTCCATGTAATTGATTACTCATTCGAACACAATCCGACCTTCTTACGTCTCTCAAGAAAAAGCTTTAGAAAATATAATGGAAAATGAAGATATTTCTTTTCCAACAACAACTTTTCCTACCCTAACAGACAACGAAATTCCACCAGCTTAACCCTTTCCCATACAAACCTTGGATTTTACGTCACTGCGATTTTATACTTGAGAAAACATTGTAGAAAAAGAAGAAATTGCTTGTAACAAGCAATTTCTCCTTTTTCCACAATATTTTCTTCCACATAGGATGGTTTCATTTTATATTGCATCCAATTTTTATTATCGCCTGAAACTTCTCTCAGTTTCGACAAGTCTAAAGTTTCAAAAAACGGGAAAGGGTGAAATAAATCGGCTGCAACTTCTTTCAATTTGGACCAGCCTAGAAATTTTGTCATTTTGTAATTGGTTAATGGTTAATCTATGAACTGAGTTTCATAATTTTGGGTTTTAACAAATTAACAAATAAAGTAAGAAAGTGTTAAAGTCACCTGTTTTAAACTTTGAATATTGTATAGGTGATATTTACTTCTTTTCTATGTGTACGACATAAAATGTCCTTGTTTAGTAAATGAATTAAGTAATACAGGGTCCAAAGATTGGACTTAATCTATTCCTTTATAACCAAGATTTATTACGCCCTCAAGAAAAGGCTTCGGATTCCAGTGAAAAATGAAGAAATTGCTTATTACAAGCAATTTCTTCATTATCCACAATGGTTTCAATCCCAAAAGAAGAAGGTTTTGAAATTTCACGACTTAAAGTTGTTGTCTATATTTTAATTCAGCTTGGATCAGTTTATAATTTTGTAATGGGAATTGATAAACCCATTCCCACACAAATCCATTCCCTCACAGTGACGCTTTTGGATGCCCCTCAAGAAAAACATTTGGGAAAACATTGTGTACAATGAAGAAATTGCTTGTTACAAGCAATTTCTTCATTTTACACAATTTTTTCTCCCCAGGAAGTTGAAGAAATCGAAAATTTCCTTAAATTGAAATTGTCGTCTGCAACTCCTTTCAATTTGGACCAGTCTAAAATTTTACCGTCTGGTAATGGGTTAAGAGACTAAAAAAGCCTCTATCATTTACCAGTCAGGGTGGTAATCCCTATTAACCCATTTCCACACAACAAAATTTTATATTGGTCCAAATTGAAGATGTTGCAGACAAACATTACAAGTTGATGGACTTTTAAATTATATCGTCTCTTTGGATAGAAAACATTGTGCATAAAGAAGAATTTCTTCATTTACCACAATGTTTTACTGTTGTCTGTCTGTCATGTCTGTTTTCAAAACTTAACCAAAAAACTTAACATTGCCAATTACTACCAGCCTATTCAAGATACAATGTTGATATTTGGCATGATGATAGATCTCAATGATACACATCTGCTGGTACAAAGTTCATGGTCATGTGACAATGTCAAGGTCATTTGTCAAGGTCAAACTTATGAAAGATTAGATGTTTTGGGGGCATTCGTGTTTCACAAACACATCTTGTTTATGACTTGGAATGGGCTAAGATAGAGCAGGGTAATTACAAAGAATGGGTGTGAGAGAGATTCTATATATGATATTTATACTTATAAATGATAATGCATGTATATATTTTTCTGATCAATGCAATTTTGATGTTACCATAATGTACTTTGTGTAAAGTATTTAAGTATGTTTGTGCTTATCAGTTGTGTTCCAAGTGACGGTTGTTAGGTATAAATAGGGAAAATTACATTAACCCAATCTCACACAATCCTGCTTTTTACACCCTTCAAGAAAATAGCATTGGAAAGCATTGTGGAAAATGAAGAAATTGCTTCTTAATAGAAATTTCTTCATTATCTACAATGTTTCCTACCCTAAAATACAATTTTATTTAAAATTTCTTCCTCTAAATTTTGACATCTGCATCTTCGTTAACTTTGGACCAGTCCAAAATTTTTTCATCAGGTAATGGCTTAACCCATTCTAACACAACAAAATTTTAGACTGGTCCAGATTGAAAGAAGCTGCAAACGACAATTTCAAGTTGATGGAATTTTGAATTTTATACAAATTTTTGGATAGAAAACATTGTGGATAATGAAGTAATTTCTTCATTTTCCAAAGCTTGGGTTTTAACCCTTTCCTGTTTTTAATATTTTTAGACCTGTCCAATTTCAAAGGTTTTGCAGACGACATTATAGTGGATTTAATTTGAAAAATAACCATTCAGTAGGGTAGAAAATATTGTGGAAAAAGAAGAAATTGCTTGTTACAAGCAATTTCTTCTTTTCCCATAATGTTTTCTCAAGTATAAAATCACAAGGACGTAAAAATCAGTGATTGTACAGTAAAGAGTTAAGGGGCGGAAAAAGGAGGGATCGTGTTGGAATGGGTAAAAATAGTCATCTGGCACCTTGTATTTGTTTGGGTTGTGTAGAAAAAATGGGATTTTCCACGAGATCATCATCAAATTGAGTATTAAATTTAATACTGTTCTCAGTGTCTATACATTGTATAGACACTTGGAAGAGTATTGCAATTAACCCATGATTTATTTTCTCAGTAACACAATTCCAATGGATGGTTTTAGATCATTACAACATCACAGTGTTTGATGCATTATATAACCACACATTTTGAATATATTAGGAGCGGCTGTCATATTATAGTTGGTAGCGCATCAGAATCCCAGTCTTCAATAGCCAGGTGGTCGTTTGCATTGGTGTTGTGCAAAAACTCTTGACATTTTGTTTTATGCAACTGGAGGCTCGGAATGCTTGAAATGGTAGTTCTGATGTGAAAATTACCAGCAATCCAACCAGTAGGTGCTCAAGCCTCCGTGGAATGGCTGAATTACTGTTAAAAGTTGCATTAAAATCCATTCAATCAATCTTACACTTTTTCTACTGAAACCTCATTTTAGGAAAACAGTTGTCGGGTTATGTTAACCCATGCCCAAACGATCCTGCTTTTTGACACCACAACTTGAAAACATTATGGATAATGAAGAAATTGCTTGTTACAAGCAATTTCTTCATTATCCATATTGTTTTCTACCCAAAAGGACAAGGATTTTCTAAATTTTATTGACTAAGAATTATCGTGTGCAACTCCTTTGAATTTGGACCTGTCTAAAATGTTGTCGTCTGGTAATAGGCCAAAAATATGAAAGTTTCAAGCACTGGTTTCATTTAATTGTCTGTTTGCATGATTGCTCTTGTGTGTGCCTGGATATTGTGTGAAATTTACATCAATGATTTTATAAAACAGAAAAATGAATAAACATATATAAAAAAAGTTCGACTGTTGTTATGATGTCCGAATTAAGTCTATTACAAACAGTTTCGATTTTATATCTTTTCTTGTGCGACAAAGTGTTAGTTGAAAACTACCATTTGAAGTGCATGTATATTGCAAGTTGACGGATCGAGACTGCTAATCAAAACATTGTTGACCAATCAAATCTCTGGCATCAATTATTTTTGTTGGTTTGGCAACTTAACCCATTCCAACACAGCAAAATTTTAGACTGGTCCAAAATGAAAGAAGCTGCAGACGACAATTTCAAGTTGATGGAATTTTGAATTTTTTTGTCTTTTTGGGTAGAAACATTGTGGATAATGAAGAAACTGCTTGATACAAGCAATTTCTTCATTTTCCACAATGTTTTCCAAACCTTTTTTCTCGAGGGGCGTAAAAAGGAGGGAATGAGTTGGAATGGGTTAAGTGTTTTAGCTACAACTAATTCATGCTATAATTACAAAGTTTAGGACGCCATCATATGATTTGCTTTTTAGGTCACCTGACCGAATGGTCATGGTGACCTATTGCAATCATCATTTGTCCGTCGTTGTGCGTCGTGCGTCGTCCGTTAACTTTTAAACATTTTCATCTTCTTCTCAAGAACTACTGGGGGGATTTCAACCAAACTTGGTAGAAAGCATCATTGGGGGATGCCAATTCAAGTTTGTGAAAATAGGGGTTCTGGGGGTCATAGGGGCCCAAAAAGGGGGCAAAAAGGGTTTAATTTTTGGTTTTTCTTTAAAAATCTTCTTCTAATAAACAGTTAATGCCAGAGCTTAAATATTTTGTGTGCATGACAACTAGGACAGGTATATTATAAATTGTGAAATTCATGCCCCTGGGGTCATGTATGGGGCCACACCCATAGGTCAAAGTTCATCATGTTAAAAAATTCACATTTTCATCTTCTTCTGATGAAGTACAAAGCCAAATTCAAACAAACTTGGTGAAAAGCATCATTTGGTAATGGTTATTCAGATTTGTGAAAATTAAAAGGCTGGGGGGTTAGGGGGCCCTAAAATGGGGACCAAAAGGGGGTAATTTTTGGTAACTTTTAAATATTTCATCTTCTTCTCAAGAACTACTGGGGGGATTTCAACCAAACTTGGTAGAAAGCATCATTAGGGGATGCCAATTCAAGTTTGTGAAATAGGGGTTCTGGGGGGCAAAGGGGCCCCAGTCGAGGGCAGAAAGGGGTAAATTTTTGGTACTTCTTTAAAAATCTTCTTCTAATAAACCGTTAATGCCAGAGCTTGAATATTCTGTGTGCATGACAATTAGGACAGTTATATTATGAATTGTGAAATTCAAGTCCCTGGGGTCATTTATGGGGCCACATCCAGAGGTCAAAGTTCATCATGTTAAAAAATTCACATTTTCATCTTCTTCTGATGAAGTACTAAGCAAATTTCAAACTAACTTGGTGAAAAGCATAATTGGGTACTGATTATACAGATTTGTGAAAATTGAAAGGCTGGGAGGTCAGGGGGGCCTAAAATGGGGACCAAAAGGGGGTTATTTTTGGTAACTTTTAAACATTTTCATCTTCTTCTCAAGAACTACTGAGGGGATTTCAACCAAACTTGGTCAGAAGCATCATTGGGGGATGCCAATTCCAGTTTGTGAAAAGAGGTGGGGGGGGGGGGGCTTGGGGTAAAAGGGGCGCAGTCGGGGGCAGAAAGGGGTAAATTTTTGTACTTCTTAAAAAATCTTTTTCTAATAAACCCTAAATGCAAGAGCTTAAATGTTTTATGTGCATGACTGGTAGGACAGGTATACTAAAGTTTGTGAAATTTATGTACCTGGGGTCATGTATCGGGCTACGCCCAGGGTTCAAAGTTCATCATGTTAAGAAATTCATATTTTTAGGTCACCACCGAATGGTCATGGTGACCTATTGCAATCATCGTTTGTCCGTCGTCCGTTAACTTTTAAACATTTTTTTATCGTTTTCTCAAAAACCACTGGGCAGCTTGGCTTAGAGTTTTTATATTTTGTCCGTAGCAACCTTCATCTAGAAGACTTCTAGCAAGATTTTTTAAATTATGGTACAGGGCTCAAAAGTATGCCATCATTTGAAACTAACTCTGAAGATGATGGAGCTTTGATATTTCGTATGTAGTATCATCACATGGATATTTCTCTTGTTTACACAATAAAGTCCACATTTTCAGCTACACTCACCAAAGGCCAGCGGGGCTATTGTCATGGTCCTGTGTCCGTCGTGCATCTGTGCATGCGTAAACTTTTCTTTAAACAACTATATCTTGAAAAATACTGGGCCAATTTTTAACTAAACTTGACAGGGGTGTTCCTTGCACAATCCTCTCCCAAACTGCAAAAAATAATTTTGCTCCATGAACTCTGGTTGCTATGGAAACAAAATTAATTTCTAACAGAAATTTTGATTGCAAAATTCTTTAAAACTACTAGGTAGATTCTAATCAAATTTCACATGAATGTTCCTTTGGTGGACCTTTTTCTAATTCTTTCAAACAAAATCACTTGTCTTCATGCTCTTTTACTTAGGTGACCGTTAAGGCCCACTGGGCCTCTTGTTTTGTTTTTGTTTTTTTGATGTTCCTGACCAAATTATACAAAGTAACATTGATATCTCCGTCAAACTGCCTTCTCGGAAAAGAAGGAATGGTTTGTCCCAGGAAATTTTTACTATTCCCATAATATAATTATGTAAGTTCAGTGATTTTATCAACTCTAATGGCCTTTCTATAGCGATGGCTTTTCCCCGTCCGGTCGGCTGTCTGTACGGCCTACCACCCGTTAACTTTTCATTGATTACGCTCTAGCGTCCACAGTTTCATCGGATTCTCTTCAAACTTTTCACAGAATGATTGTACCATCATAAGGAGCGTTCCTTTCGAAATTTGGTCAGATCTGCTAAGACACACGTGAAAAGAGGCTTTATGAAAATTTGATTCAAATTATATTAAAAACCCTTGTTTACACACTAGAGTCCAGTTTTCATCGGATTCACATCAAACTTTCATAGGATGATTGTACCATCAAAAGGATCTTTCCTTTCGAAATTGGGTAAGATCTGTCAAGAAACACGAGAAAGGGGGCCTTAAGAAAGGTTGATTGAAAAATCCTTGTTTACACTCAAAGAGTCCACAGTTTTCAACGGATTCTCTTCAAACTTTCACAGAATGATTGTACCATCATATGGACTTTAGATCGTTAAATAGGAAAATTTAACGGACGGACGGACGACTTGACGGACATGAAAACGCCATCGCTATAGCTCTTCTGGCCGTCCAGTAGAGCTGAAAATGGCTCATAGTAGGAAGGTGTGATAATCACATTCGTTCAAACAAAGAGAAAAAATCCTGATGTAACTACAAAACTACAAAGTGAGTATAATACTTTACCTCCATAGACCTCGAGTTGTTTTTAAGTTGGAATGCGGAGCAATTCCAACTTAGATTTAACAAAACCGCAAAATGAACACAAGACAATTTCATTTCGGGTTTCTTGATAACACATATCACGTGATTTCTTAGATATCAATACACCTCGGGCTACCTCTCATCTCAACTCGCCACGGACAATCAGTTAGTTGTAGCCGAAGACAATAATATGGCACATGTACAGGATGATACAAAAATTCGTTTAAAGACTTCTAAACATGCTTTAGTTTGCTTTATATTATTGAAAAATAAGGTAATAATTAGCGCAGTAATTTGTTTTTTGTGATTCGCCGTCACGTGTTTGGTAATCACGTGATCTCATATGACAATAGATAGGCAATGTTTACAAATATGGCTCAGGTCGCAAATGCATTTTTACAATAATCACGCCGCCCGGTGCTTTAAAACATTAAAACAGAGCGATTAAGGGGGATCGTAGGCACCAAGCAAACGCGATTGCTGTGGGATTTACAGCTTTTACTCAATAAAAATCAAATAGATTCAAAACGAAAGTAGAAGATTTTGAAAATTAGAATGTAAACATCTACTTCCGGTTTCTACTTATTTACTAAATAAACACGCTTAATTATGTCGTTAACTACAAGTTTAAATCTATAATAACACCTCAAACCTTTATCAAGTGTCATCTAGCTTTCAGCTTGGTCCTTTTTACTTAAGACTTTTTACGGTTCTAAAGCCGAATAAAGAATAAGGAAATCGCGCGACTATAGGGCCCGGAGATAATTTGATACTATCTTCATCATATTATAGGAATTCTTATGAAAAGGGCAAAATTACCATGTGCAAACAATAACGTTACCATAACGTAAACGTCTTTTTTTATTTTGAATTTTACCCACAGCGCTTTAAATATTCTTTTTTCCTAAGTCTAAATCGGTATTTCAAATCGATCACCCCGAAACAACTTTCCGCGCATTTCTGCAAATTTCCACGTATACTCATAAACATGAAGTGAAAATCTACATGAGTTTAGTATGATCGTTACAGAATTGGCCGAGTTGAGGTTCAAATAATCATCGAGGTCATTTATTTCTAACTGTAGAAGCTGTTATTCTCTGTTTTCAATATTCTAAAAGGATTTCATGTATTACAGTTGATCAAAAGGAGAATGTTATGCTTGAAAATTCTAATTTTGCTGTGCGTGACACGAGCTTATAACCCATTCCGACACGATAAAATTTTAGACCAGTCCAAATTCAAAGAAATATCAGACGACAATTGTAAGTTAGTGAAATCTTTAAAATCCTGGTCTTTTTTGACAAAAAAACAACAAACATTGTAGATAATGAAGAAATTGGTTGAAACAAAAAATTTCTTCATTTTCCATAATGTTTTCTAAAGCTTTCATAAAGAGTGTCATTCAAAAGCGTCACTGTCTGGGAATGGTTTAAGACAGTTCTAGTTTTTGATTTCTGTATGTGGATATATGTTTTTGTGCGTTATTCACGCACATATGTATACGAATGGGGATGCTGGTTTAAGTTTAAAGGAGAAAGTAATAAATGAATTTGAAACGAATTCCACAGTTATGACCTTTTCAGCGTATTCCAACTTTTCAGTACTTTCAGCCCTTTGATTTTATAAGAGGCACGTTTCCGCCATAGGCCTCGTACTTTTCTATCTCTCCATTATTGTTGCTCCACTAGATGAAAGCCAAGGGGCTAATTTATGGTGTTATGTAAGTCCGTCAATGCGTGCGCTCGTCCGTGAACTTATCTACATAGTACAGCTCATATTTCAAGGAAATTCCACAAGAGTGATCTTTGGACAACCCTTTATCGGATTCCTACAAAGAATGTTCACGGGATAAAACATGTTTTTTATGGGTGGGGCTAAATTCCATATATGTTGTATAGGGAAAATTTTGAAACATTCCTCGAAACCAGGTGATGGATTTTAAACAAATTGCATGGGAATGATCCTTGGTTACCCTATCAGATTCCTTGAAAATATTTGATTTGATATCGTTTTTAAATTTTGTAAATTCAATATATGGTGTACACTGACAGATTTGAAATTCTTCGCAGGAACAAGCTTATTGATTTCCATGAAATTTTACAGACATGATCCTTGGGTGACCTATTACATGGCTTTTATGATGTTTTCAACTGTAAATGCCATCTATCAGGGTCAGGCCTCTGCAAAAAAGGCTGTTTCGGGGCACACGCGTTTCCGGAACATGTATCGATTTCAAACCATTCCCACACAAAAGAATTTTATGTTGATTTATTGATTGAATGAGGTTTAACTCCATTTTTAACAGTATTTCAGTCATATCGCGGCGGCTGGAGCAATTAACAATGGGTTCCTGCTATTTCTTACACCGGCACTACCACTACACCCTCTCCTAGCTCCCAGCTACTATCCCACATAGGTTGACGATTATCCACCCATTTCTGAGAGACAAATGTTGGAAAGGATATGTGCCGCTGCCGGGGGTTGAACCTAATCACACGGTTGAATATTGGGAACAGTATAATTACGAGAAGTTGCAAACAACGATTTCTAGTTGATGAAATATTCATCTTTTCTATTGATTTATTTGTCTTTTTGGGTAGAAGCAATTTCTTCATTCTCCACAATGTTTTCCAATGTTATCTTCTTGAAGGGCGTTAAGGCGGGATTGTAAGGGAATTAGTGAACCCATTCCTACACAATCCCTTCTTTTTTATGCCACTCAAGAAAAAAAGGTTTGGAAAACATTGTGGAAAATGAAGAAAATGCTTGTATCAAGCATTTGTTCATTTTCCACAATGTTGTCTCTCCAAAAGATGAAAAATTAAACATTCCATCAACTTGAAATTGTCGTCTGCAGCTTCTTTCAATTTGGAACGGTCTAAAAATTTGTTGTGTGGGAATGGGTTAAATCAGTCTCATGCTTCTGTCGATCGATTTGAAGGAAAAAATAGCATGAATTGGACATAATTACTTGGCGAGAATTTCATTGATGCATAATAATGTTTTGATCAAAAAGATGCCGACGGTTTATGATTTCGAATAGCTCGTAACTTCATCTTGATACAAGCTGTTATTACGATGTTTTAGAAATAAAGCGACTAATCGTTAAAGACACGTGTAAAATAAGTGTCGCCATTCTGTACGGTTGTAAATAGGAAAGCAAAATTAACTAGACAAACAAGATGCATAATTTTCTTTGTTATACTGCAAAGGAATTTGTCGCAATACAATTGGATGATAAACACCTGACCAAAAGGCATACGTACTGCACTGCGGTAAGATCGATTGATTCAATGTGTTTTAGCAGAATTTCAGTCATGTCGCAGCGGTTGAAGCATCTATAAATGGATTCCTGGTATTTCTCACACCAGTACTACCACTACATCCTTTCCTAGCCTCCATTTGCTATCCCACTTAGGTTTACGTTCATCCACCCATTGGTGAGAGACAGATGTCGGACAGGATAAGTGCCGCCACCGGGGATCAAACACATTACAGCAAATTGGTTGAAGATTTTAGACTGGTCCAAACTACAAGAAGTTGCAGACGAAAATTTCTAGTTGATAAAACTGTTATTTATCTATTTTTATTCATTTATTGTATTTTTTGGTAAAAAATATTGTAGATAAGAAGAAATTGCTTGTAATAAGCGAATTCTTCATTTTCCACAATGTTTTCCAATGCTATCTTCTTGAAGGGCGTAAAAGGCGGGATTGTGTTGGAATTAGTTAACCCATTCCGACATAATCCTTTCTTTTTACGCCACTCAAGAAAAAAAGTTTTGAAAAACATTGTGGAAAATGAAGGACTTGCTTGAATCAAGCATTTTCTTTATTCTTAACAATGTTTTCTATCCAAAGGGACGAAAAAATGTAAGTAAAATTACATCAACTTGAAATTGCTATCTGCAGCTTCTTTCAATTTGGACCAGTCTAAATTTTTGTTGTGTGGGAATGGGTTAAATGAATCTCGTGCTTCTGTTGGTCGATTTGAAGGGGAAAAACGAACAGAAATGCCAACATGAATGGGAGATGATAACTTGGCGAGAATTTCACTGATGCATAAAAATGCTTTGATCAAAAACATGCTGTCGGAAACGATTTCGAAAAGCTCGTAACCACATCTTGATACAAGCTGTAGTTACGTTGTTTTAGAAATGAAGCGATTAATAGTTAAAGAGAAATGTAAAAAACAAGTGCCGTCATTATGTACGGTTGCAAAATAGCAATTAAAATTAGCTAAACAATTTGCGTAACTTTATACATAAATGGCGATATTTACCTTTATATTTTATGCAATCTTTTTAGCTTACCTATGCAAAGTTGTTGCCTTTAGTCAAGCTACCATCAACATTTCAAGAAACATTGCAGTCATCATCTTAAATGATAGAATTGCGCTAGAAACTTTTACTTTAATTCCCATGGAAATATTTATTCTTTAAGAGATGAAGAGAAGATTTTTGTTTCATGGAGGTATAAAACGAAAAATTAATCCCTCTTATTGTGAATTCGCGTAGCAGATGCATTCATAAGTGTGATTGGGTTTGTCGTTTCATACCTCCATGAAAATATATATACAAGCATACAACCCATAGGTTGACCTGCAATTTTCCGCCAGCCCATCAAAATAAGATTTTTCATCCATTCTGTCAGTTGTCATTGAACCCCTGATGAAGAAACTTTTAGTTTCGAAAGCGCTAGGGTTATAACTTGATAATCCATATATTTTACACTGTTTGAATACAATTTATCCCACATTTATTTAAACTATTTAGTATTCTTGCATCCTCAGGGATCCAGTGTTTTAGAAAGAAATTGCGTTGGTATTTTGTTTTCTTTCTCTTATCCTATATATATATATATATATATTCTCTTCATTTTTCATAATCTAATGATAACGATAAAAAAGCAAATCATTTACTAAATTTTATATATTTTTGACGGAACTATTTTGTGCGCAAGCATACAAATTACCTGCGTGCTGAAAAGTTTGTTCATAGAGTTATGATTTCCCCCCCCCGTCCAATCAGAACGCTCATTTTTGATAGACGAAACTAACAATAAATCAAAAGAATACGAATTTAAATATGGTTGCCATAACAACCAAGAACGGGGTTATATACACCGAATTTCTCATTCGATGGGACCTTGCCTTATCGAAACAATCTTTTCAATACAAACGCAGAAAAAAATCTTTGAAATATTATGCTCTACCTTAATTCATGTAAATGAGTATCTTTCTAAAAGAATAATTGAAGCCTGTTCCTGGTTTGGGGAATATTTCCTCTTATCAATTTCGAAAGGAAATATTCCTAGAGAAATATTTCCGCTAAAAATTGATAAGAGGAAATAATTATCAAGTTAGAGAAATACAAAACAACGCACTGGCACATGCCTGTATCTTTGCATTGGCGATAATGAAGAAATTCAACCATTTTCAAGTAATTTCTTCATTATCGCCATTGTTTTCTCCTAAAAATTAACTATTTTTTTTTTAATTTCACCAATTAAAAATGATCGTCTGTATCCTCATTTGATTTGGACAAATCCAAAACTTTGTCGTCTGATATGTTAATCAAAGACTCACAGATAGTGCGAATTAAAACTGGCTTCCTTTTATAGCTGTGATTTTAATAAAACGGGCTTCCTTTTATAGCCGACATGAGTAGATGTGATGTTAATAAACAGATTAAATGGTAACCAGTCAACTCGTACCCAAGTCAACTCTTACCCAAGTCAACTCGTACACATTTTGGTATGAGTTGACTTGGGTACGAGTTGACTGGTTACCATTTAATCTTTGTTAAATGTAGAAAAAAATATTTATTAATTGATCTAAATTCAATTAAGGATAGCCTTGGTCTGCTACTGGTCACGTTTTGTTGATCCACCCTTACTTTTAACCATTGTCATGCTGAATTAGAATCCTATACAGAATTACGTTTAAATCAAAGGACTGGCACCACTGGAAGGTCTTAATGAAGGTCAATGATTATTTTGAAAATTAATTTATGAACAACTCTGGTTGAAAAGGTTCAAGCAGGATGTGTAGACTAAGATCAGACTGCACTCATGTGCAGGCTGATCTTTGTCTATACCTCCTGCCAAAACAGGAATATTCCCGGTTCAGCACGACAAGGGTTAAAATAGAGATCGGACGTCGTCGCAATATACCACAATACAGATATTCTGATATGTGTCTTCAATTGATTGATTGAACGGGGTTTAAGCCACTTTTAACAGTATTTCAGTCATACCGCGGTGGCTGGAGAAGCTAACCTTGGATTACTGGTATTTCTCACGCAAGTTCTACCACTAAATTCTAACCTAGTCTACATCTTGTCATCCTTAAGTTTACCTATTGGTGGGAGACAAATATCGGAAAGGATATTTACCGCGACCGGGGATTGAACCCTGGACCTTATGATTGAGAGTTCTACGCGCTACCAACTGCGTTATGGCCACACGGTCAGTGTGCGAATAAACGCTATATGTATTTTGAGCCGGGGTATTATATTTATAAACGAAAGCCCCCCCCCCTCTCCCCCTCCCCCCCCCCTCTCTCTCTCTCTCTCTCTCTTCCCTTTTCCCTGTCGATGTCTATAATTCTAACTATATATATATCCCTACCTACATATCTGTCCCTCTTTTCTGTGTACTCATATGTATTTCTTTTTCTATGATTCTTTCTTTCTTCTATATTTATTCATAATTTACTTCAGGTTCTTTTGTCATCATTACCTTTACCAATTCCCACACAATCCCTCCTGTTTACGCCCTTCAAAAAAAAGGGCCTTCGAAAACATGGTGGCAAATGAAGAAATTGCTTATATCAAGCAATTTCCTCATTAACCACAATATTTTCTGCCCCAAAGGAAAAATTCAATCAACGTGAAATTATCGTCTAGAACTTCTTTCAATTCGGACCAGTCTAAAATTTTGTTGTGCAGGAATGGGTTGATTATCGAAACATGATATGCTCACATCTGTCTGATACTGAGTCTGTCTGACACCTTATTATCATAATTATTGTGATTATTATATTCATAGCTAGCAAAACGTCAGCTATGATAGCTTAATTTAACAGACATAATTTTGAGGTCTTCTCAAAATTCAACGAGTGCAAACTGCCACTGGAGGATTAACCACTAAATCCATTGAATGCCTACGCCATAAAAGTAGTTCCTATATTTCAGGAATATTGCGAAATCTATTCAAATTATAGAGAACTCTTTTCAAAAGCATGCTATCTAATCCATTCCCACTCAATTCCGCTTTTTAATTTTCTCAAGAGAAAGGCTTTGGAAAACATCGTGAACATTGTGTAACAAGCAATTTCGTCATTGTTAACAATGTTTCCTACCCAACAGGGGAAAGATTTTCTAAATTGAACAAAGTTGAAATTGTCGTCTGCATCTTTGAATTTGTACCAGTGTAAGATTTTGTAATGTTGTAATGGGGTAACTCCTGGTTTACTTTAACCTCGTTTATCTATAATGATAACCTTTAGCAAAGAAGATTACTTTACAAAACTAATCAAACAGTACTTTGATTTAAAATATCATTATCACCGTAGCCAAAATATAATACAGGTATGCCCATCTCTGGGTAATGGGTTAATGTCATTTCTATTATTGATAGTATCGATATTATATAACTATCAACATCATTATATTATTATCATTAACATTTCAACTTAGCGTGTTTGAGTACTATTGAACAGTTCGATTTTTGCAACTTTTTAGTTGAGATTTGTTTACACGGAAATATGTTGGTGTCCTGAAACGGAAACAGTTTCCGTCCAAACGGAAACAAATCTAGATACTTCTCACACAGCTATTTGTAGCCGGGCCAATTAGACGTTATCAAAAGTTTTTTTTACAATCATAACTCACCAAAACTATTTTAAGTATAATAGTTTAACCTTTCCCGTTTCTGGAAATTTTAGATTAGTCCAAATTGAAAGAGGCTGCAGACGACAATGAAAACTGGATGCTATTTGAAATGAAACCATCCTATGTGGTAGAAAATATTGTGGATAAAAGAGAAATTGCTTGTTACAAGCAATTTCTTCTTTTTCCACAATGTTTTCTGAGTATAAAATCACAGGAACGTAAAATCCAATATTTGAACGGGAAAGGGTTAAAACAAGATTGGAAACGAACAAACTTAGAAACTACTTAACTGGACGAAACCTGGGCCAAGTTTCTTTGAACCTTAATCGATTAAACTCATTCCCACACAATCTCACCTTTTTCAAGAAAAAAAACAACAACTTTGTGAAGCATTGTGGAAAATAAAGAAATTGTTTGTAAGAAGCAATTCCCCTATTTCAAACAGCGTTTTCTTCCTAGAGAGGCTATTATATTTATGAATTTAAATTGTTGTCGTCTGTTAATTGGTTTTATCGACCCGTTTTGTGAATTTGGTCCAAAAGCCCGAGACGCTTGACGGTCTGAACCTACGAGGGCTGTTTGGAAAGTTTTGAGACGACTTTGAGATAGTTACATGAAAAAGTAATGCTTTTGTTTGTTTGTATTACGCCGCTTTCAACAATCTTTCAAAGTAATGCGGTTAAATATTAAACTTTTCCTATTTTACAAAATTTTAGACTTGTCCAATTTAAAAGAGGTCGCTGACAACAAATTAAAGTAAATTTATTGAAAATTTTAAAGTCCTACAGAGTATGAAATATCGTGAGAAAAGAAGGAATTGTTTGTAACAAGCAATTTCTTCTCTCCCCACAATGTATTCTAAAGTATAAAATCACGGGGACGTAAAAACCAGGGATTGTACGAGTTAAACCTTTCAATTCTGCATGAAAAGCAAATTACCAAGTGTCTGGTTCTTATAGTTAAGTGTCAGGAAAAAATTAATTACTTTATTACTTACGCGACCTCGGCGCACGATTACGTTATTCACGATGGCCTTGGCGCACGATAACGTTACTTACGGTGGCCTCGGAATCCGATAAAAAACTTTACGGTGACCCCTGAGCACGAAGACCTCGTTTAAGGTGACCTTAACGTTATTTAAGGTGACCTCGGCGTTCGATAACGTTATTTACGGTGACCTCGGCGTTCAATAACGTTATTTACGGTGACTTCGACGCATGATAATGTTATTTACGGTGACCTCGGCCCACGAAAACGTTGTTAACGGTGACGCAAACCCGAATTTAGAGCTGACGAGACGACAGGTGGACTGAACCTACGAGGATTGTCTCGGAAATATTCATGGCAACAATAATAATTTCCAATGAAAATATATAAACAATAAATATTTAACGTGTTCCATCCTCTTTATACAGGCAACGTACCAAGCGTCTGGACGTTCTAACGTTCTGGGTAGAAGACATGGGGGAAATGTAGAAATTGCTTGTTGCAAGCAGTTTCTTCATTTTACAAAATCTTTTACAAATTGTTATCTTTGACGGGCGCCTTTGCGAACGATAACATTATTTACGGCGACGTAAACTCGATTTCCGAGCTGACAAGACAACAGAATACTGATCTTACGAGGGCTGTTCAGAAAGATTTGATAATTTACAAAGAAGAAAATTCGCTCGAAGATAGTGTAGTCAACACTTAACACTGTCCGATTCAATTCCTAGTTTTTACGTACCTGTGATTTTTTTTACACGAGAAAACATTGTGGGAAAAGAAGAAATTGCTTGTGACAAGCACTTTCTTCTCTTCCTGCAGTCGCCGCCATAGCAGTTGGAGGCTAGAAAGGATGTAATGGTGGTACAAGTGCGAGATTAACCATGAATCCATTGTTAGGTGCTGCAGCCGCGCGATATTATTGTAAAGTTAATAAAAGTGGCGTTAAACCCCATTCAAACAAAAAACAAAATCAAATATATTCCTTCAATATTTTCTACCCTATAGGTTGATTGCTTTTCAAATTGCACTCATATTTAATTGTCGTCTGCAACTTCTTCTAAATTGCACAAGTTTAAAATTTCGACAATCAGGAAAGGGTTGACGCGTTCTCTATACAGACAAATACTAAGTATCTTTTTCTTCTGGTTAATTTAAATAACATCACCTATAATCTGACGGCGATATCATCTGGCTGAGATCGATTTGCGTCTACGCTCACATAATGCAGGATAAAAAAAATAAAGTTTTATAGCTTGTAAAACGAGAAGCGACCGAACGATGTACAAGTTATAGTGAGTGATCAAAGGTCAGTTTTGTCTATACCCGTTCAGCCAAAAAGTGACCTTTGATCACCAACTATAACTAGTACATCTATAATTTATTAGAACACAGTTGCCAATGCTATGCTATTAACCCATTCCCAATCAGTGACCCTTTAGGCGCCCCTAAGAATAAAAGCTTTGGAAAACATTGTGGAAAATGAAGAAATTGCTTGGTACAAGCAATTTCTTCATTTTCCACAATTTTTTCTACCCCTAAAGTAAAAAAAAAATCCAAAATTTCATACACTTTAAATTGTCGTCTGCAACTCTTTTCAATTTGGTCCAGTCCAAAGTTTTGCCCTCTGGTAACGGGTTAAAGGTTTTCTTTTTTGTAATCACGTGACATTTTATCCTCTTGCTTTTATATACGTTCTCGGCTCACGATGAAACGTTATTTACGTTGACGTCAACTCGGATTTCTACTTTTAACATTTAACCCTTTACTATTCATCCCCTGGTTTTGACGTTCAAGTGAAATCACAACTGAGAAAAAAATGTAGAAAAAGAAGAAATTGCTTGTCACAAGCAATTTCTTCCTTTTTCTAAATATTTTCTACCCTACTGAATGATGATTTTTTTTCAAATTAAATCCACTTTACATTTTCGTGTACAAAACATTTGAATTTGGACAGGTCTAAAAATTTATGAAACAGGAAAGATTTAAGTCACCAGCCAAAGATATACCTGTTATTTAATGTTACAACCAACAGCGTTTATTACCTCGACTATTTTTTGTTGTTGTTGTTGTTGTTGTTGAATTGTCGAGCATCTACTTTTTTAGGTTTAGCCTTTTTCCACACAACGATGCTTTTTGACGCCCTCAACAAAAGGCTTTGGAAAACATTGTGGAGAATGAGGAAATTGCTTGTTACAAGCAATTTCTTCATTATTCACAATGTTTTCTTTCCTTTAAGATAAAGATATTTGAAATTCCATCAACTTAAAATTATCGTCTCTTCAACTGCTTTGAACTTGGACCAGTCTGAAATCTTGTCGTCTGGTAATGGGTTAATGAAAAATTTCTCTAGAAAAACTAAAAAGGTACAGTATGTGTAGCTTGTTTCATATTAAACTTTTAGTTATAATAAGACATTTTTTAGCTCCCAAATGAAACGTGCTTGCTTTTCTGACGAAATGCAAATATACAGTGCAAAACCGCCCCAACGCAAACTTATTCATGGATCTAATAACTTTATTTTTTCTTGTTTGAAAAAAAAAGAAAGAAAACAAAATTCAAGAACGTTTGCTCAAAGGATGGGCTGGTATTCATAAAATGATCCCAATTAGCTTTCGTATTTTGTGAGAGAAGTGGATGATTCGAGTAACAACAATGGAACATTTAATTGGAATTGAAACTGTCCTAAACGAACAAATATTTAGAAAGGTCTTATTTCTTAACTCAGCAGTTCTGTAAACATGATACATACATAAATGCTAATCATTAGGGATACACGAAGGAAAGAAAAAAAAGAAGAATGAAAAAGAGAAGGAATGAAGGTAGGAAGGAAGGGAGGGAGGTAAGTTGGAAGGAAAGAAGGACAAAGAGAAGGAAGACAGGGAGGAAGTGTGAAAGGATTGAAGAAAAGGGGGAAGGAAGGGTGAAAGGAAGAAAGGAAGGGATGGGAAGTAAGGGGGGAAGGAATGAAGGGGGAGGGATGTAAGGAAGGGAGGAAGATAGGAAGGAGGGTCGGCAAGGGTGGAAGGAAGGAGCAAAGGAAGGAAAGGAGGAAAGAAGCGAAAAAGAAATAAAAATGAATATATTTGATCCCACAGGTAATGTACGATTTGTGTTACAACGAATATTTGAAAAAGAAATCGCATCCAACGGAGGTCATTATGTGGTATTTTAGAGATTCGACATATAGTAAGAAAGACTGACCGTTTAAGACCCCGAAAACCTACTAAGGGCAAAGAGTTTTGACCCTAAGAAGGTGTTTTATCACGTGACAGGTCACAGAGTAGAATGGCATATCGTCATTGTTGTTCTAAAACCTCGTAACTACAGCTTGATCCAAGCTGTAGTTACGAGGTTTTAGAACGACAACTACGATGTTGACCCTTACCAGTCGGCACAATAAAAATCGATCATTTCATTGTTCAAATTGTCTACGATTCATGGTTTTATATTAAGAGAAAGGTTCAGGTTCACATGTCCGCAAGGGCAAGCGAAAGTTCAAATTCAGTGATCAATGCTAGCTATCATTTCGTGTCATTAAACATTATTTGCATGTACCATAATTTGCAATAACTCCCCATATTTCATGTGATATAACAATTTCCATCGAGGTAGACCATCAAAACATCGTAAATACAGCGTAATTCAGCTGTAGTTAAGATGTTTTGTTATCCAACCGACGTTATTTAGAAAAAAAAGTCGTCCATATATTCACAACAGAGCGATGAATAGATTGACCGTCTTTTAATTGAGCTAAAATATTATATCGATTAACCCTAACCCTTTCTTTCTGACGACAGAATTTAGATTTGACCAAATTAAAAGAAACTGCCTTCGATTATATAGGTTTTGGGTTATCATAGAATTCGCCCGAGATATGAAACATTGTGGAAAGAAAGAGGGAAGAAAGAGCTTACAATAGCATTTTCCCGTTTTCAAACTGTTTAACATTTGAAGTGTCGAAGCCAATGGAGAGGACGGGGGCAGCTATCGGTCAGTTAGGCTTAAAACCCAGGTATTAACAATAACACTTGACTTCAAACTCCAAGATCGCGGGTTTGATCCTTGGGCTGGTAACAAGCAACTTCTTCATTGTCCAAAATGTTTTCTTTCAAAAAAAAAAAAAAAAAAAAAGGAAGAAAAGAAAAAAGATGAAAGAACTTAGAATTTCATCAACTTGGAATTGTCGCCTGCAGTTTCTTTTAATTTTGACCGCTTTAAAATGTTCTTGTGTGGGGCGGGTTGTTGTTGTATTTGTAGTTTTATAAGGTCCCTCCGTGCTCGAGGCATATATGGTATGGACCCCAGGCTGCAACCCACCAGCCCGTTTAAAAGACTTTTTCACATCGAAAAGGGTTGAGATTTGATGAGAAATGGGTTTCAATTCTCTTACTCAGCAAAAGGACAAATTTGGGTGCCAAATTTTAAGGATACAAGATGCTAATTTAGCAAAGTGTGTACCCATGGTGCCCGTAGGCCTATAATGTTACAAAAACACGTGTGGGGCGGGTTATTGCGGGTATACTATACTGTACCAAACACCTAAGGCAAGACCAAAAACATTTCTTTAACCCATTCCCAGACGATACAATTTTAGACTGCTCAAAATTGAAAGAAGTTGCAGACGACAATTTCAAGTTGATGTAATTCTATGTTGTTTCGTCTCTTTGGATAGAAAACATTGTTAAAAATGAAGAAATTGCTTGATACAAGCAATTTCCTCATTTTCTACAATGTTTTCTAAAGCGTTTTTCTTGGGGGAGGGGAATGAGTTAATTGCGTGCAAATTAATAATGAAATTAAACCATTTAATTTCATAACGTTACCCCTTCCATGGCGAAATGACAAATTTTCTTGATAAAGTGAGTCCAATATGTCCAATATGGAAAAATCTTGGTTAACAATTTTCAACTGGATAGATGCTGGTTGAAACCATTCTTCTTCTTTTTTTTTTTTCATTTTCCACAATAATCTATTTCTATTATTTGTCCAGTATCAACTCTTGTAAGCGCATTTGCTTATTTTGCAAAACAGAAAATTTCTGCTGTGGATACAAACACATTATTGACCAAAAGTATCGCATTTTTCCTTTCTTGCTTAACTCCGATTTTAAAACTTTTCAGTCACATCGCGGTGACTGGAACATCTAACAATAGATTCCTGATATATCTCGCACCAGTACTTCCCTAGCCTCAAGCTGTTATCCCACTTAGGTTAACAATTATATTGGTGAGAGACAAATGTCGGAAAGGATATGTGCCGCCGCCGAGGATCGAACCATGACACCCCATCATTGAAGACTGGAAATCTGGTGCGCTACCAACTGCGTTATGACGGCGGCAGTTTGAATAGACTGGTACCACTGTCGACTTTAACAAAAAAGCCTTTGTTAAAGTCGACGGCGGTACCGGTCTACAGTTTGAAGAGCACTCGGTTTTCAAACCTCACGATCTCATTTTGAGCCCCGGGTCCGTTATCTCCCGACAGGAGGCATTTTTCAAATACTACAATCTTCGGAGAATATGACATGCGCAGACAACGGCCCCGGGTCGACCCAACTACACTAGCGACAATTGATATTATCAAATACATCAACATCGCCCTGCGATGAAGCAGCCCGGTTAGCTCAGTCGGTAGAGCATCAGACTTTTAAGTTTGTCATGTACTCAGTCATCTGAGGGTCATGGGTTCGAGTCCCATATTGGGCGCTAATTTTTTTGTCATTCCCCCCCCCCCTTTCGGGCAAGTGGAAGTTTACACGGACTATGCAATAAAAATTTCTATCGCACAAGAGAACTTCATGAAAGTACTTTTCTACGGATACTTCGACATAATTTAGTGGAGGTTGCAAGCAACCCTTCAACTATTGACTGCTCATTCTGACCTGAGTCTGAATCTAGAACGGTCATTCTACCTAACAATACATTTATTTTCGAAATATTAAGTCGGCTTTAGAAATAAGGACCGTAGCGATGCATAAAACAAGACTTATAGTATTTTTCTTGAATCAGATTATTTAGGACACCTAAGGAGAGCATGATATTCGGTTTCTATTCCATTATACAAGATAAACTTCAAGCTAAATCCTAGTCCTAGGGTCCCGGGTTCGATCCCCGGTCTCGACAAATATCCTTTCCGACATTTGTCCACAACAATGTGGGATGAACAGCTGGGAGTTCGGAGAGGATCTCGTGGTAGGACTGGTGTGAGAAAGACCAGTAATCTATGGTTAGGTGCTCTAGCCTTTGCGATGTGACAGAAATACTGTTAAAAGTGGTGTTGAACCCCATTCAATCAATCAATCAAACTAAAATCCAATCATTACACAACTGTACTTTATATAATCCATCATCTGCAATTTTGGTTTACCTTTTTTGTTTGTTTTCGTGACTTAACCGTTTCAACTATACAGATTATATAAGTCACAAACTAACTATTCTACTTTTTTATTACATGCTACTGGCCATAAATTTTGCAAATAACGCCGTTTAAAATCGAAGCTGGACTACCTGTCGGGGTCAATGGGCGTGACCAACGTAGTAAGTGGGCGTTACCAGCGATTGGTCGATTGAAAAATAAATGCAATGTAGGGTAGAAAAAAACTTCGTGAGTAAAAGAAGAGATTACTTGTAGCCTGGAAACTTATATTGTGAAAGGTCATGAAAAACCTGGATCTGTCTGGGAAAGGGTGAGGAATAATTTTTACGTGCCGCGGTTGGCTAATTAAAGCGTCTATCTCATAACTGTTCCGTTAAAGATTTTTCCAACAATGTCGGGTGAATGGTTTCACATTCTCTTTAGAAAACAGTTTTGATTTTCTTGGTGAAAAGAAAAAGTGGGCCGTCGGTTTCTAAACGAACTTTTGGATCTAAGCAAAATTGAAAAAACGGTGCTGGGAAAATAGTTTAGATTTTCTTGATGAAAATAAGAATCGGATATTCGATATCTTCCTGTAATTTTTGGATTTAAGGAAATTTTAAAACGGTGCTGGAAAATAAATATTTTATTCGTGCTTTGTCCGGCAGCAAGTTCGATGGATGAATAAATGAACGTTATGAATAAAGACACAAAGGGGTGAGAAAAGTTTTGATAATTTATAATTTTATTTCAGTTTCGTCCATCGAAATTTGTATATGCTGATACTGGCTTCATGTAAGAGATGAAAAGAATATTTTTGTTTTTTTTTTTGCAAAACAGGGTAGAAAACATTGGGAAAAAAGGATAAATTGCTTGACACAGGCATATTTTCATTTTCCCACAACGTTTTAATTGACTGCTTTTCTTCATGGCCTCAAAAAGCGTCATTGTAAGGTAATTGGAGAAAAAAAACACGTTTTTTTTTTCTCCAATTACCTTACAATGACGCTTTTACTAAAAGTGACGATCGAAAAATCGACAGACCAATCAAATCAGACCATTTGTGAACTCCGACTTTATGTGAAACATTTTTGGGCGACCTCAACGTCGTAACTACGGCTTATTCAAATTGTAGTTTAGACGTTTTATATTTTTTCTCGTGTTCCCGATAACGCTGTTTGAAGTTTCAGTCAAACTTCTTCAGTGGGCGAGAAGCGATCCTTCAAATACATCGAAATTTCCGCCTTTCAACTCGTAATTTGGGGGGAAAACAAGAGCTGCACATGCGGATACTAACGCTTTGTTGTTTAACCCATTCCAACACAGCAAAATTTTAGACTGGCCCAAATTGAAAGAAGCTGCAGACAACAATTTCAAGTTGATGGAATTTTAGATTTTTTTGTCTTTTTGGATAGAAAACATTGTGGATAATGAAGAAATTGCTTGATACAAGCAATTTCTTCATTTTCTACAATGTTTTCCAAAGTTTTTTTCTTGAGGGGCGTAAAAAGGAGGGATTGAGTTAGAATGGGTTAAGAACGCTCGGTTGTTTGTATAGCCTTCCAGACGACAAAAATTGAAAGAGGTTGCAGACGATATTAAAAACAATGTCAAAGTGTTATATAGGGTAGAAAACAGTGTTGTAATTTCACTCACAACGTTTTCCTTAAGTACTTTACGTCAGTAGGTAACAAAGCGGGATATCAAAATTAGTTAAAAAGGATTCACTTCATTGTAGTGGTATATTTCTTTCTTCTCATACGAGATGCTTGTCATTATTATGAAATTATTTTCCCAATAAATTTACCCCCCCCCCCGCCTGAAAGTTTATCTTAATGGGGGAATGTTTGCCGGAATCAAAGTACTGAAAAGTAATGTAAGCTAGCAAAGCATTGTTTTGTGCAGTAATCTTATTTGTCAAACGTTATTATGATAAAGTAGCGAGGTTAAAGTAACCAAACAGAAAATATTTGTGGAAAACAATGAGTAAATTGAAGAAACCACTTGTTACAAGCAATATCTTCATTTTCGACATTGTTTTCTACCCAGAGAGATAAATATTTTAGAATTTTCAACAATTTGAAATTGCCATCTGCAACTTCTTTGAAGACTCTGATCAGAATCATTTTAACAGGGTGTGCTTATGTGAACGAAAAATACCTAGGAGATGAACTTGCAGGCAGAATTTGCAATATTCCTTAAAAACATAAGAACTACTTTTTATGGCGTAGGCATTTAACTAATTTAGGGGTTAAGCCCCCAGTGGCAGTTTGCACTCGTTGAACTTTGAGACAACCTCAAAATTTTGTATGTTAACTTAAGCTAGCAAAGTTGACGCTTTGCTAGCTAATAAATTGCAATATTTCCACTTCTTCCATGCATGGCGTCCACTTTGGAAGTGATCGAAGTTTCGAATCTCGGTGGAAGCTTGGTCACTGGGATTAAATTTAAGCTGAAGTAAAACGAATACCCATCTCTGTCACGCGCCAATAAAGAGACGGGATTCGACAGTAACTGCGCATTTAAAGACGAAAGTTTCCTTAGTGATTCCTGGCTGACCCTGTCAATAGAGTTGACATTTTTTTACACATAAATACTTTTATTTTTAGTATCGTCTATCAAAAACGGGCGTTTTGATTGGTCGAAAAAAAAAAATCATTACTCCATGAACAAAAATTTGAGCACGCAGCGATTTTGTGTGCTTCCGCACAAAATAGTCACATGCAAAAAGATATCAAAACATGTAAAGTTTTTGCTTTTTTCGCTCGATGCTGTTAAATTATAAGAAATGAAGAGAATATTTTTTGTTTTCATGGAGGTATGAACCGAAAAACCTAATCACACAATGTATGAATCCGCTTCGCGTATTCATACAGTGTGATTAGGTTTTTCGGTTCATACCTCCATGAAAACAAAACATATTCTCTTCATGCCTCAAATACTTTTTCTACATATTATCGCTATTGATACACTAGTGCATTTAACAAAAACTTTACCTCTCCCCCCCCTTTTTTTTTAATCTATTATTGCCATTTTTACACTAATGTCCCGAAAATTACACTGTTTGTTTTGGATACTGGTTAAAAGGAAAAAGTAATAATATCGGTATCTTAAAACATCGCAATACCTGCAGTCGGAAGCAGCATGAAAGAAGAATCTATGATGATACATGTAGTTAGAAATATTGTGATATTACTTTCTACGTATCCACCCCAGACTTATCGTGAGAATGTTCTATGGTTAAGTTTATTGTAATCTGGTAAAGCATCGTAGAAATGTTCAACAATACATGCTACTGGGATATGTTTTTTCCTGTTTGTAACTGGGATAACTATTTTTTTCCGATTTGTAGCTGTGACATCTCCTTTTCTAATTTGTAACTGGGAAATATCTTCTTCCTCTTTGCCACTGGGACATAACTTTTTCATATTTGTAACTGGGGTATCTCTTTTTCCTATTGTAACTGGAACATCTTTTTCCTATCTGTAACTCGGACATGTCTTTATCCTATTTGTAACTCGGACATCTCTTTATCTTATTTGTAATTCGGACATCTCTTTTTCTTATTTGTAACTGGGACATCTATTTTCCTGTTTGTAACTGGGACATCTATTTTCCTGTTTGTAACTGGAAAATCTATTTTCCTGTTTGTAACTGGGACATCTATTTTCCTGTTTGTAACTGGGACATCTATTTTCCTGTTTGTAACTGGGACATCTATTTTCCTGTTTGTAACTGGGACATCTATTTTCCTGTTTGTAACTGGGACATCTATTTTCCTGTTTGTAACTGGGACATCTATTTTCCTGTTTGTAACTGGGACATCTATTTTCCTGTTTGTAACTAGGATATCTTTTTCATACTTGTAACTGGGACATCGTTTTTCCTTATTTGTAACAAGGGTATACCTTTTTACAACTGGGACATATCTTTTACCTATCTATAGCTGGGATATCTCATTTTCCTATTTGTATCTGGAATATCTCTTTTTCCTATTTGCAACTGGGGCATCTTTTTCCCCATTTGAAACTAAGATTTTCCTTTTTGTAACTTGGTCATATCTTTTTTATTAATTGTTACTTGGTCATATTTTTTTTTGCTATTTGTATCTGGGATATCTCTCTTTACTTTTTGTAACTGGGATATCTTTTACCCCATTTGAAAGTGAGATAACTCATTTTTCCTGTTTGTAACTGGATCATATCTGTCAGTCCTTTTTGCAACTGGTATATCTCTTTTTCCTATTTGTAACTGGAATATCTCTTTTTCCTATTTGCAACTGGGATATCTTTTTACCCCATTTGAAAGTGAGATAACTCCTTTTTCCTTTTTGTAACTGGGTCATATCTTTTTTACTAATTGTTGCTGGCAATATTTTTTCCTTTTTGTAACTGGGATATCTTTTTTTCCATTTGCAACTGGGATCATCTCGTTTTCCTAATTACAACTGGGATATCTCTTATTCCTATTTGTAGACTGTTCAAAAGTTATATGGATCGATAGTCAATGATGGATACACTGTCGTTCCTCAGCTGGTGTTTAGTCTTGGGTAAGTCTTCGTACATTTTTTTCTTATTTTCCGTTAGTTTGTTGATATTCCCATGATATAAAAATTCGCGCCGCCTACTAACTCTTACAGGAAGTTGGACTTCTATATTAACTGGCGTTATTTTTGCAAAATTCATGGTCGGTAACATGAAACAAAAACATTTAAGAGATGAAGAGAATATTTTTTGTTTTCATGGAGGTATGAACCGAAAAACCTAATCACACTGTATGAATACGCGAAGCGGATTCATACATTGTGTGATTAGGTTTTTCGGTTCATACCTCCACGAAAACAAAAAATATTATCTTCATTTCTTATAATTTAATAGCATCGAGCGAAAAATGCAACAACTTAACAAATTTTGATACCGTTTTGTAGTGAACTATTTTGTGCGGAAGCATTCAAAATGGCTGCGTACTCAAAATTTTGTTCATGGAGGTATGAATTAAATTTTTCGACCAATCAGATCGCTCGTTTTTGATAGACGAAACTAACAATTAAATTATAAAGTGGTTATTTGGCGACCTATACGTCGTAACAACGACTTGAATATTCTGTAATTCGGACGTGTATATCGCAAAACCAACAAAAATGCTTATCACAAATCTCGGATTACAAAGAATACTTCCGGTCTAAAAGATAGTTTTGTCAATCAATTTCGTAATTGGCACACGCAATCCATAAAAATGTTTCTGTAGAATCATACAAATGTCCTTGAATTTCAGCCTGGGCAAATTTCAAGCTTTTCTTTCATAAAATTTGCTTAATACCAGATGGCAAAGTTTCAGGCTTTTCTTTTATAAAATATCTGAGCTGTTTAAGATCTAGCATGTTCCCGAAATCGATTACTCCATTTCCATACGATAAAATTTTAGACTGGTCAAAATTGAAAGAAGCTGCAGACGACATTTCAAAGTTCTTATTTTTTTTATTTATTTATTTTTATAGAAAACATTGTGGTTAATGAAGAAATTGCTTGATACAAGCATAAAAGGGAGTGGTTTTGAGGGAATGTATTAACAGCTACTCTTTTCATGTAATGGCCGTAAAATATAAGATTTGCTGGTTTATCGAATTTCGACAAAATTGTATCATATCCAAATCATTTTCAGTTATTTTTGAATCCAGCCTCAAACCATCAAGCACAACGACGGACAACATATTCAAAATTGATACCCGTTTCAACGGTCTGATAGCTCCGTCCGGCTTCATTGAACAATGGACCATGACGAGAACCAGTCGATTAGAATGCGCTTCGAGCTGTCTGCTGTTAACAGACTGTGTATCGTTTTTCATCGATTCGACTTCTGCCTTGTGCCAGTTTCATTCCACGGTTTTTCAAGACACAGTCAGTATGACGTCATCGATTTCGACCGCGTATTATAGAATATTATCAAACACATGTATGTATATTAAAATGACTATAGAGAGTGATCAAAGGTCAATTTTGTCTATACCTGTATAGACAAAATTGACCTTTGATCACTCACTATAACTTCTATATCTACGGACCTTAACCCATTCATACACAACAAAATTTCAGACTGGTCCTAATTGAAAGAAGTTGCAGAAAACAATCTCAAGTTGATGTGACTCTAAATGTTTTGGATAGAAAACACTGCAGATAATGAAGGAATTGCTTGATACAAACAATTTCTCATTTTTCGACAATGCTGTCCAAAGCTTTGGCTCGAGAGACGTTAAACGAAGGTATTGTGTTGGAATGGGTTAAACAAAATTATAGTAGAGAAGTTATCGGCTGATTTCAATTTAAAATCAAAGTGCTTAAAGTACTGTAAGCTAGCAAGCGGGGTTTTGTTAAGTAGTCTTCTTTGCCAAAGCTTATTACGACAAATAAACGAGGCTAAAGTAACCAAGCAGTTAACCCATTCTCACACATCCTTCCTCTTTACGCCAATAAGAAAATAGTTCTGGAAAACAATGCGGAAAATTAAGAAATTGCTTGTTACAAGCAATTTCTTCATTTTTCACATTGTTTTCTACCCAGAGAGACAATATCTTTATATTCTATCAACTGCTTTGAAGACTCTGATCAGAGTCATTTTGAACACGATGAGTACAGGCAGAGTTTGCAATATTCCTGAAATACACACGGTATATTTTTACGGCGTATGAATTTAGTGGTTAAGCCTCTAGTGGCGGTTTACACTCGTTGAACTTTGAGACGACCTCAAAATTTTGTCTGTTAACTTAAGCTATCAAAGCTGACGCTTGGCTAGCTAAAAAGATGTATGCGTAATCCTAAGACAAATATGACACAGATAGATTTTTCCATCGTGACAAAGCTGGGTGTCACGTGCCAAAGTTGGGTGTCACGTGCCAAAGTTGGGTGTCACGTGCCAAAGTTAGGTATACACGTAATAGTATGAAAAAGACGACACCAATATACTTTTTTCTTGAATTGTTAGATGATTAATTTGGTCGCAACAGTTAAATCTTGATTGCCCATATTGCCGAGTGCTATAGGTGGTTGACTCGTGATCTGGTGATGGGTTCGAGCCCACCATCACCGCGGTGTGTTCATGGGCAAGTCACTTAATAGCAAGCCCTAGCCTACCAAGCTGTATAAATGGGTAGCCGTGAAAAAAAATCTTGATTGTATCTTGAGTGTTCGAGAGCGACTCTATAGGCGTAAAGCTTTTGTCACAATCGAACTTAAATAGATTGGTATCAACTAATCCAAACTTAATCTTGATTAATGTCAGGCAAGCATCGCCGAAAGATGCCAGGTATTAACCCTTCTCATGCTGAACCCGGAATATTCCTGTTTAGGCAGGAGGTAAAGACAAAGATCAGCCCGCACACATGTGCTGTCTGATCTTAGTCTACACCACCTGCTTATCCCTTTCAAGCCAGAGTTGTTTATAAAATTATTATTTGAATGAACTATTGACCTGCAACAAGTGTTTCCAGTGATTTCAGTCCTTGGATTTTGATGCAATTCTAAACATATTTTTTATCCAGCATGACAAGGGTTGATACTACCAGGCAGAATCGCCGCTGTAAATAAAAACTTTTATTATATACCTATAAATGATATGAATTGAAGTCTTGATATGTAATACAACTCGACAGAAAAAAATCAATATTCGGCGTGTACTAAAAACCCGTATTCGTCGAGTACCGTCAAACACGGACTCCTTTTTTGTGTATTGACGTCCGGATTTTTTTCCCGGAAAGTTGGTTATTTCTTAATAATTTAATAGGATTTTCTTAATGTCATGTCCTAAAGGTATATATATCTCGAAATGTGTGTGGGTATTTTATATTGGATTCGACCTTCGGTCTCATCCAATCAAAAATACCTATACACGATTCTCGAACACGATAACAATAATAGAAAAACACACTGTTGTAATATTCCCTATGAATCGATTGACCAATCAAATAATTCTTTTTAGCCGGAAGACAACTTTGTTTTCCAAAATTTATCTATTTTGTTTGTTTGGCTATTTCTTAATCATTTAATAGAATTTTCTTAATGTCATGTCCTAAAGGTATATAATAAAAGGAATATTACAACAGTGTGTTTTTTCTATTTGTTGTTGTCGTGTCTCAAAACGTGTGTAGGTATTTTTTATTGGATTCGACCTTCGGTCTCATCCAATAAAAAATACCTACACACGATTCTCGAACACGATAACACGATAACATCAAATAGAAAAACACACTGTTGTAATATTCCCTATGAATCGATTGACCAATCAAATAATTCTTTTTAGACGGAAGATAACTTTGTTCTCCAAAATTTATCTATTTTGTTTGTTTGGCGACTTAAACATAGCCATAGCTTACCCCTAAGCTTAAGTCGACAACCGATCATTTCAATTCTTGTTACATATTGCCGATCATAACTTTTGAAAAATAACACCTTTTAACCCTTTCCTGCTCAATCCCTGGTTTTTACGTCAATGTGATTTTAAAATTGAGAAAACTTTGTAGAAAAAGAAGAAATTGCTTGTGACAAGCAATTTCTTCTTTTTCTACAATATTTTCTACCCTACTGAATGGTTATTTTTCCATTAAATCCACTTTAAAGTTTCGTCTGCAAAACATTTGAATTTGGACAGGTCTAAAATCAAGCAAAACATGCAAAAAGGGGTTAAGTCGAACTTCCTGTCGGTAGTTTGTTGGACAGGCCATAGGTCCGTCAATTTTCACATTGTAGGCCACAGATCTTTTTTAAAAAAAATCATTTCAGCGGGATCTTGTGGTACACCAGCAGCGCCATCTAATGGCAACTTCAAACTTATTAATGGGTCGATAATCAGTTCAATAGCAGTCCTCACATGTGACACGGGTTACCTCCCATAGGAAACTGCCATTACGTGCACAGAACTTTGTTTACTGAATTTAGTTAGGTCTATCAAATTTCCCACACTCTGATTGGCTGAATTAAGTTTCGTCTATCAAATTCCTTGCATTCAGACAGGCTTGATTTAATTTTCCCGCATTCTGATTGGCTTAATATCAAATTGAAAATACAATCGTTTTATAAATGAATTAACATCTACTTTACTTATTTGCGCACAAGGTAGAGTCTTAAAGAACTGGGTGAAACTGGAAAAAAGTAAATGCTCATAAAACGTTTTTAGCTAGCAAAGCGACAGCTTTGATAGCTTAAGTTAACAGATAAAATGTTGAGGTCGTCTCAGAGTTGAAAAAGTGCAAAACGCCACTGGATGTGTTGTTTACGCCATAAAAAGTAGTTATTGTGCATTTCAGGAATATTGCAAACTCTGCCTGCAAGTTCATCTCTTGGGTAATTTTAGCATATTGTGTTTAAAATGACTGGCTACATAAATTAACTTCATTGAAATTATAGAGGACTCCTTCAAAAGCATGCTATACAAGCAATTTCCACTAAACCCTGCTTTTTAAGAATCTCGAGAAAAGGCTTTGGAAATTATTGTGGACAATGAAGAAATTGCTTGAAACAAGCAGTTTTTTTCGGTAACCACAATGTTTTCTACCATACAAAAGGCAAAGAAGATTACTTAACAAAACCATGCTTTGCTAGCTTACAGCACTTTCAGTACTTTGATTTGACGTATGCATTGTTATGAGAAATTATAAGAAACGAATAGAAACTGTTAGGTTTTCATTTAAGTACGAGACTAAAATTCTAATCTTACTTCTGCGTGAATCCGCCCCGCGGCGTTCTTTCTTTCTTTTTCGACCAAAATTATTTGGAAGAGTTATCCTAGATGCGCATAATATTGCTTGGCGTTAGGGTTTCTCGTGAACTAAACCCGTTTTTAAAGGTTTACGTGGACAAAAGATTCTGTCTTTAGATTGTCATAGAGACTAATTGGTCATAACCCTCTACTGAATTGCGAAATTCTAGACCTGTCCTAATTTAAAGGTTTTCGGCAGACGACAATGTAATGTCGATTATATGGGAAAAATAGTAGGATAAAAAATATTGTGGACATATTGTACAAGTAAATTCTTCTTTTCCACAATGTTTGTTTTTCTATCTTTAATATTATTATTTTTAAGTATAAAAACACTGGGGCGTCAAAACTAGGGATTGAACAGGAGTGGTTTAACCTTGAATAGAAAAGCAAACTTTTAGAACTATTCTAGATCAGGTTAATGTCCGCTGTTCTCAAAGAAATTCGACTGACAGTTTCTTATACCTTTTCGACTGGAGATCCCAATGTTTACTCAGCAATATCGTTTTGTTATTTTCCCTCCGGAATAAAGCTCGAACACACGAATGCAATTGGAATTCCTCGTTCACTTCTGCGAATTCGCGTGACAAACTTCCAAAATGGCGCTACCCGGTATGCAAAGCAACGTGGTAAACTGGTAAAATGCATTTCATAAATGATGTTGTTTTAGAACTCTGTTTGGTCTTCAACGAAACTTGATATCAGAGCAAAACAGGGTAAAACATAAAATAACAAATGGAAATTTAAGCTTTGCATCAATTTTGAGACCTCCGAACCATCCGGGTTTTCGGAAACTACGTACTATGTTTTCCCACACTGTTTCCGGCTAACGAAAAGCACCGTTTTGTTGAGTGTATTTCCGTTTATTTATCGTCGCTACTGTAGCACGTGTCCATATGAGCGACGCCCCCAGAAAACGGTTAGTTGTTACGGGGGATAGTGCAAGGATACAGGACGAAACTGTTGAGAGCTCCGCCTGGTTCTTTAACGTGCTCGATGGATAGCACCGTCACACGGGGCCTTGGTTTTACGTCTCATTCGAAAGACAATTACAGTTAGTTGATATGGCCAGCCCTGGGCTCGAACCCGTGATCTTGAGGATTTTGTTACATAATGCTCAGGCTTATATACGTCCGAGGTACGTTCCCAAAGTTTACGGAAATGGCCCAGTGTTTTCCGATTGACACGAACGGGTTATTGGTTATAACTTTAAAAATTTCAGCGGATTCGTGTGGTGTACCCCCAGCGCCATCACACGGATATTTCACACTCGTTAATGGGACGACAATTACTTCAATAGCCACACTGACTTGCGACGCGGGTTATCTTCCTTTTGAGACAACCATCGTGTGTACAGGCAATGGCTGGACCAACTTAACTACTGCTGTTTGTCGAGGTAATCTTATATGAAATTGGTAAAATTGGTGACTTTTTTCCTGAAAGAAATAAATTAAGAAATAAAAAAAAACTTAAACGATAGACAGAAAACAATAAAACGTCCTTTCCTTAAATAGAATCTCAGCATTTTTGTCAAATCATTCTTTGCTGTATAACCAGTTTCAATGAAGCAGGTATTTTCAGTAGCCATAAATAAATGGTTTCAATGGAATTTCAGCATAATCTTTTATAGTTGAAAACAACAACAACAACAAAAAAAACCATTGAGGAATTCGTTCTTTTTCTTGGCTAAATTCAGAACTTTTAGAAAAAAAGACCAATATTATTTAAAGTATTAAGAAAACTATAAGTATCTCACCAAAGGATTTCTTGTATATTTTTATTTTCAATTTTGCTTTTCACATGATTTTTTCAGACTGCCCATCGGGATGGTCAAAATATGGTAATACGTGTTATTACCTCGGGCATACTGAGGTAACCAATTATGTAGCATTGGTAAGTGTCCTAATCCTATATGTAAAACGCGTGTTATTACATCGTACTAATTTAAGTAAAAAATAGATTATTGTCCTTATGATATATACAAAACACGTGTTATTACAACGTGCATACTGAGGTAACCATGTCCTTATCGTGTATGTATACTTGTTATTACACTATACTTAGATTAACGACGACGAGGTATCTATTAATTTTCCCTATGGTATATAAGGTAAGTGTTAGAACCTCGTGCATACCGAGGTAACCATATATGTTCCATTAGTAAATGTCCTTATCATATATGTAAAACGCGTGTTATTGCATCGTACTGACTAAGGTAACAAAAGATCTCGCATGGCTAGTTATCTAGATGGTATATAAAGGACATGTTATAACCTCGTGAATACGAGATAACCATTTATGTTCTATTAGTAAGTATCCTTATCATATTTGTAAAGCACGTGTCATTACATCGTACTGACTGAGGTTAACAATGTTGTCGCATTGGTTAGTTGACCAGATGGTATATAAGGTACGTGTTATTACCTCGTGCATACTGAGGCAAACATTTATGTCCAATTCGTAACTGTCCTTATAACATATGTAAAACGCGTGTTATTGCATTGCACTTACTAAGGTAACAAAAGGTATCGCATGGTAAGTTATCTAGATGGTATATAAAGGACATGTTATAACCTCGTGAATACGAGGTAAACATTTATGTCCCATTAGTAAGTGTGTAAAGCACGTGTTATTACATCGTACTGATTGAAGTAAACAATGTTGTCGCATTGGTTAGTTGACCAGATGGTATATAAGGTAAGTGTTATTACCTCGTGCATACTGAGGCAAACATTTATGTGCAATTCGTAACTGTCCTTATAACATATGTAAAACGGGTGTTATTGCATTGCACTGACTAAGGTAACAAAAGGTATCGCATGGTTAGTTGTTCAGATGGTATATAAAGGACATGTTACAACCTCGTGCCTACCGAGGTAAACATCTATGCCCCATTAGTAAGTGTCCTTTTCATATTTGTAAAGCACGTGTTATTACATCGTACTGATTGAAGTTAACAATGTTGTCGCATTGGTTAGTGTTCCTATGACATATAAAGCACGTGTTATTACCTCGTGCTGACTGGGATTTACCAATTGTGTGATTCATCTTATAAAAGCTTCCAGTCGTTTCCACACCAGTACAACCACAACAGTTAATTCGAGCCACCAACTGCCCATCCCATTTAGATCTACTTCTTGTCAATCGCCCATTGGTGAGGGACAGCTGACGCATGTCCAGATAAATTGGCCAGTAGCATGCAACAAAAAAGTAGAATAGTTGGCTGGCGACCTAAACGCCGTAATACAGCTTGAGTAAGATGTAGTTACGACGTTTAAGTCGCCAAACCAACAAAAATGATTCACAAAAATACTTCACAAAATGCTTCACAAAAATGTCGGCCAATGTCATGCTGAATGAATGATTTGATTGATCGACTGATTATTTGATTGAAAGCCGTGATTGGTCAATTTTGGCAATATGTCGGAAAAAATGTTGCCAATATTCAGAGCCCAGCCTGTTACCAACTAAGCAACCTAGACTCGGCTTATTTGTTATAAATCTTGAAATCGTCTCATCTGTGACCAAGATTTATTGTCCTTTTTTTATTAGAAGTCTGAATCAAAGACCGATTAGCTGTGAAATTGTCTGCAAGCCGGGAATGGTCAATATCGTGCTCATAGAATCCCGAATTTATTAAACTCGTCATCTAAAACAGAAAAAAAACCTCGACAGAGCCTCGTTCTTATCTGTTTATAGATGACTCGTTTAACCCTTTCCCGTTTTTGGAAATTTTAGACTGGTCCAAATTGAAAGAGGTTGCGGACGCCAATGAAAACTGGATGCTATTTGAAATGAAACCATCCTATGTGGTAGAAAATATTGTGGAAAAAAGGAGAAATTGCTTATTACAAGCAATTTCTCCTTTTTCCACAATATTTTCTCGAGTTTAAAATCACAGGAACGTAAAATCCCGTATTTGAACGGGAAAGGGTTAATGAATTTGATTTTTTGTGATCACTCATTCTATATCCTCCTTTTTCCCCCACTATCAATCGATAAAATTTCATTTATTCAACACAGAAATGTTAAGCCATCGATTAATTCATGGTTTTTCAGAAATGCTTATACATTAATGATAATAACTGCTCTATGCCTAAATTTTTTTTTCTTCAGTAGATGAAGAGAATGATTTTTCGTTTTCATGGAGGTTTGAAAAAAACACACACAAAAAAACTAATCACACTGTATGAATACCCGAAGTAGATTCATACATAAATGTGATAAGATTTTCGGTTCATACCTTCATGGAAACCAAAAATACTATGCTCATTTTTAATAATTTAATAGCATCGAACGAAAAAAGCGAAAACTCCGAAATTTTTGACACTTTTTTGTATGCATCTTTTTGTGCGGAAGCATACAAAATTGCTGCATGCTCAAAGGTTTGTTGGAGGTATGAATATTTTTTATCGATAAGTCAGAACGCCCGTTTTTGATAGACGAAACTAAAAATAAAATTAAGTATGACTGAATTTCCCTATCTCTATAATCTTTCACGTGTTTGATCCTCCCTTTCAGTCAATGTGTGATTCTTACGACAGCGATATCTACTCTAGTAGTCTGATCAAGTTTGACACTGTTCCTGAACGAGAATATGTCCGGGGTCTGATGAAGGCAGCGACTCCACAGCCGTCCTACGGTACCATTTTCTTTTCTCACATCACAGAATGATACAATTTGAAGCAAATGACCAAGCGCTGGCCCCGCCCACTGACTCCCTAGGTCACACCCATTAACTCCAACAGGAAGTTCCGCTTCGAATTTTCATCGGCGTTATTTTGCATAATTAATGGCCGGTAGCATGTAACTAAAAAGTAAAACGGTTGGTTGGCGACCTAAACGTCGTAACTTCAGCTTGAATAAGTTGTAGTTACGACGTTTAGGTCGACAAACCAACAAAAAAAGTTAACAAAAATAGCCGCAAACGTCGAAGTTGAAAGCTCAGGTCCGGACTGATTAAATGATTTGATTGGTCGGTTGATTCCTTGATTGACAAACGCGATTGGTCAATTCTATTCGCAGAATTTTGCGAGCATTGTTGGACTAAGAATGTTAATGCTCCTATATCAATTGTTTTTGTTGTCTGAATGAACGTAATTTGAAAATTGGGGATATTATTGGTATAAAACATAGTGGTAGTGGGATAAATTGCATGTCAAAATCAATTATTACACCTTTACCATACTTTATGTAAAATACTATATACATAGAAAATATGAACGAGTCTTCATTGAATATCGAATCATTTATAAATAGATAAAAACGAGATTTTGCCGAATTTAATCTGTTTTAAATATCCGGTTTAACGAATTAGGTTTCATTGACCACGAAGTTGACATATCATTTATGATATGAATTTATTTTATTTTTATATTCGATAAAATCCCTGGACACTTTCGATTTATAATTTTCCGCTAAACATTTAACGCCGTTCGTAAAGTGACGCCATTAAATGCATAATGTCACAATCTGTAAGGTAACAAACACGCGTTTCGATTGGCTCTAGATTATTTGCGTACTTATTACACTGGTATTATTTTATCCATGAAATACCCAAAATATTCAACAGGTTAATTTCACATCCACGCCGTGCTTCATATCGCCAGTGTATTCTGAAACATCGTAACTACAGTTTGATTCTATGAAATTTTAGAGTTACAAAGACGATATATTAAACAAATCAATATTTGTCATGGCAGTGAACAAAAACATTTGAAGCCTCTAATTAAACCAGTCATAATGCAATGGATGGATTGATGACCAAGCCCAAGGAGAACATCTAGAACATAACCTTGTGATCATCTTATTTCTAGAAAATAACTTTGTGACGATCTTATATCTAGTACAAAACTTTGGGACCATCTTCTATCTAGAACATTATTTTGTGATCGTCTTCTATCAAGAACATCACTTTGTGATCGTCTTCTATCTAGAACATTACTTTGTGATCGTCTCCTGTCAAGATCATAACTTTGTGATCGTCTTCTATCTAGAACATTACTGTGTGCTCGTCTTCTGTCTAAAACATAACTTTGCGATCAACTTACGTCTAGAACAAAACTTTGTGATCGTCTTCTTTCTAGAACATTACTTTGTGATCGTCTTCTTTTTAGAACATAACTTTTTGATCGTCTTCTATCTCAATCATTACTTTGTGATCGTCTTCTATCTAGAACATAACTTTGTGATCATATTATATCTAGGACGTATCTTTGCTATAATCTTCTAACTAGAACAAAACTTTGGGATAATCTTCTATCTAGAACATAACCTTGTGATCATCTTATTTCTAGAACATTACTTTTAGATCATCTTCTATCTAAAACTTAACTTTGTGATAATCTTCTATCTAAAACATTGCTCTGTAATCTTCTTCTATCTAGAATATTACATTGTGATCGTCTTCTGTCTAGAACATAACCTTGTGATCGTCTTCTTTCTAGAACATAACCTTGTGATCGTCTTCTTTCTAGAACATAACTTTGTGATCATCTAACGTCTAGAACATAACTTTTTGATCGTCTTCTATCTAGAACATTACTTTGTGATCGTCTCCTTTGTAGAACATAACTTTGTGATAATCTTTTATCTAGGACGTATCTTTGCAACAATCTTCTATCTAGAACATAACCTTGTGATCATCTTATTTCTAGAACATTACTTTTAGATCGTCTTCTATCTAAAACTTAACTTTGTGATAATCTTCTATCTAAAACATTGCTCTGTAATCTTCTTCTATCAAGAACATTACTTTGTGATCGTCTTCTTTCTAGAACATAACCTTGTGATCGTCTTCTTTCTAGAACATATCTTTGTGATCATCTTCTATCCAGAACATTACTGTGTGCTCGTCTTCTGTCTAGAACATAACTTTGTGAACATCTAACGTCTAGAACATAACTTTGTGATCGTCTTCTATCTAGATCATTACATTGTGATCGTCTTCTTTTTAGAACATAACTTTGTGATCATCTTATATCTAGGACGTATCTATGCAATAATCTTCTATCTAGAACATAACCTTGTTATCATCTTATTTCTAGAACATTACTTTAAGATCGTCTTCTATCTAAAACTTAACTTTGTGATAATCTTCGATCTGGTACATAACTTTGTGAACATCTTCTATCTAGAACACATCTTTTTGATCGTCTTCGATCTGGTACATAACTTTGTGATCATCTTATATTTAGAAAATAATTTTGTAATCATCTTATGTCTAGAACATTATTTTGTTATCATCTTCTTTCTAGAACATGATTTGGTGATCCTTTTACATCTAGAATATAACTTTGTGATCATCTTATATCTAAAACATAAATTGGTAATCATTCAATACAGCCATTTTGTTGATCAAACAATATTGCTGTATTGAATGGTCACAAAGTTATGTTCAAGATACAAGATTTATTGCCATTTTCTTGAGAAAAGCATTTCTGCCGAAATATAGTGAATTAGAGTGTTTATGTATGACGTTTATCCCTTAGCGGTTATAATCTTAAACAACCCTATAAAATTTTAGACCAGTCCAAATTCAAAGAAGCTGCACACGACAATTTAAATTGATGAAATTTTTAAAATCTTTGTCTTTTGGGGTAGAAAACATTGTGGATAATGAAGAAATTGCTTGTATCAAGCAATTTCTTCATTTTCCACAATGTTTTCCAAAGCTTTCATATTTTAGGGGCGTTTAAAGGCGTCACGATGTGTGAATGGGTTAACCGCCCGTCTCTTTTAGGACACTTATTTTCTAATTTTCAAGGATTTTGGATCGGCCTTTACCAATTAAACGATACCAATGGAAGTGAGGCCTGGTTACCGAGTGGACAGCCTTTAGATCCAACAGGTAATAGTTGAATTTCAGTTTTGTCTATAAAAATTCCTGAATTCTGACTGGCTGGATTTTTCTTACCTTCTTGAAATATCTATGATAAAAACAAGAGGACCACGATGTTCCCAAATCGCTCACCTGAATCATCTGCCGTTAAAAAAATGCAACGGGAGCCAAATAATAATGACCAGTTCCATGAAGATTGAGCCAACTGTCGCCTCTAGAGTGTAAAAATAAAATTGTCATTAGGGCCCTTTTCCCGTGTTTGTTTAATAGAAACTTCCAATAATCATCAATAGGGTTCATCCTTATAACCTACCAATTTTTCTGGACAAGTTACATGAAGACTGAGCCCAAGTTTTGGCCTCTAGAGTGTAAACAAAGAAATTGTTAAGAAGACCCCCTTTCCTGTGTTTTCCAATAAAACCTTCCCATAATCAATAGGTTTCATTCTTATAACCTAACACTTATTCAGGCCAAGTTTCATGAAGATTGAGCCACAATTTTGGCATCTAGAGTGTAAACACTTCAAGTGTTGACGGCGCACGAAGCACAGCGGACGACAGATATTCAACGATCACAAAAACTCGCCATGAGCACTTTGTGCTCTGGTGAGCTGAAAAATGAATATGGATCAATTTCTTTCCGTAAAGCTGTACTTACGACGTTTATGTTGACAACAAACGGTTTGTTACGTGTCACTTGCCATAATTTTTCAAAACAAACAAACAAACAAACAAACATAAAAAAACACCGCTGTTTAGTATCAAATTTATTTTTTCTGATGGAGTCTGTGGGTGTTGCCAACGGGCGGAACGAGTGATCCGTCTAATGATTAATCGCTGGCCCCGCCCACTTACTTTATTGGTCCCGCCCCTTGACTCGCGTCGAAGTTGCGCGTCGATATTTAACGGCGTTATTTTGCAAAATTCATGGTCAATAGCATGTGACAAGAAAGTGAAATAGTTGGTTGGCGATCTAAACGTCGTAACTACAGCTTAAATAAGCTGTAGTTACGACGTTTATGTCGCAAAACTAACAAAAATGGCGACCAGTGTCAAATTTCAAATCTGACTTCCGGACGTAATGAATGCTTCTATTGGTCGATTGATTCCTTGATTGACAGCCGCGATTGGTCAACGGGACTGGTATACAACGTAGTAGTCACGACGCTTTCTCTTTCCTCAAGATCACGGGTTCGAGCCCCGGGCTGACCTTATCAACTAACACAACTAATTGTCTTTCGGATGAGACGTTAAACCGAGGCCCTATGTGACGATGCTATCCATCGAGCACGTTAAAGAACCAGGCGGAGCTCTCGGTAGTTTCGTCCTGTATCCTTGCACTATTTCCCGTAATAACTAACCGTCTTCTGGGGGCGTCGCTCACATGGGCATGTGCTTCGGAAGCGACGATAAATAAACGGAAATACAAATACGCTTTCTCTGTTTTTCAGTCATTGATTGGTTCACTGCAAATAGCTCACCAGAACCGAATGAGGATTATCAGCGGTGTTCCAGTGCTTATAAAAGTTTTGATTACCAGTGGACAGACATAGAATGTGCTAATGACTTTAATGGCGACTCCGATGGAAGACTGTTGTTTGTACTGTGTGAGATTGATCTATAAATCTTGACCATACTGCGATAAAGTTCAACCCTCACTGATAAAGATTTTTTTTAACCCTTTTCTGTTCAATCCCTGATTTTTACGCCCCTGTGATTTATATTTGAGAAATATTGTAGAAAAAGATGAAATTGCTTGTTACAATTTTTTTTCTTTTTCAAGAATATTTCTACGCTACTGAATGGTTATTTTTCAAATTGAATCCACTTTATATTTTCATATGCAAAACCCTTGAATTTGGACAGGTCTAAAATTTTGCAAAACAGGACAGAGTTAACCCAATACTCAAAGAAGCTGTATACGACAGTTTGTAGCTGACCATTCTTAAAATTCTTTGTCTTTTTGGGCTGAAAGTATTCTAGATAATCAATAAATGGCTTGTAACAAGCAGTTTTCCTTATTTTCCACGATGCTTTCCAAATATTTTTCTTGTGTGTCGTAAAAAAGCGGAATGGTGTGTGAGAATAGGTTAAGTTACCTACGGACTAAACATTTTCTTAATGCCCCATATTTTTTGGTAAATCATCTAATTTTAAGTATGAGAAATTCGGGTCATGCAATAATTGCATGAAATTGAAAAGGCGCTCGGATACAGAATTAGACATTTTCATGATGAACCCGAAATTTTCCTGTTTTGGTAGGAGGTATAGACACAGATCAGTCTGCACATTTGTGTTGTCTGATCTTAGTTTACACCACCTACTTGGTCTATTTTAAGCCGTGGTTGTTTATATATTAACCCTTTCCTGGTTAATCCCTGGGTTTTACGCCACTGTGATTTTATAATTGAGAAAACATTGTGGGAAAAGAAGAAATTGCTTGTTACAAGCAATTTCATCTTTTTCCACATTGTTTTCTACCCTACTAAATGTTGTTGTTGTTTTTTATTTTCAAATAAAATCAACTTTAAATTTTCGTCTGCACAATCTTTGAATTTGGACTGGTCTAAAGTTTTGCAAAACAGGAAAGGGTTAAATTTACAGATAATTGTCAACCAACATTTAGTAAATCTAGTGCTTTCAATCCTTTGAATTTAATGTAATTCTGTAGAGGATTTTACTCGGCATGACGAGGGCTAAAATACAAATAATGAATTCTTATTCATAACAAATAACAAATCTTTGGATGTTTAAGTGATTAAATGAAATGGTTTTAAATATGCTTTAACCCATTCCAAAACAGTAAGATTTTAGACTAGTCCAAATTTAACTTGATTGCGAACAAAAACAAGTATTTGGTTTGAATTGATAAACAAGGGACATATCAGATAGAAAACATTGAAAAATAATTAATTTCTTCATTTCTAACAGTGTTTTCCAAAGCCATGTTTCTTGCATGAAAATGCGGACTGTGTGGTTAAGGGTTAAAATGCTTTTCTATAAGACAGAGAAAACAAGATGTATTTGTGAAACACTATTGACTCCGAAACAGTTTTTTTCCCTCAGAATTGACCTTGAAAAATAACCTTGACCTTGTTATGAGCAAAATAGCCTAAAAAGAAAAGGAAAAACGCTTAGTTCTTGGTTTTGTAGACATTTGTAGACACTTACTGACGGACAGAGAATCAAACAACAATAAACATTATGCACCAGACTTTTCGATATAGGGGTGCAAAAAAGTCGAAATGCAGCGGCAAAATATTTTGTGAGTTGTGCAGTAAGTTTGGTTTATCCCTTAATGAATTACAACAAAAATCCAAGATTCCCATAACAAATGATATTTAGAAAATATTTTTGGAAAAGGAGAAATTGCTTGTTACAGGTAATTTCTCCTTGAATCATGCTAACTACCTAATAATGCTTTAATAAAGTTAAGGCCCTGTTTACATTTTTTTCGAGAAATTCCACAAAGAAATATCGAAAAGCTTTACTTAAGGATTATTAATACAAAATCGTCCCAATAGTCTAGGAGAACATTTTTAAAGAATCATTTCATGAATGAAAAGCCCTGTCCTACCACATCCCCAGTTTTTCGAGAAACACAATTTCATGAATGAATTTTGAAAAGGGTCACCCAAGGAAATGTTTAACTCCCCTAAAGCTGTCAAGTTACGAGGAGTAATGTTTCTCAACGATACCAGTGTTCGTTCCTTTTTTGAGATGCAGCACAGAAAAGTTAACCCGGTTTACTTTCTGAAAAATCCACTTTATCGTTTTAACAAGTATCGTGCAGACGCACTTCATCCTGATAATGGGTATCGTTCTAATGCACTTTATCACTGTAACAAAATAGGTACCGTAGCGTATTTCTCGGAGGATATACATATTCTATCTAGAGAACTTAAGTCGGTTTTGGTAGCCCACTAAGAACAAATCTTATCCTTACCTGAGAGTAACCTTTTTTTTCTCTACGAATCCAGCGAGATCCAAGTACAAGAAGGTTTTAAATTAAACTTTGTTCTCTCTAGCTTTATACACTATAATACAGATATTTTCGATGGAAACAAGTTTTCTGGTCTATAGAAAAATAAATCGTCGGTGTTCGATCAAAATCTTGTAACTACATCTTACTTCAAGCTGTAGTTACAAGGTTTTAACCGTCGAAAGGTAGGATCTATTTCATCTCGCGTTTATGAAGACTCTTAATATATTTCTAGGCGACAGACAAAATCATTTGAGTTGTAAGGCGGATATCTCTAAAAAAATCGGATCCAGCATTGATTAATATATAAGAACAACAGGCCCATGAGGGCCTGAGACGCTCTGCTGGTTATCAAGTTTTCCGTTAAACAAATCTGATATTTAAGTAGGCCAATTGCTTAAGGAAGAATGAAAAATAACAAATTTGACTTTATCCACTTTTATCATTTTGAACAACAATCCTTAAGCAACCTTTTTCCGTTTTCATGATGGATCCTTTCTATTTCAAAAAGGATGTTTCATTAGGGCCTCTTTTCCTGTGTTTCCAATGCCACAATTATTCCATGCATCTTTGAAGAGAATCCTATAAAAACTGTTGACTTTATTGTATTAATAAAGATATTTCAATTTCGTTCTCATGGCCCCTTTTCCCTTGATATTTTATTGTTGGTTTAATCATTCTGTGAAAGTATGAAGTGAATACGATCATTATGTTTAGTAAATACATTAAAAAAAAATCATAAGGCCCTCTTTCACATGATGCTTGACAGATTGTACCCAATTTTGAAAAGAACCATCCTTACGATTGTGCAATCATTCTGTGAAATCTTGAAGTGAATCCGGTGAAATCTTGGGACATTATTGTGTTACCTAGAATATTTAATAAAGTGTTTCATAAGGCCTTTTTCATGTGAAACTTACCGTATTAGATACACTGTCAAAATCAACAATTGTAATAATGGAACAATCAATGCGTTATCTGTGGAATTTATTGTGTTAATAGGGGTTTTATAGTGAAATTTTCATAGGGTCCCTTTTCCCATGATACTTTACCGAACATACCAATTTTCAAAATGAACAATACTAATGAAGGTACAAACATTCTGTAAAAGTTTAAAGAGAATCAATGAAAACAGCGGACTAAATTGTGTCAAGGATTTTTAGCAATAAAATTTTCATAAGGCCCCTTTATTTCAAGCTTAACAAATCAGAACCAATTCAACAACGAAAAATCCAAATGATAGATAGTTTGAAGAAAACGGTAAAGACTGAGGACTTTATTGTGATAATGACGTTTTGTCATAAAAATTTCATAAGGCCCCTTTTCTTGTGTTGCTTAACTGATCAGACTCAATTTAAAAGGGACCATCCAAATGATGGTACAATTATTTCATTAAAGTCTGAACAGAATACGATGAAAACTGTCGACTTGATTGTGGTGTAATGATTTTAAAATTAAATTTGATAACGCCCCTTTTCCTGTGATACTTGATAGATCAGGTCTAATGTCAACATCAACAATCATAATCATTGTACAATCATTAAAGTTTTAAGAAAATCTGATGAAAGCTCTGGACTTGGTAACAAGGATTATAAATGTAATTTTCATAAGGGCCCTTTTCCCTGATATAACAGATCAGGCCCAATTTGGAAAGAAACAATCCTACTGATAGTACGAACATTCCGTGAAAGTTTGAACGGAATCCGATGAAAACTGTGGACTTTATTTTGGTACAAGGATTTTAGAAACAAATTTTATAAGACTCCTTTTCTCATGTTACTTGATGCATCTGACCCGATTCCGAAGGGAACTTTACTTACATAGTATAATTGTTCTGTTTGAGTATGAAGACAAACAGATGAATTCTGTGGACTTTATAGTATAAACATTTTACAATTAGAATTTAATAAGGCCCCTTTTCCCGTGTTTCTGGACGAATCTGATCCAATCGAAAGGAACGATCCTGATGATGGTACAATCATTCTGAAAAAGTTTGAAGAGAATCCGATGTATACAGTGCACTCAAAAGCATTATTGAAGATTTTTTAATCAAATTTTCAAAAGGCCCCTTTTCTTATGTTTCTTGGCGGATCATACCCAATTTCTAAAGGCACCATCCTTATAGTAGTACAATCTATTTCAATTGATTTCTAAACTAAATTTTTATGAGGCCCCCTTTCCCATGTTTCTTGACGGATATGACCAATTTCGAAAGGATCGATCCTTATGTTGGCATAATCATTCTGAGAAATGTTGAAGTGAATCCGACGAAAACTGTTGACTCTAGAGTGTATACAAGGAAAAGTAAACGGAAGGACGGACGGACAGATGGACGGACGCATGGAGGCCGCACAGGGAAAAACCATCACTATGGATCTCCTGAGCTTTGGCCAGTAGAGCTGAAAAATAAAAAAAAAAAACATGCAGTTTCAAGTACTTCAATATGCCCGTCTACAAAGATCAAATCTTTGGTGAACTACCTCATGCGTAAGCATACCAAGAAGTTCCGCGCTTCACTATTTTCATGGAGGTCTTTCAGCCAGTCAGAAAAATCATCACGGAAATGGCGCTGCAAAACGTGCTGGAAAATGACTTGAAATAAATAAAATTGCAGTAAAATTTGTACGAGTTTATTCGTAATATGTAATTTAAACATATAAATAAATGCAACTCTCATTTTGGATTAATCGACAGATTAAAGGTATTGTATATCAATTAAGCAAATCATTTGATAAATTGTGCAGGAAAGTACGTTTTTAAACAGCATCAATTGCTGATCCAGGCTTTCTTTAAAAGGGGTTCAAAATTACCACAGGTGGTTCGTTTTCACTTTGTTGCCAAATGTTCGTTGAATTCTTCCGCGCAAATGAAATGATTAAGCTACTGAGAAGGTTTCAAACGAACCCCGAATCCCCTCTAAAACCGCCACTGAGCATGTTCTCCATTTGTTACTATTGCTTTATTAGCATTCTTGTTCAAAGGGTTCGGTTGTTTGTGCTTGATAATGAACAATAAAGTCTACGTCGAAAAAGACAAAAGTATTTTGTAAGAAGAGGACCATGATGGTCCTATATCGCTCCCCTGAGTATGATGGCCCAAGGCTTTCTGATATATACAAATATCAAAGCCTTACACCTTATTATTTTGGAGAAGGTTTTTAAAGGGTTTTCTCCTTTAATCCTAGGTATATTGAAGATACAACCACATCGACCTAATTTCAATAGTGCGGTTATTCTCTAAAGTGTTTTGGTAAAGGGTAAACAGGCATTGATACATACTAAATATCAAAGCTCTAGGCCTAATGATTTAGAAGCAGAACATTTTATATGATATCCTGCTTCTTCTTTCAGGGATTACAGAGAAAAGGACTTATTTTCAAAATGTTGTAATTCTATGAAGTATTTTGGTATAGGGTCAATCAGTATTATTCGGTATTTGGAAGAAGATTTTTAAAGTTTTCCTTCGTTATTTTTATGTAAAATCAGGGATCGCACAGACAAGGGCTAATTTTCAAGAAACGGTAATTCTTTTAAGTAATTTAGTACAGGGTCAATAATGATGATTCATACCAAATATCAAAGCTCTAGGCCTTATGGTTTGGGAGAAGAAGATTTTTAAAGTTTTCCTACTTTAATTCTATGTAGGTCCAGGGATCGCACAGAAAAGGGCTAATTTTTAGATATAGTAATTCTTTGAAGTATTTTGAACAGGATTAATAGATAATGATTTATACTAAATATCAAAGCTCTAGGCTTTACGGCTTTGGAGGAGAAGATTTTTTTAAGTTTTATCACTCCGTTGCCATGGCAACAAAAGTTCACCATGGATTTCAATTCTTTGAAGTATTTTGAAAGAGCATGACATAAGGATCATTTCTCTTAAGTTTGGTTGAAATGCCATGATTAATTTAGGAGGAGAAGATTTTTTTGTAATTGTGACCTGATGGACGGACAGATGGACGGCCGGACGCCGGACGATGAACGATCACAATAGCTCACCCTGAGCACTTCGTGCTCAGGTGAGCTTAAAACTTCTCTCTAACATTATTAATTGCTTTTGGTTATATAATCTGAGATTCTGTATTGTTAGAGATATATATAGTTAAATGTAATTTTACATGAAAGCAACAACAACGATGCCCAGGCTATAGAAATACTTCTGGTTTCCTCTGAACATAACCGACGAAAAACAAAACAAAGTTGAAACATTACTTGTTGATCAGAATCAATATGTAATTGTACAGAAAGGATATACAATTATGGATCATGAATGCCAGATTTATCAAACTAGTCTTCTGTAAACAGAAAAAAAGACTTTTCTGTGTTTCATGAAGAATTTGTTATTCTAATTATACTATGACCTTTCATTTTGTGATAGAAAACTTCTAGGAATTTATCAGTTTTCTTGATATAACGCGAAACCTATTACACCATTAGTAAAATGAAATCATTTTATGTATGAAGTATATAATATCGTCTATGTAACATAAAAATGTTCAACTTCCAGGCCGAATGGCATGCCATTTGATGGATATAGAGTATAGAATCAGTCTTGAAAGTAAGTCGAACATTCAATCTGGTAGATCTTTACAATGAGTAC